>OZ020244.1:10823761-11376024 GCA_963971285.1 Astropecten irregularis | reverse complement strand
GGCACAACAGCCTCGTGACAGGAGGGAATCACTGTAGTCTCATTGACAACCACCCTCCCTACAAACGGCTTCCTGGTACTACCGGTGCATTTAATATGCTCCCCATTCAACCTCAGCTCAAGATATTGAAGGTCAAAACTCGCTCCGTGAGGCAACATGAAGTCCATCCCCAAGATTCCCGGATATGCAATATCCGCGAATATAACCTTGACTGCCGCAACGGTCTTCCCGACCTGCACTTCCACCCAAGCAGTTCCCAAGAATCTTCAGAGGGTTACCGTCGACTTGCTCGACCTTCAACCCTGTTGTGTCCAATACTGGCCTCTGCTCTTATGGGATTTCGTAGTAAACCTTACTACTTACAAGCGTATTGCTTGACCCGGTGTCCACCAGAATCTTGCACTTCGTGCTCCCATATTTAGGCCTAAAATCACCAACCGGACAAGAGACAATTACCTTGTCATCGCTTCCGCTTTAGTTTCGCTGGGGACCACCTTGTGTCCCGGACCCTTGAAGCCTTCCCGCGGGTCCAACGGTCGGCTGGCCGGCGTTTCCCTGCTTCGGGCCTCGGTTCATCCGTGGCCGCTTGCATTCGAGCCGAAAATGGCCTGTTTCACCACAATTGAAACATCTTAGCTCAACCTGCACTTTCCTCTGCAACTTAGGTGATCTGGCCCCAGGCGCCTCAGGTTGTGCGTCCTCACCACACTTCCTTTTTTCCATCTCGGAAAACAACGACTCAACCATTGAACACAGCTTTTTCTCCATGGCATTACCCATCTCACCACCAAGGGCCCCAGCATATTTCGCTGGCCTGTGGTCCTTCCGTCGTTGTTGCTCCACCTTCTCAAAATTTTCCGTCTCCAATGCGGCCCTAACAGCCTCATCAAGACTCTGGGGACGGGCACGATAAATGCCCTCCCTAACCGTCTGACTTTCCACGGCGTCCAAGAAATGGTTCTTTGCCAGCCGATCCCTGGCTTCTTCCTGTATCTCAGGATAAGCCATTGCTTTTAATTCAGAGATAGCCTGACCAAGTTCACGTAAGGTATCTTTTGGCCCCTGTTGTCGGCCTCTCAGTTCGACTAGAAAGTTCTCAGCTAGCCGACTGTGTCCGAATCTCTGTTCCAACAACCTCACAAGCTCTCTGTAGGTGTGCTTATGGCGTGCCTGGGTGCGATCTCCCAGCAACCTCAGTGCACTTCCCTGTAGGCTTGCGGACAAGTAGCTGGCCGCCTGTTCACAACTCCAACTATTCACTTCTCGACACGATTCAAAGTGGCGGAAATAGTCGTTCCAGACAACCTCTCCGTCGTACCTATCTGGTACTACAACGGGACGCCTAGGCGTACCCCTCAATTTCCCTGGGAAGTCATCCTCACCAATCACCCTGGGTTCTCTCTTGAGTTCCCATGGCACCACATCAGGAACACTGCAACCCCTGGTGAGGTTGCTAGAACACCCCACTGTTGGTCGGGTTGCACAACTCAACAAGTCCGCATGCAACCTCTGGGCATCAACCTCACCCAAAAACGGATTAGAAGGACTACGGCCAATCCTTTCATTGTTTCTCATAGACACGGAGCTTACCGGTGACAATGTCGGGCCCACAGGTGTACACTCCATGAGGTTCACCTCTCCGGGATTACCCATCCCATTCCTAGAACCAATTGCAGTCTGCCTACCCAGACTCGAACAGTCTTGACACCCCGAACGATCCATATCCTGTGGTCTCCTCAGGTAACACAAAGTCAACCTCGGAGTCAACCCGTTGCGGGAATTTCGCTGCAATTCCGTTCTCAACTGCTGCACCTCCTGTTGCAACAGTTGGTTCTGGGCCACCATCGACTGGTCAACACCATCTGTCCCTCGCCATGCGTCAGGCTCACTTAGTGTGGTGACAGCTCGATCCCCCTATTTCACATTCAAACTGGAACACTCAGGTTCCCACTACCCGTATTAAAAGTGACTCGTTGCAACCAACCTAAACTTCTCCGTTCAACGTTGGCACGACGAATCTGCCGACACATGTACCAAAGGATTGTCCCCGTTCCAACAAAACAAACCAGGACCAACACGTACAACACAATGAGTAACAGCGTTTCTGACATAAATTAAAATCACTTCACAGAGTCACCACACTCGGCCACCGACCGCTAGGTGACTGTGTCACCTCTTGGTGAAACTCAGGCTGTGGAAACCTCTGTTCAAACCCTTCCAGAGCTACGGCAAAGTAAGTGCGGTTTACTGCGCTGTGTACCCTCAACAAGGAAACTCTATGTTCTCTTGCCGAGTCACGCAAACACCTCAGCACTTGCCACTGCTTATATAACACTCTGATACTAGCCAATACAAAAATTACAAAGACAATCAACACAAAAACAAGTAACCAACCCGGCATAGCCAAACTGCACAAAAACCGACACCCTTAGTGAGTTGCAAGAAAGCTGCTTGTGCCTAGTCAAAAGTTAATCCTAAATGATCCCACTTCTGACACCATTTGTGGCGGGACGAGGAGGCGGGGTTGGATGTTAGAACTCCCCGCTACCAACATTAATAGTCCACAACAATATTTATTGAACCTGCACGGCCACACGAACGGTTATGTGCACGCACAGGGGGAACCCTCTCATGAGCGGAGGACGAAAAGGTCCAAGGCCTGTCCGTTTCTTGGAAATATACCAAGCTAGAGGATTGTTACCTGAGACAAGGCTAGGAGCACTCAATTCCAAACAACTCACACAACACATTCAGTTTCCAGAGAACAACGGTAGTATAACAGTTTAATCAACGAATACTGGATTGAGGTTTACAAGCAATACACGATGAGGTTTACATATAATAAATGAATACACAATGAGGTTGACCTACCCGACACAATGAGGTTTATGCGCAGACAGGACTATAAAAAAAGGCACATGCCATGAAGGGAATCATCATGGAATTGACCATCAGTATAATGTAGCACCTGTCATTTACTGTTAGGCAAGAAGTCGTGCTAAAAGTGAAATTCCACATATCTACAAAAGTGAACAGGTGGAGTTTGTGGGAGAGGCATATTGCGGGAGAGATGGGTATTGTTGGGGGGGGGGGGGGGGTGAAGATTATGGATAGGAGGCTAATTGGGAATGGGTTAAGTTGTGGAGCGAAGGTGCTATAAAAGGGGAGATAATGGGAAATTGGTATTTGGTGGCCTGGTTGGAGGATTGTTGTAGGATGGAGTGGATCGGGAAAATTATGTGGGAAAGAAATGCTGAAATAAATATGTTTCTTTAAAATGAAGAATACACATACATCGGTTATTTTCTGTATGTTTATTATCTGTTGTGGTTCGCTGTGACCTGCTTTGTATGTTCATTGTTTTAAATTTGATTTGCTGAAGCCTGCAGATACCCTGTATATTACTATCCATGCATATGGGATAACTGTAAATATGTCAGATGTCAGCATTTCCTTCCTCGTTTTAACCCACATGGGTTTATCGCTTCGATCTTCATGAACTTCATAATTATTCATAATGATTGTTTTTTTTTACCAAATGAAGGAACATACCTACGCCACGTCAGTAGTGAGACAGATACATGAATTGAAAAGTAACCTGAAAGCTACAAAGCAAGAGCTGGATGCTACAAAAAAAGCGACTCCAAAGAAGAGAAAAGTCCCTTGCAAATGTGACTGAGAAGTTGTTGGAATTGACCCTTATCAACAAAGACCAGAAGCGCATGCTGACAGAAACCTTTTCCGGTATTTACTTATTTAATGTTCTCAACATTATTTTACATCATAATCAATTTTGATTGACCTCACGTTTATCTGTATTCAATCCATTCATGTTTTTCTTCTAGAGAATGTTTAAATATAAAAGCTACATTGTGTGTTCGTGTATTCTCTCCTAGACCTCGAGCTTGATATGTGTGCCTCATCTGATGAGCACCGTAATAGATTTTCTGACGACTTGCGTCAATTTGCCACTACACTTTACATATATTCCCCGAAGGCATATGAGTTTGTCCGCAAGTAGTACCGTCTTCCTCATCCAAGAACATTAAAAAGGTAAATTAAGTCAAATTTAATTAATTTTGTCCCGCATAACTATTGATAACATTATGATTTGGTTCGCTTTTAGGCAATCCTCAGGGGTGTTTTCAGTTTGTTCCTGTTGTTAATGTCTTGAATGTAATATCATGTTGTCTGTACTGCTGTTTTCCTGAGATATAATAAATGAAATGAAATGAAATGAAATTTTTGCAATATGAAGGGGGAGCTTAGTGAGACAACGTGCATGTATATTTTATTATAAATATAATGTAAACTTTACAATGAGACGTGCTAAATTTACTTATTTCAACTTTATATTGTCCACCGATGGTTTTCTGGAATTGACGGGATGCCTGGATTTTCCCAGCAAGTGTTCGACACCTTAGCATCCAAGGTTCAAGATGGTGACAACTAATATTAATTCTTCTCCATCATGATAGATGGTATGAGTATTCGTAAGTTTGTGGAGTCGGATAAATCATCTCAGAAGATGGTTGGTTTTGTTGATTAAGGTTCAGGCTCTGTTGATGATACAGTTCCCGAAGCCACTGAAGTCATTGTAATAATGGCTGTTGGGATTTTTGGTAGGTGGAAAGCACCCCTGTAGTTTTGTGTTAATGGGATTACAGGTGGTACTCAGACTAGCCTGATGAATATCAGTGTGTCTTGAAAAGCTGCATGATGCAGGTGTCCGTGCTGTCTCTATCACAGCAGAGGGGACAGGTTACAATCAACAGATGGCAACACGGCTTGGGATAAGTCTCGATCCAACAACATGGAGACAACCTTCCCCCATCCATCAGACCCTACAATTCGTGTTGCCTTCTTTTTCGACGCATGTCATATGATTAAATCGGTAGGGAATATGATGAGTGTATACAGGTGTTTCAAGCTCCCAGGTGTTGGCATTGTTGATTGGACATACATAGAAAGACTTATGGAAATGCGGAAACTTGAAAAAAATGGCCGCAGGTAATAAAGTTGGCGGCAGGCATATAAATTATAAAAATGAGAAAATGAAAGTTAACATTGCTGTACAAGTCTTTTGCTCATCAGTAGCAGACGCCTTGGCGTTTGCCAGACAACTTGGGGAACTTGAGTTTCAAGGATGTGAGGCAACAGTAGAATTTATCCGCACAGTTGACAGGTTATTTGATATTCTGAACTCCCGAAATTGCCGAGGTAAGGGATATAAAGCTCCCAACTCTAAACATAATGTTTGGCAGACTTTAAGGTTTTTAGCAGAGGCACGAGCCGAGCTGAAGTGTATGGAAGATACATTGTCTAAACCATTGTTCCAGTCCAGAAGGAAGATGGGCATTGTTGGACTTCTAATTTATATTGAGAGTATAGAGTGGCTCTCAAGTACCTTACTGCTTAAGGACGAAATCCCTTGCTCCTTCTTGTTAACATACAAGTTTTCACAGGACCATTTGGAATGGGCCATTAGAGCTGCTGGAGGTCATAATAATAATCCAACCTGTAGACAATTTGGGGCAACGTACCGTAAGTTACTTGCCTGTTGTGATGTTTCCATTGCATTAAATTCAGTAGGGAATGTTTCGTCCCTTGACACTATATGCCTCCTTGATGTCATCCACCAATCAGAAAGAACTGCCGATGAACCCGCAGGTCATTCCGATTACTTAATTGGATCCACTTGGCACCTAGAGGACCATCCTTACTCCATTGGTGGGGGGAATCTCAAACTATTCGTTGAGAATGCCGTCACTTACAATATCTGGATTTGTTGCGCGAAAATTGAAAAAAGTACTTGTATGTGACAAATGTAAATATGCTCTGGTCAAGAAGGCCAAGAAGACACATTGTATACCACTCTACTTAACATAAAATCAAGTGGTGGGTTAATTTGTCCTTCGGAAAGCCTGATGAATGTTGTAAGTGTCTGTGAAAGAATGCCTCGGGTATCAGTAGATCTGTCAAACCTTAAGACACGGAAAGCAATCTGGGGATTACAGTTAGAGACAGCTATCATGGAAAGGTTCATATGCAGACAAGACGTTTTCCCTGATCTGTTTGATCACATGTTTGATACCGAAGACACAGAGAACCATTGGCTTTCGCTTTTGCGAAATGTGGTTAAGGAGTACTTGAAGATTCGACGATTCTTTGCTGCAAAGAATTACAACGAGAAGTAAAAGGGGGGGTCGAATCCGGCACAAACTGACCAAATGTATCTTGTTCAAAAACCAGTGAGGGTTCCAGTCAAGAATAATAATTGATGAACTATAGCGTGTTGATGCAAAGTTATTGTATTATATATAATTCTTTTATTTGCGAGAACAAGAACTTTAAGGTGATCGAATCCGGCACGAACTGACCAAATATGTCTTGTTAAAAACACCAGTAATTAAGCATTAAGTTCTAGTCAAGAATAATAATTGATGACCTATAGAGTGTTGATGCAAAGTTATTGTATTGTATTGTATTATAGATAGTTGTTTTATTTGCGAGAACAAGAACTTAAAGGTGTTTGAATCCGGCACAAACTGACCAAATTTAACTTGTTAAAAAAAACAGTGACCGGGGTCCCAGTCAAGAATAACAATTGATGACATATAGCGTGTTGATGCAAAGTTATTGTATTATATAATTTGCGTAACCCAACAGTTTTGGGGGGATACTGTACGTAGGACTGTACGTAGCAGTCTGCTTGTAAGGTATAAATAAATTTACAATACTGGCGTCCAGAGGTTCATCAGAAAGCTATAATCAACTGGACATTGGAAAGAATTTTGATAAAATAATGTTTGTTTGTAAATATTAAGAAATCTGACGATTTTGTTCAAGACTTTGATTTACTTTGACTGGATTAAAAAAAAAATGTGTTGTTACAATTGTTCTTTATATTTTAGTTACTTACTAAAGACAATATTGTTGAAAGGAAATAAACGATTCAACTTCATTTAGAAGCCAGCATTTCTCCGTGTGAAATGATCTTTGGTTTTAAGATGTATGTACATGGCCTGGGCCTAATGAATGCAAATTGTTATCAGAATGTTTTCTTTTTGCAGTTGTTAATTGAAAATTAGATAAATACGGGAACCGAAATGTAGACGTGGCTTATTCACTGGGGGTTCGGTTAGCTGATAGATGTTTTCTAATACGCAGAGATATGAATGGAACAAATCAAATTATTAAAACACTAGTAGCTCCTGGAGATTTGCTTTGGTCTGTTATTCAGCGGGCTGTACTTCAAAGGCTTGCAAATCTCCTCTCTCAAACATGAGTGACAACTTAGAGACAATGTCAAAGATTTCGTAGTTGAGGCAACTGTGTGCTGCTCAGTAGCTTCAGGATACTTTACATTTTTGCATTTAGTTGGCTGTGTTTGTCGTTTGCAATTGAATTATCTACTGCCTGCGCCAGGGGAATCCAGTTATTCAACAGGATATCTCCTATGATGACCCACAAACCGAGTGCCATGGATCTTTGGGAAATTGTAGACTTGGACCTGTATCACCTTTGCAATGGACTCAAAGTGTCTATTGACCCTGCCACTATTTTTCATCAAGTAGTAGAAGGTGATCATCAACTCCTTTACTTGATCAAAACTCTTCTCTTTCAACATGGCATCTTTCATTGCCAGTTCTACTCTATGCGAAACACAGTGTATCATTGTCAGTCATGGACGCTCATCATTTCTCAGTCTCACTAAAACAGGCCATTGCAACTTCCAAAACGAAAAAAAAAAACATGGTTCTAAGTTTCAAATTCAGTTTCAAATTTCTTAAGTTACTGGTCAATATAATTAAATTTGTATTATTTATGTCCAAATACTTACAATAAATTTGTCATGTGTAATAATTGCATTATGAAATCTGAGTTTTGATTTGGAATTTTGTATTTATATGTGCATGTATTATTGTTATTTCTGTATTCTTTCAGAACAAATACAAGCATGAGTGGCTTTTTCGCGCAAGCGAAAAGCCTTTATTTCTGTTCTGTTTTTTTTTTTGCGGGTGGGGCTTTTTTAGCGCAAGCAAAAGGCCTTTATTTCTGCGGTTTTTTTTTTCTTCCTCTTCTACGAGAAATCAGCGATCATCAAGCACTCACACGAGAAAGACCCCATTATCAACTGGCAAGCAGCTGAACTCATCGTCCCACTCAACAGATGGTACCCAAGACGCATCAGGGAAGCAGTGGAAATCTACAAACACAACACAGTCCCCCAAGACATTGGCTTCCACATCAGCAGCATCTGGCACCCCTTACTACAACAAGCCAATGGGTCACCCCACAACTCCTAGTTCCCAACTGTCACGCTCCAATGCTCGCACTGAGTATCCATCCATCCAGTGGGATTCTACGCAATCCAACAGTTTCCGGTCCAATGCATCCTTCCAGCTTATATTCTGCATCATCGTAGTCACGCAGCCAGTCATTCTCCTGAGGACGAACAGAGCACACTGTTCGGAACGCCGAGTTAATACCTACGGTTCTTCTCAGAACCACACACTCTCACAGAAGAGATAACATGGTGTCACCGCAAAATTACCTTCACTTCCTCTTCTTGTCACCAAAATCCTATAGACAAAGCACAGGGGCATTCTGGACCCCACTTTGGTCACTTTTTAACAGCAGATTTTAACCAAACTTAGTCTGAAGGAAGTCCATATAGGGTAGTTGTCTCGACATCATGACGTCATGACTTGATTTTATATGAATTTTTAAATATTTCTCACAGCCCTTTAACTTTGTACACAGATTACGTGACAATATGGTCATGTACAAAACATATGATGCTCGAATGACTCAACTCTCCCCATACATGTACACTGCACTGTACGTACGTATTTCACTGCACTGTGTATGTCATTCATAATGATGTCCGCGGATTGCGTGACTCGATTAAAACTTCGTTTATAATCTTGCCATAGACATTTTCATGTAAGACTTTTTATATATCGTTAAATACCAGCACCAAATATCGAAATGGTCGATGTAGGTTGCCGTATTGTACCTCATTTTATGGGCCGCGTTTATCTAAGCTATACATGTACAATTTAAAGGCGCAGGCTCGTCAAAAAATATAGCAACTTTTACAATAGCGCCCTCTGTAGTTTATCGATGTTAATGCTGTTCTGGGAAGGCTCGTTACACCGCCCGTTAACGTAATACACTTATAGCATGCAGTGCGTACACGTACACGGAATATACATGTTTTTAGTTCTTCGCGAATCTGGAGGCAGAGCTTGCAAGTGCCTCACAATGCTAGGGAATCTGTTACATGTGCGAGTTTGACATAAATTACTATTCACTAATGCTGATATTTTGCCACCATTTTCAAACACATAAGAAATCACATTTTGTACTTGTCTAAGTCAGTTCTACATGGCAGACTTAAAACTGTTTGCACTCGGAATTATGATTGAACCTGCTGGGCTCCCGGACTATATCCAGCGCGTGATGAGCTCACGTGGAAGCCCTGAATCGCTTATTTAACGGCATGTAAATGTCTGCAGCGCACGGTCAGGTCGACCTGTCTGACCGGACGGGCCTTATTCAGCGCGCGTTGAGCCAACGGAAACGCCGTGAATCGCTTCAATACACGGGCATGAATACAGCGGATGACCTGTCTTATCTCATCGCGGACGACGCCTTTATTCAGCGTGCATTGAGCCCACGAGAAGCCGTGAAACGCTTCGATACACGGTATATATCTCAACGGTTGACCTGTCTGAAGTCGAGTTGTCCCACCGGTCGACTTGTCTGACCCCCGTTTTTGTATGGCATTCATAATAATGTCCGCGGATTGCGTGACTCGATCAACAACTCGATCTACGTTATTTTATGGGTAGCGTGAATATTAGCCTTATATGTACAACTTTGTACTTTGTAAGAGTTGTATGGATCAATATTGTTTTTTTGTACGTGGCAATATGATCAGTTTCACACCTCCTTTCCCCTAGACTTAAGTGTCATCAGAGAGATATAATGTTCTCGATATAATTTTGTATAAATATTATATTCCATAGGCCTATTTAAAATTAATGCAAAATACAGTCAGCATCGGTCCCCCATCGGCCCGACGACCATTGTTAGTATACGGTGGTCCGCTTTACACGGCCGTTTCATAGTGGCAACCACCGGCACCATGCACCGGCGGACCACGGTCGGTGGATGGGCGGCGTGCCGATGCCGCTCAGCCGCTGCTGAACCAACGGTGGCTTGCGCACTGGGCCGGGGCGTGATGTCCGATTGACCGTTGACTCAAAACTATATTTCCCACTCATAGACAATGCATGTACGTCTTTTTTTATATCATTTTCGAACAATTTTAAAAACACATAGAAGGAACGGCCAAACGCCTCGAAAATTGGTAGGTTTGGGATTTAGAGGTTGGCAATTGTATTTATGAAGTCATGACAACTTCATCACTTAATTTTTTATAAATGTTTCAATCTTTCTCATGCTACCCGATTGGTCATAGTAAAACATACGATGTGATGCTCGATTGACTCAATTTCCCAATACATGTGTAAAACATTGTATACAGTATGCAAAACTTACATGTTCATTGTCGAATCCGTATGTCTGTTGACTTTTCAGAATTATTCACAAAATGTTTTTGAGTTGATGCAATGTTTTTGAGTTGACGTAATGTTTGCGAGTTAACGTATTGTTTGCGAGTTGACGTAATGTTTGCGAGTTGACGCAATTTTTGCGAGTTGATGCAGTTTTTGCGAGTTAATGCAATGTTTGCGAGAATGTCTTTCGGTATCCTGCCGTCTTGTATGCGGCTCCTGGGCCGATCCATCGCAGGCGTCTTTTTGTGAGCAGGGCGAACATGCTGATGGTTTCTGCATGTGCTAGGACCTCTTTGTTGGGCACTCGGTCCTGCCAGGAGATGCCGAGGATTAGTCTGAGGCAACAGAGGTGGAAAGTGTTGAGCCTGCGTTCTTGACGGATGTATAGAGTCCAGCACTCGCTACCATACACGCAGGCTTGGTATGCTTGTGTCTTTGTTTTGGTAGTGAGCATGGGGTTCTCCCACACTCTCTTGGTCAGGCGGGCCATGGCTGCGGAGGCCTTGCGGATTCTGGAGTTTAGCTCAGTGTCCAGGTTGAGGCTGCTCGAGATGGTGGAGCCAAGGTAAGTTAAATCTTCCACCACGTCTAGCGTACAGTCACCGATGGAGATGCAGGGAGCTGAAAGTAAGACCAAACTCTTTGGAGGCGTCGGCGAAACAGCTGATGAGCTCTCGGTGTGAGCTGTCAGGGTGGCATCGTCAGCAAACAGCATCTCACGTATGAGGACCTTCCTAACCTTGGTCTTTGCGCGAAGCCGCGCGAGATTGAACAGGCTGCTGTCGCTTCTGCTGTGGATGTAGACGCCCTCCACTGATTCACTGAAGGCGTAGCGCAGCAGGAGGGAGAACAGGATGCCGAAAAGTGTCGGCGCAAGGATGCAACCCTGCTTCACACCGCTCTTGATGGGGAAGGGGTCCGATGAGGAGCCATCATACTGGACGGTGCCCTGCATGTCCTCATGAAATGAGGTGATGATCCTCAGGAGCATGGGGGACATCCAATTCTCCGTAGGAGTGTGAACAGACCTGACCTGCTGACCAGGTCGAACGCCTTGGTCAGGTTTATGAAGGTGATGTACAGAGGGCGTTACTGTTCGCGGCACTTCTCCTGCAGCTGTCTCAGCGAGAAAATCATGTCGATGGTTGACCTCTCAGCTCTGAATCCGAACTGGCTTCTGGGTACACACGCTCAGCGAGCAACTGCAGTCTGTTCAGCACAACTCAGGCGAAGGTCTTGGCTACAGTGCTGAGGAGGGATATTCCTCGGTAGTTGTTACAATCACTGCGGTCACCTTTATTCTTATAGAGCATGATGATGTTTGCGTCACGCATGTCTTGAGGCACATCTCCTTCCTCCCAGCACTGTAGCAGGAGCTCATGGAGGTTGCTAAGGAGGCTTGATTGTTTGCCCGCTTTGATGACCTCGGGTGGGATACCGTCGCTTCCAGGAGCTTTGCCACTGGCTAGAGCGTCTATGGCCTTTTTGAGCTCTGCGATGGTGGGTGGTGCATCGAGCTCTTCCATGATGGACATGGGGGCTCGTCTTGTCAACTGCCGTGTCGGTCACGACAGTCTCCGTCGAGTACAGCTCGGTATAGTGCTCTGCCCACCTCTCCATCTGCTTTGCTCAGTCGGTGATGATTTCGCCTGAGGCAGATTTGAGGGGGGCGATCTTGATGGCCCTGGGGCCGAAAGCCTTCATGCCTTCGTACATGGCTGGTATGTTGCAACAGTCTGCATACAGCTGGATGCTGCGACACAGGTTCTGCCAATAGTTGTTGGCGCACTGTCTAGCAATTCGCTGGGCTTCACTTCTAGCCCGTCTGAGGGCGGCAAGCGTCTTCTCACAGGGGTATTGCTTGTAGTCAATGAGGGCAGCACTTTTGGATGCGATGGCTGGCTCAAGATTTTCAATACCAGCTTCAAACCAGTCCGGGTTTTTTATTTCCCGCTTTCCAAAAGTTTCGACAGCTGATTTGTAGGTTGAGTCACGGATGCGGTTCCATCTCTCTGTAGCACTGCCTGTAGGGCAGTTGCTGAGGGCCTCTTTGATAACGTCTGCAAAGCGTTCTTGTAACTCAGAGACTGCAGTCACGCAGGCGCGGTTCTACGGGGGGCTAGGGGGCTGTAGCCCCCCCCCCCAAACTTTTGTCTAGCCCCCCCCCCCCCCCCAAAAAAAAATGCAAATGAAAAACAAAAAAACCTTGAAAATACTTGATTTTTTTCAGTTATTAAGCGCCAATTACATAAAAAACGCGTTGTGTGGGCTATAATGTGCATGTTTTTCGACCCCTAATAAGACATAGCAGAAGCGAGTGTTAGAAGAACCCAAAATATTGGGTCTTCTAGCCCCCCCCCCCCCCCAAAAAAAAAAAAAATAATGGCTCTTCTAGCCCCCCAAAAAAATAATGGCTCTTCTAGCCCCCCCCCCCCCCCCAAATTTTGACTCTAGAACCGCACCTGCAGTCACGGCCGTGTTGATACGGTGGCTTCCTTTCTGCTTTGAGCGATGGATCCGCTTGGGTTGCAGACGCACCTTGCTGACGACTATGGAGTGATCGGTGTCACAGTCGGCGCTGTGGTAGGTGCGCGTAGACATAACACACTTCAGCGAGGGTCTCCGCGTAATGACAAGATCCAGCTGATGCCAGTAATGAGATCTGGAGTGTCGCCAGGACATTCTGTGCTGGGGTTTTTTGGAGTAGAATGTATTGGTAGCGCAAAGGTCACACACCTCGAGGAGTCTTTGCCCATTTTCGTTAGTTTTGCCGATGCCAAAGTGACCAATGCAGCGGGGCCAAGAGGTATGGTCGGAGCCAATCCGTGCGTTGAAATCGCCAAGCAGGAATAAGCGTTCAGTTTCAGGAAACTTCTTGATGGTGGCCTCCAGTTCCTCGTAAAACTCGTCCTTCACCTCAGCTGCGGAGCGAAGTCTGGGGGCGTAGACACTCATAATATTCATAAGTCCTGATGTGGTTGTGAGGCGAAGAGAGAGGATGCGAGCTGTGCCTTTTGATGGCTGTTCAATTTAAGACAGTATAGAGTTTCTCACTGCAAAACCGACGCCATGCACACGGGGTTCTTCTGGGGCCTTCCCCTGCCAAAAGAAGGTATAGTCCTTTTCTTTCAGGCTGCCGTTAAATGGAAGTCTGGTTTCCTGCAAGGCTACAATGTCCGTGTTAAATCTCTTGAGCTCACGACTGATGACTGCAGTTTTTCGCACATCTTTGACCTGTCAAAGGTCGTCAGAGAGTCCAGGACGAATGGTCCTCACGTTCCAGGTTGCCAGTCTAAGCGCTGGCGGCTTTCATGTCTTTGTTGTTTTGTCTGGTGCAGGATTTATGGTCTGGTCTTCGGTTTTTGTCCTGAGCTCAAAGCACCCATTGAAGCAGGCAGACCGTGACGGGTCAGCACCTTACTGGCCGGGGGCTGCCCAGCTTGAGGCGGGTGGTAAGCTGACCAGTGGGACGCGATAATCCCTCCCACCGTCGGAGACAACCCGTAGCGCCCGAGCTCATGCCAATATGCTCTGGACTTATAACTCGTTAATGCTGTTTCCCGTGTTGGTTCTGTCACTGATACAGTAGCACTGGAGTGACCTCTCCAGGGCACAAGCCTGGGCAAAGTGTATGGGGGTCCTAGGCTGCCCAGTCGTCAGGACCCCCACTCCCGGCCTCGCTGATGTGGTCCAAGGGAATGGGGAACGCTTGGCACCAGATTGGCTGCAGGAGTTGCCGGAGTCAGCTAGCACTGCATGCTGGTCCGCCTTCGGGGCTCCACTCCAGATTTGAGGGGTTTACTCCCCTACACTTGGCCGTTGGATCTACAGGTACAGAGGTCTCCTCCGCCCCTAGCCGTTGACTACTTGATGCAGTTCCTCCGCCTAGTGGTGCAGTGTAAACACCACCCCCTCACGTGGCTTAGCCCGTCAGCTGAAGCGATGTACCGGGTGTGTGACGCTTGGAGTCAACACGTGAGAGATTTAGGACATGGATGAGGACCAGTGACGCCATCCACCCTACCAGGTAGAGTGCAGCATGCTGAACGCCGAAAGGTACTACCGAAAGGTACTACCTCTATCAAGCGGCCTCTGTATAAACAATTGTAAACAACGAACCTGCTCCGCTTTATTATGAAGGGAGCTGATAATGCTTGGCTGTGTACTGCCACCCTCACCGGCACGCTTGCTAGATATCAACCTCTGTATTTCCAGACCAATGGAATGAGCCTTTAATTGGAAATGTAGAGTAAAAATGTTAAACAATTGTTACGCAAAAAGCACAGCAGGTTAAATTACACATATTAAAGGTTTAGAAACCCTGAAATGAAATATTTTCCCATTCCCCTGAAGCTAAGTTTTTGTTTTTTTCTCTTTCAAATAAATGTTAATGATAATGTTTTTTTTCCTCTAATTTATTTCTGTAATTTCATTTCAACTTACTTTATTTTGTTCTATTCTACTTCGTTTTTATTATACTGTGGCGCAACAGCGGTGTGTGTAGTTGATCACCCCCGAACTGGAATGGTATGGTCTAGGTGGTACTGTGGGAATGGGCGGCAAGTCCATGCATGTGTATACAATGGTTAGTTCCGTGTATGACTGCTGACCAACGGACGTTCGGGTGAGTCAGCGTGGTGAGCGCACGTGTTGTGCCATACGGGGTTGTGGTGAGCGGGTTTGATAGAGAGATTGAGTACCGGTACTGAGCGATGTGAAAGCGTATACATGTGTATCGGGGTGTGGTTACTCTCCCTATTATAAATCCATCAGTGTTTCACGGAGAGTGAGGTGTCAGGTCACCTCCGCCGTCGAGTAGCACCTCACAGTGCACTGTTATACTGAACTGGCCCATCCAGTAGTCCAGTAATGTGATGTCCTGAATGTGAGGTCCTGAGTTTGAGGTATCCTGGTTACCCAAACACACACTTGTAATTGTACTATAATAAGAATAATCATTATCTTATCATTACCAAAGTGAAGGAGTGCACCTCCTCGAGATGTACATGGGGTTAATTAAAACACAATCATCTGTAATTGTTGGTGTCCTCGTATGATTAATTCCTTGTCCAGACTTAATTCCCCATTAATTGTACAATATTCACTCATAGCCAAACTGGAGTCAAGCTTACTCTTCAAAAAGAGTCCAGCAACTATGTCTAAAATCACTCTATTTTAAGAGTCAAATGACCTCGCCGAAGAGTCTACTATTACTCCTTCTTGAGAGTCATAATGATTCTCCTGACTCTTTGGAAGAGTAATCGTCTATATTATTTTGAGACTCCCCAATGAGATTAATTGACTCCCATAACGAGTCGTAATGACTCTTTGCTTGGAATCAATGCACTGTTTAAAATGGCCATCGGAAGTGCATGGGGCAGTTGCAGAAATAAACAGCTGATTTTCAATCAGACATCTTCGTCGATCACAATGGAATTTGAAATCGCAAGTAATCAGAGTATGAGTGTGTGTGACTTATTAGCCTTTACTCTTAATTATTGGTTTCAAAAACACTAGTTATAAATACCACACAATATGAATTTACACTTAGCCCTACCGTTTAAACGTTTCCTACAAGTAACGGAGTACTATACTTGTAATTAGGCCTACAATAATTACTGGAACTTGAAGAGTGTTACTAAATACTGCTATAGACTACTATTTACTAGACTAGGCCTACACTTGAGACTATAATACTTAGGCCTATACTAATACTACAGTATCACGCCTGACGAAGTTTATGTCAAAGGCCTAGGCTGATTACATCGCATTTCGGTTGATTTACGGATTTAAAAGTAATGGCTAATAAGTCACACATGCTCATACTCTGATTAATTGCGATTTGCGATAATAAATTTTGGGAATGACTAACAACATTTGTTTACAGATTTTTACTCCGCCGATTTCGGACCGATGTCATATATCTGCATACGAACTGCGAAGACACACAATGGCGGATAGCTTAGTAACATAGGCTGGAGACCAGCCATATCAGTTTCGTTGTAAAAGAGTCCGGTAACAGACTACAGTAGCAACATAATTTACGCGGTAAAATTGATACAAGTCTACACGAAGCCCGCCACCGAGTATACTCTATCAGTGGAGTCACATTGACTCTACCTCTGCAGTCCATCGACTCTTTGTAAGAGTCTGGTGCGATTTACTTTGTTTTAAGAGTCGTTTGACTCCAATTTGGCTATGAGTGTTGTTAGTCAATCGGGACGGTATATTTCCTTCCCAACGGATCTCGCTCTAGCCGTTCAGAGCATTTCCCGTTAGGCCGTCCACCAGCATCACCCCTTGGGCTCTCCCAAAGTTAGACTCAGTTGGTTTGGGGTGATTGCGTCACAAATTGGTGTTAGAAGGGGGATTGAGATTGATTACTATTGTTTTAATTCTGATTTGATTAATTGGAATGTCTGGAATAAGCGGGGACCTCAGTAGGTCCAGGATGGAAGTTGAATTGTTGCAGTGGGAGAAGTCCCAACTGACAAAGCGGATTAAGGATCTGGAGGCCTCTATAAAGCACGCTAAAATGTCAGATGATTTGGCTGACCAGGCTGGTGCTGTGGGGCAGAAGTATAATCGCGTTCGTGTGGACGGCGATGTAGAGTTTAAGTTTCCCACTGATGGAGATGCAGTGGATGTCAGGGATGTCACCTCCAGGTACACCTCTATGGAGGTACCGCCCGCAGTTGAGTAGAGACAGAGTGGCCGAAACCCGCCCTGTGGGAGGTCATGGTGGTTTTTTTTATGTGATTGGACTCCATGTGGGGTTCGAAGGAGGCACGAGGTATCCACACCTGTGTCCTATAAGGTACGACAGGATGGGGAAGACAAGGGTTTGAACAGTACAAATCCGTTTGCAGAGGCGGTGAATACGCCCAGTAAGCAAGTCCATTGTGACTTGTTCAGTTTCACGACGAGGTCGCCAGGTAGCAAGGCTGATGAGGTGCCAGTGAATGCATCGTGTACAGATATAATTGGTCCTTGGAAATTGGAGCGAAGTGAAAGAGAGGTTGGTGGAGATCGAAAAATGGAGGGCGCGAGGGTGACTCCTCGTCGCCCCAATATTGTACCCGACCGGTATAGTTGAAAAATCCCCTTGAATGAGTACCACAGGCATTTTGAAAGTTGTCGGCTTGTCAACCGATGGGACGATGAGCAGGCAGCAGAATATTTGGCAGCAAGTCTGCGAGGTGATGCGATCCGCATTCTTGGGAACGGAACGCAGAAAGGCCGAAAATACTCTTATCAAGAGTTGGTGGTGATGTTGTCGAGGAGATTTGGTCCGGCTCGATTGGCCGAGAGTTTTCTGGTTGAGTTGAGACACAGAAGGCAGAAAAACAGTGAATCTCTTAAGGAGTTGCCTCAGAGTATTCACGAGCTGGCGGTAAAAGTATATCCTGAAATTCAGGAGGAATCCAGGGATCCCCTGGAAGTGAACCATTATTTGGATGCTGTCGCAAGCCCGGCAGTGCGACAAGGTATTTTTCGGGCACGTCCGAAGTCACTGACGGACGCCGTTCAAGAAGCACTCGAGACAGAGAGTTTCGAGGAAGTTGAGGCCCAGCGTCGAATAGAGAAACATTCAAAGTTTGCCAGAGCTTTGGACAAGGAAACGGAGCAGCGAATGCAGCTCATGGAGCGGGCAATTGGTGAACACTCACGAAGTGTTGATGGGTTGGTAAAGCAACTCGACAGTGTGAGCTGTTAGTTTCACGGATGATTAAGGAGGTGCCTCATGGAGAGGTACGTGAGGGGTCAACTGGGTTACCTCCTGCGAGCAAACCTACGTATGAGTTGAGGTGTTACAAATTGTACCCAGAGAGGGGTTTTGTGTTGGTCAGATCACTGGTGGATAAGTCTGCCGAGGTAGTGTCAAAGAGAGTTTTTAATCCTGGCAAGGAGAAGCGAGTTCTTCGGGCTGGTACCACTGTAGCGAGGGTATCTTCGGTCGAGGTGGAGACCCAGTCGCTGAGGATGGAGCCGAAGAAGGACGGTTGTATACCAGTACATCTACCAGATGTGTACAGGAGGGCCGGTGGAAAGTGAAGTTTCATTGCTTTGGAACTACAAGGAATACAATCTTCTAAGGTTAAAAAAAAAATGAAATCAATTGTTGAGTTATTGCATTACAATAGTGTGTAAACACCTGCAATCAGGTGTAAACTGTCCTCTGGTGGTATTGACATAATACGAGAGCAAACATAAACAAAAGGACAAGGTGGAAACAGTATGCGCACACAGTATTGTCTATACTGGCAACCATGGACCTTCCTTGTTCCTTTCTTTGTTTAATAGGGTAACGTTTTCAGATACACACGTAATTTCAATCCAGGTTAATTCAGGACTTACGGTTGTTCATTATCTGATGCATTAATGATAGTCATGGTAGTATGTCAGAACACAAAAAATTATGAATGAATAGCAGGTGGCCAGGTACATGTACAGGTAGAGGATGTAGCTTCCGTGGTGATGGTGGTTCCCAAGGATAAAAGACCAAACATGTAACAGTAGTTACACATACACACACATGACCTTCGTCTTTCTTTCCAAGGTGAAAACTTTATTTTCAGTTCTCACAGTATCGGCCTAATACTGATTACACACAGTGCACAGGTACCAATCTCAGTAGAGTATGTTCATAAATTTCTATACTCACCTTAACTTTCTTTGACCTCTCTTTTGTTAGGAGATACAACCAGATCTTTTGAGTGCTGCAATATTATACATAATTGCACATAGTGAAGAGTACACATCTCCCATCTCAGAGCACCAACTCATCTGACACCGGATCACCAACACAATTGGCTAGCTTGCTTGAAAGCGACTGAAGTTTCTTGCTACCATTTTTCCCGTTTGGGAAAAACAAATTATGTAGTCTGCCAAGTACATCCTTGTTATCACTTTTTTTTAATCTTTTTTTTTATCGACCCCTCATCTTATGCACATACTGATGGTGTTTGCTACTATAGTGTTTCCATCCAACAGAGACGACAATACGATGTTCAGCCTGAATAGACAAAAAGACAAATATGTATGTGTTTTCAGATATTTTCAACAAACAAAATTTTTCAACTTTTTCAATGCAATTTATTTTATTCGTATATCAATTGTCAGAAAGGCTTTTTTAAAATCATTAACAACACCCCCACAAACACAAATAAGTGTCCATTTACCTCAAATCGGAGATCCCTATTTTTTATTAAAAATGTGAACTAACGAACACTTAGGCCTACTGAGTGAAGCCGCAAGTCAATGATTGGGGGGTGGGGTAGTCTTGATCCAAGACTGACATCATCGTTTGTCCCGCTTCGATAACACCGATAGAGGGAGCTATAATCCAACGAACTCGCTGGCGCGGCCTGCAGCCACTGGTACCTGTGTCGCCGCTGGTCACGCGTGCCTGTGTATGCCTATGTCAGTCTTGGAGCAAATCTCCAAACGACCCGTGAAATTCCGAGGACATTCCAAGCATAGCTCGAATACCTGCTTTCTATGCACTAGCGCGCTGTGACGTATGAGTGTTATTGTGAATGAATGCGTCTGGTAACTAGTGTTCTAGTAATGTTGTAATTGTGTTAAGTTAAATAATGCTATGCAGATTGCAGCGTATGTAACGTATTTTCATTCTCTCTTGTGCTACGGTTGTATCTGATGCCCTATATAGCATTTGCCGCCCAAAAAAATTGGCTATTTCTCAGTTTAAAATATATCAGTCGACTGCTATGAAATTGGCCCCAACCACGGTGCTCTATGACTTGTTATGTATATCATGTGTATTACGCATCGACCATCGTGTGACCAGACTGTATGAAAAACAATCTGCACTATTGCGCTTGCGTGATTATTCAAGATAGATCGAATTTAAATATATACATATTCAGCACCTCATACCATGCGGGGGGTCTTCACCTGGGCTATTGATTTGCTTCAAGACTGGCATATTGGATTAAAATGGCAAGCGTACCAGCGGCGGCACAGGTACCAGTGGCTGCAGGCCATCGAGTTCGTTGCAGTATAGCCCCCTCTATCGGTGTTGTCGGAGCGGGACAAACGATAATGCCAGTCTTGGGTCAAGACTAGGGTTGGGGTGGCAGGGGGAATGTAAGTAATGACATGCGTAATGGGCTTTCATAATAGTTGAGGTGAGGAATGGGTTCAATTAGGTGTGGGGGTATTTTTACAAATAGGATTATAATCGTCAGTGACTCAGTGTGCCTGTTGTCGAGGTTTCAAGTTTTCGAGGATTGACCTCCTATCATTGGTAGCGACTTGCAGGCCTGTTTACGTGTCACACAATTAGTTGATTTGTTTATTTCCTTCCTCCGTGGTTTTATGTACGGTACTTCGGCAAGCCGAATGTCATCAAGAGTTCACTTCTGTATGTGACTTTTTGTCTTGCTTGGAATAAATGCTTAACACTGTTACACCCTCGAAAACCGGTACATCGAGGAAATATTAGGGGGAATACATGTAATTAACTTAGTAATATGAGTCCCCAGGAAGACAACCGCAAGTGGAACAACTAATTTCGGGTCACTTTGATGACAAACATAAATAAAGTAATAAGAAATACAATTATATTTACCCGGTTTTCAGTCTCCATTTTCGGAGTTGCAGCATATGCGTACAGCATATAGCATGCATAGAGCTGGTACAACACTGCAGTGAAAGCGCGCGAGCGAGACGGGTGCACCGTGCACCAGAAAACCTTCTGAGTTACCTATGTTGCTACGAAAAACCAAAAATTCACGATTGAGTGGGTTTACGACTTGGGGCCCAAGTCGTGAATATTGGCGTCAATATTTACGACTTGGGGGTCATGTCATCAATATTGGCGTCAATATTTACAACTTCGTTCAAGTTGTGAATATTGGCGTCAATATTTGCGATTTGATGCCATATCGTAAATATTGGCGTAAATATTTGCGACTTGGGGTAAAAGTCCCGAATATTGGCGTCAATATTGGCGTAAACATTTGCGACTTGGGGCCAAGTCGTGAAAATTGGCGTCAATATTGTCGTCAATATTCACAACTTAGACGCTAAGTTGTGAATATTGGCGTCAATATTTACGACTTAGTTTAAGTCGTGAATATTGGCGTCAATATTGGTGTCAAAATTTGCGACTTGAGGCCATGTCGTAAATATTGGAGTCAATATTGGCGTTAATATTTGCGACTTGGGGTAGAATTTTCTGAATATTGGCGTCAATATTGGCGTCAATATTTGTTTGCAATGTCCCTTTAAAGCCAGCATAGAAATGACAAAGGTGAGAAACATGTAAACACTAGCACCGCACATGTACAATGTACAGTGATAGTGTTCAGTGTTCAGCAGTGATTGTGACAACATGTACTGTGACTATTTACTTGCCCACTGTACCTGTGGTATACGTTCACGTACCGTATGCTTCCAATAAATTCATTGGCCTATCCATGTAACCCAAGTCACAATTTATTTTTCTCAGGTTGTCTTCCAAATTGGTCTAAATAGTTTGGTATTTCAGGTTTTGAACATTGAGCTAGGAAATAGAAATTTTACAGTCACTTTTTAACTGGGGAGGGTTTGATTAGCAGTCTACATGCCTCCACTACCTGAAAGAGTTGTGGCTCTTTTTTGTAAATGTTCAATGTTCATTGAGCTTCAGTCCACCTGTGTCATCAAGCATATCCGCACTTATACAGTAGTGCTGTAACTATAACCACAGCTAATTCTGACAGATCTTGACACGGGTACAATTAGTTCCTGTTTTACTGTGGGATTTCTTTGTATTCCAGGCCTACTTTGAGACAACTGTGTTTTGGGTTATGTATGCTGCAATAATCCTGATGATAATGGTAAAAGTCTTCTCTCTCCTAGCTAATTGTCTGCGAATCCGTTCGCAATATCAGACATTGAGACGAATAACGTGCATCGGAAAACGTCTATAGTTACATCTAACAGGTAACAAAATACCCAATGTTATTGCTTATAATCCAAGGGGTTTACCGGTACTTTTTTCTAACTTTGGGAAAGAGGAAGGTACATTGTACATCTTTATTTACCTGTGATATAGCTGTATCTTCTTTAGTCCCCTACAGACACTCATGATGACCCAATTTTACCGTAATTTATTCCTGAGCACCTCCCCACTATAATTCCTTGGTGTGCACATGGTCATACTCAATTCAGCAATCATAAAACAGTCCCTATCATTATTTGAAAACACAATTTAAACATTCCCTTTATTGTACAAATTGGACAATTAAGGTGAACAAATTTGAAAAGTTATTCTTTGTGGTGGGTATAAAAAAAAAACATATATATAAATGTACTTAAATGTTGTCACATGATGTGTTAATGGTGGAGATGGTAATGTTTTGTATGCAAACTGCAATACTTCGTCAGATGATGACAGTAGTCCCGTTCATGCTCCTTATATCGGGTTCTAGAGGATCCAAGGTGAGTGGCGATGTACCGTGATTGGGCAGTGAAGCCGGACGTTGACCACATCTTGCAACAACAGACATGACTTTTGTATTTTTTTTTTCATTGGACTATGTTGGGGCTTTGTCTAAAAATCAGAATGAACCCCATTTTCACATACGATTTTATTATAATATTTTCAAATATTACAAGCAAATTTCATTTTGTTTATGGCTTGCATTTAGGATTTAATAATTGGTGGAATGATATTAATTTGTTGGTACAGATAAAAATATCTCTTCTGTGGTTATCAGTCTGAAAATATCCAGTGCTAAGAAAGGTTCTTGAAATTTTCTCAAAAAGTTGCAATGCACTTTAATCTTTTTTCAGATCCATTGCTTTCTCTCTAGATACGTTGTTCCCATAGTGTACCCGAAAGCTTAGTTTTTATCATTCAATAATTTTTATTGTAAGTAGTGAGTATGCACGTTCGGTACATGTAACCTGAGGCCCTATGTATTGACAAACTTACTAGCAAAGTTCACATCATTTGTCAAGATTCTTGAGATACTTTAGGAGGCTTTTATTTTTTTTTAAAACAAGTTAGCGGTTTCTTTCACGTGATTTATCCTCGATGTAGGTCTAGGCCTACCGGTCTTCGAGGGTGTAACGTTAGGTCTAGGCAATTGAAGCCATGCTAGCCTAAGCAAATATGATAAACTGTTGACATTGTAGTTTGGTATACCATACACAAAATAAAACAAATCAACTGATTATAAGCAGACTGGAATAAAGGCAACAAAGTAATAGACAAGATTGTGTGTCTACACGCCTCAGCCAAAAGTTTATTGAACAGGTTCCTGCCGGATACCATATGATCACGGCCCACCGTGCAACACATATAAAACATGTTTATTCAAACCAACAAATACTGCATATGGAGGGCACCAAAAGCCCAAGAGCACCACTAGCTCAGAGCACCAATAGCTCAGAGCACCAGAGCTCAATGCAGATCAAGAGGGCATCCAAATGCCCCGGCCATGCAGGCATCAGAAACCTGGGCATGCAAATGTTATCATAAACCAGAATAACATGCAGGCATGAAAAGGCCAAATATTGTCGCCCCCACCATCATGTTAGGCAGAGTTGACGATTCGCTTAAGACATTATGAACGTTTTAATAGCACATGCCTGTCCAACTACATAACAGGTCATAAAAGTTAAACAAAAATTAAATTTCACAGGCACCGTTCTTTTTCTTCGTTTGAACTTTTACAGAAGGAAGGAACGGTTCTCATCCCCTGTAGCACTGACTCAAGGGAGAAGTTGGTACCTGTAACAACAGCAATAATAATAATGATTACATAATAATGACTTACTCAAATTACATACGTTAAAATTGTATAAGGTGCATTGAATGACATACATGAACAATTGCAATGTCATTTTTGCAAAAGTAAATATTGAGCTTTAAGTGATGGGCTGTTTTATTCCGCTTACAAACATGCCACACGCGCAAAGCGCGGCCAAGGAAAAAACACAGCACAACTTAATGCGACAATGCCACCCAACTGTCCAGAAAATGCCAAATGGCTGATAGGAGATTCCCTCTGAAAATATTATTCCCTTCAGGGGAAAGGTGAACCCCATCATGCCTGTACAAGTGGAAATGGGTCCAAATGAACTGGGGATGTTCAGGCTAATGGCACCAATCCTGCCACAACGAGACCGAGCCCACCTGTTCACCTGCCGACGCTGCCTTTCCATACCCTCTTGAGGGTTAGCACCAAAGTAAAATGCCCGAGGCAGAATTTCTGACCAAAGGATCAAGGCTTTGGGATAAGTATTCTTACACAATTGCATAAAAATAACCACCCGTTGCCGCATGGAGTAAAAATCAATATTCCCCAGATCATTTGAACCCAAATGGACAATGATAATGGAAGGAGGTGGGCCTTGCATATGGTGGAGTAAATCTGGGAGGTCACACAAACTGGCACCACTCTTGCCATGCCACCGAATCGTGATTTGGGGGTCCAAGGGTCCTGACGCCCAGCGAATTAATGAATCGCCAAGGATCCACATAGGGCCTGAAGCATGGAATGATACGTACAGTCAAATGTAAAATAAACTTCCTTTCTCTAAATACCTGCCATATTGACTAGTGGTGTAGGGCGGATATATGTGAACACTGCCTCGGATCTCAAACGACCCATTCGTTGAATGTCAGCTGGTGCAACCCCCAACTCAAATGCTGTAGTTGCAGCACCGATGCGAAATGAGTGGGCTCGATAATGAAAACCTCCCATCCCACAGAAAGACAATGCTTTTTTGAGCAGTGCATTAAATTGGTAGGCTGTAAGGGGGAGCCATTAAAATGACAAAACAAGGGGCCTGGGCCAGAGGGGCGAATAAGTATATATTCATGCAAAGCCCTCACTGGGCACAGTGTTGGGTCGTTCGATATTTCTAAGCGCACCTCTTGTGGGGGACCTGTTTTGTTATTTTTACTACGCCGAAAAGAAACCACGACTGAAGCTGGGGCGTATCCCAGTGACAAAATTGTAAATCAGATGCTTGCAAGAGGGAGTCTTGCATGGTATGCTTAGAATTTGCTGAAAATTCTCCCAGCCGCATGAAGCCAAAAAACGCACTTAGCGCAGCAGCTTTAAACAAGGTGGCTTCAAAAGCCGACAAACACACATGGGGAAATGCCTCAATGATCTGGGCAAGGATCGGCAAAGATATCGGCAAGCGTTTGTCAGTAGAGGTATGGTCTCTACGGCACCCTTCCATGAGTTTACCAACAAGAAAGTCCTTTGTAGGATCAGGCCACCCATGGATTTTGTGATAGTATGCAACCCCTGAAATGTAAGTGGCAATAGTGGCAGGAGCCAGACCCTGTAGTGATAACCATGCCACAAACGTCCTGATATCACCAGCAGACACAGGTAAATTCCCAGGCGCCCCATTTCTAAATTTAGAAAATGCATTCCATCCAGTTGCATAAGCCCTGTGTGTATGCGGTGAAAAAGCCGCTGTCAGCAAACGGTTCATCTCTTCTACCAGAGTTGAGGGAGAATTGGTAATGGAGTCATGGCCGCTGCTGCCCCCGGGTGTACAGTTCTGAACCTTTCGTTCTGAAAACGAGACAAGGCGTCAGCCATATCATTGAAAGCACCCTGCACGTGAACTGCTTTAAACAGGATATTAAATCTTAGGCATTCCACCACAAAAATGCGCAACAGATGCATTATCTTAGGACAATGTGAGGACTGCTTGTTAATAATATGCACAACTGCCATGTTATCACAGTTAAACATGACCCGTTGGTTGGCTAGAGACTTCCCCCAACATTTAACAGCCACCATGATGGGATAAAATTCCAAAAATGCAATAGATGGGGATTCCTGAACTAGCTGGGGGAGCCACCTGCCCTGAAACCACTTGTCACCAAAAAATGCCCCAAAGCCAATGCTAGCTGCTGCATCTGTATACAAATTCAAAGATGCATTAGAACGCCATTCTCTATCCCGAAAGGAGGACACCCAATTAAAGTGACCAAAAAATTCGAGCCACATAAGTAGGTCAAGTTTTGCTCCTTTAGTAAGTCGAATTTTGTGATGTGGCTGGGATATCCCACGTGTGAGCGCAATAAGTCGGCCCATAAATGCCCGACCCGGTTCAATTGCTCTACAGAGAAAATTGAGAGACCCAATCAAGGACTGCATTTCAACTTCTCACTAAGGGCATGCACTTTGGCCATTGGAACGCAGACCTGTTGGCGAATGGTGTCAATTTCCAAACCCAAATATGTAATTCTTTGAAATGGACCTTCTGTCTTCTCCTGTGCAATGGGTACCCCCAATGATGCACATACAGAATGAAAAAAGCCCAGTCGTGTAGCACAAGAAACTGAGTTATGCCCAATGAACAAGAAATCGTCCAGATAGTGCGTAACCAAATGGCTGTTTGCTACTGCTTTCACCTTAAATTCCAGAAATGTACTGAATTTCTCAAACAGGGAGCATGAAATGGAACACCCCATAGGCAGGCACTTATCATAAAAGTACTGACCATCAAAGGTAAAACCCAACAGATCATCATCGTGAGGTGAGACTGGGAGCAATCGATAGGCTGATTTAATGTCAGATTTTGCTAACCACGCTCCCTTCCCTACAGACATTGCCTGATCCACAGCCTCATCAAATGATGCATAATTAACTTTACACTCCTCTTTGTCAATAAAGTCATTAATAGATTGGCCTGATGGGAAGGAAAGGTGGTGAATGAGGCGGAAAGAATTTGGTTCACGCTTAGGTACAAGACCAATTGGGTAACACTGTAATGTAGGGAAAGGTGGGGCATCAAATGGACCAGCTATTCTATTAAGGTTAATTTCCTTGCGCAATTTGTCTTTCACTATTTCCGGCCTGGCAGCTGCTGAAGATAGGCAGTCTGCATACCTACTGATTCTAGGTCCCACATATTGCAAGGAAAAACCACTTGAAAATCCCTTTTCCAAAATGAAAGCATCATACTTGTTAGGATAATCCCCCAACCATTTCCTCAGCACAAAGATCTTAATTGGCGTTGGGGGGACGAAAATAAGTTCCGGTGAAAGAACCCCCTGCTTTGGACACTTGCCCTACTGGTGCATTTTGGCTGGGTTTACGCAACTGCTGGTCAATTTCACCCATTGGGCTCTTACGGGCTTGGTTGCCCTTACGCCAAGAATATTGAGACTAGGCCTGGGCGATTAGTGCTTTTCACTAATCGATTAATTGCGGAGGAAATAATCGCGATTAATCGATTAATCGCGATTACCCGGAAGTGACTATACAAGCAGCATGTACCCTGTATTCATCATAGCGGCACTGCAGTAAACTGCACTAGCGTAATACATTGATTCTTACAAGTTTCAACATCGATCAGTTCCGATTTCTGAGGCATTGAGCAATGCCATTTTTGTTCTGATAAGGTATAATGCAAAATTCGTGAAGCTAATATCGTCCATAATTATTGGTATGCCTTCAGTAAAGTAGGGTAATTTCGCGGAGTGTTGGCCGACAAGGCATGCAGTTACTGTCTCACGTACGTACACCCAACGATAGTACATGTACACGATGACACATTGTACACCCCATGTAGGCTGAACAGTGAACACGATTATTATACAGTTCACGATTACTGAACAGTGAACACGATTATTACACAGCTCACGATTACTGAACACATCGCGATTATTTTACATTTCACGATTATTCCACATGTTCACTTCACGATTATCATACGATACGATACAGTAGTCCAGTACAGTAATCGTATAATCGAGTAGCGTCTATATAGTCCAGCGGATAAGGGGGAAAATCGTGCACTTTGTGGTAAAAGCATGAAACTTGGCACACATGTATTTGATACCAATACATGCAATTTTAGATATAGTGCCATTTCTGAATTGGCCTGTGGTGGCCTTGGCGGCCATTTTGAAAAATGGCCGCCAATTCTGATATAAAACTACATAACTCAGAAAGTAAGAGTCCTAGAATCTTCATTCCAGTGGCTATATATATGTCTGGCAGGTCCAACAGTTCAATGAAAGCATTATTGAGTGTGTCAGACTTTAAGATCCGCCATTTTCAAAATGGCGTCCTTGTTTTTCAAAATGGCCGCCAATTCTGATATAACACTTCATAACTCGAAACGTATAAGAGTTCTAGAATCTTCATTCCAGTGGCTATGTATATGTTTGGCAGGTCCAACAGTTCAGAAAAAGCATTTTTGAGTGTGTCAGACTTTTAGATCCGCCATTTTCAAAATGGCGTCCTTGTTTTTCAAAAAGGCCGCCAATTCTGATATAATTTAATATAACTCGAAAAGTAACAGTCCTAGAATCTTCATTCCATGGGCTATATGTATATGTTTGCCAGGTCCAACAGTTCAGAAAAAGCATAATTGAGTGTGTCAGACTTTTAGATCCGCCATTTTCAAAATGGCGTCCTTGTTTTTCAAAATGGCCGCCAATTCTATATAACACTACATAACTCGAAAGGTAAGAGTCCTAGAATCTTCATTCCAGTGGCTATGTATATGTTTGCCAGGTCCAGCAGTTCAATAAAAGAATTATTGAATGTGTTAGACTTTTAGATCCGCCAGTTTCAAAATGGCGTCCTTGTTTTTCAAAATGGCCGCCAATACTATGCATGTAGCTGATATAAAACTGATATAAAAACTATAACAGAGGCCTAGAATCTTCATTCAAGTGACTTTGTATATGTTTGCCGAGTCTCACACTTAAAAAAAAACCGCACTATTGAGTCTGTTAGACTATGGTGTCCTTATTTCAATGGCAAAACATTCCATATGTCAAGAACTCAACAACATTTAGGTACTCTGCATCACAACACCATTGCTTGCCACCTCAACTGGCTCGATGATTCTGAAACCCTCATGTCCTGGTGGTATTCTGGTCGTGCGGTCTACCACAACCCTGGCGCAGAAAGTTTCGCCCTTGGTGTCTGTACAGTGTACTTTCTCCCCATGAATCACCATCCCAGCTCCATCGCCTTGAAGTTCAGAATCCTACCAGTAGCCAGTAAAAAATCCACCCCCAGGATGCCTTCTAAGGTGTCAAGCTTGCCAAATGTTGCTTCTACAGGATGAGTAGTTCTTCCCACTCGTGCCTCAACCCATGCTCTACCGATGATCTCTAGCGAAATCCCATCCGCACTCTTGACCCTCGGTCCCCTTGTGTCCAAAGGTGGTCTATCTCCAGGCGCCATCTGATAGTCTAAGGTTGTGGAGAGAAATGTGATGCTCGCGCCTGTATCCACCAACAAACTCGCCTTATAGCCCCTGACAGTCACTGGAACAAAATAATAGTCCACTCGTATAGCCTGCATCATCCGACACATCCCAAGTCCTTTCTCCGACACCTTCTCTACTTCTGGGGGTTGTCCGTCCCCTTCACCCCCCCCCCCCCCCCCCCCCGGCCACACTGCGATGCGTTTCCCGACCTCTTAGCCTTGTCTCCATATGGCCGCCTACAATCCCGTGCAAAATGCCCTGGCTCTGAGCACCTAAAGCAAAGATCACCTGACGTGGATTCCCTCCTTACCCGCTGGTAAGTACTATGTGTGCCTATTGGTCGCTCCTGCTTAACCGTAGATGCCTTTCCGGCATTTGCTATCTGTTCCACCACTCCTTCAACTCTCTCTGGCTCTGACAGAGGCCTCCTCCATTTCCTTCTGTCTCTGGATGATGTCCGTCTGGAACTTCTGCCACATCATGGCCTCGTACTCGTCGCCAAGTACCCTCGCATACTTGACTTACCTGCCAGCACTCTGCTCCTCAACCTTGAGGAATCCCTCAGTAGAAATTGCCACACGGATTGCTTCCTCCAAGGTGCTCGGCCTTGAACGGACTATCCATTTGTGGATCACCTGATCCTCCACGGCATCACAAAAATGTCCCCTTGTCAATCTATCTCTCCCTTCGTCCATCAGCTCAGGATAAGCTAGCCCCGACAGCTCTCGTATTGCCTGTCCTAGCTCCTGCAGTGACTCCTTTGCACCTTGCCGCCTGTGCAGCAATTCCACCAGGTGATTCTCGGCCAACTGTCCCGGCCCAAAACGATCCTCCAGAAGGCACACGAGTTGGTTATAACTCACGTCCCTGCCTCCAGCCTTCAAACTTCCAAGCACCTTGACTGCAACTCCCTACAGACTCAAAGCCAGAAAAATCTTCGCCTGCCCATCTGACCACTCATTGGCCAGCTCACACGCCTCGAAGTGTTGGAGGAAATCACGCCATGGTGTTTTCCTGTCGAAGCGATCCGGTATGGCGTTCGGTCGCTCCGTCTCCACCTTGGCAGGTGCGTGCTTGTCCCTTTCCAGGTTTTCCATGTTGCCCTTGACTGCTCAGCACCACAATCCGACGATTCACATGTCGGTTGCCAGCTGTTGGTCTCAACCATATCAACAGTGGATGAGTCGTCCAGTGTTGACCCTGTCTCCGGAGTGTTTACTGGTGCCGTTGGTGTTGTGTAGAATCTCGTCCGAGGTCTAGTTGTTGGTTTTGGAGTGGATCGAGATTGTCCCTCTCGTCCGCCAAAGTGTGTAATTGTCGATGCATTTGGTGTGTCTGGTACCAGCAGGTGCTCGCGCCTATACGTCCCTCTGATACAGCCATCTTTCCCTTAAATTCACGCATCTCCGCCTGCAATTCCAGCACCATCTCCTGCATCTGCCTCACTAGGTCCTCATTGAGCGCCCACCAGCACGTCCTCCATTGTTGAGTTCCAGTTGTTCTATACCCATGATACCAATCCCACTTCTGACACCATTTGTGGTGGTCCCGCCGACAGCAACCGCCAAGTCAAGGGTGGGGGCCTGTTTGGGGCGGTCTACCACCAGGTGAAGTGGAGAACAACCTTAAATTGCAGGGGACCGGGTGGCAGCGGGCCAGGGGGATCCTATCGCGCAGCACACTCCAAGGGATAAGCAGTGGGGGCACCTCTCAATCATACTCGGGACTCTGCTTCTTTGGTGTCACTGATATCCTTTATTCCCTGCTCTCACCACCTGCATACTCATCCTGTAAGGCCCTAAGTACAAGGTGCTCTACCGTCCCAGGTGCTCTCCTCAACAGGTACAATAAACTCTATGACATCATGAGGTGCTGACACCTTCCTATGTGTCCTACAACACGTGTGGCCATAAATCACTTCCAACAATGCCTCACTTATTCCCTTTATCAACTATAAATAATCCCCCGGACTTATCTGTCAAAACATGTAACTTTAATTATTAACTTACAAGTAAATGGCCTGTTACCTGCTGACTGTTCCACAGTAACTCTGAATTGAACAGCTATAATGACAAACTCGAACAACGAACTACACTGCAACTCTACTCTGAGAACTACGAACTAACGCAAACAAACTGCCCATGTTTCCACGTGCTCCCTCACATTGAAAATGGAGGACCTTCAAGTCTGACATACTCAATAATGTTTTTTACTCAAGTGTGAGATTCGGCAAACATTATAAAGTCACTGGAATGAAGATTCTAGGCCTCTTACTTTTCGAGTTATAAAGTTTTATATCAGTATTGGCGGCCATTTTGAAAAAACAAAACAAGGACGCCATTTTGAAAATGGCAGACCTAAAAGTCTGACACACTCAACAATGCTTTTTTTTAACCGTTTGACTACGCAAACATATGCAAAGTCACTGGAATGAAGATTCTAGGCCTCTAACTTTTCGAGTTATGTAGTTTTATATCATAATTGACGGCCATTTTGAAAAAACAAGGACGCCATTTTGAAAATGACGGATCTAAAAGTCTGACACCCTCAATTATGCTTTTTCTGAACTTTTGGACCTGGCAAACATATACATAGCCACTGGAATGAAGATTCTAGGACTCTTACTTTTCGAGTTATGTATAGTGTTATATCAGAATTTGCGGCCATTTTGAAAAAACAAGGACGCCATTTTGAAAATGGCGGATCTAAAAGTCTGACACACTCAATAATGCTTTTTCTGAACTGTTGGACCTGGAAAACATATACATACCCACTGGAATGAAGATTCTAGGACTCTCACTTTTCGAGTTATAAAGTGTTATATCAGAATCGTCGGCCATTTTGAAAAACAAGGACGCCATCTTGAAAATGGCGGATCTTAAAGTATGACACACTCAATAATGCTTTCATTGAACTGTTGGACCTGGCAAACATATACATAGCCACTGGAATGAGGATTCTAGGACTCTTACTTTCTGAGTTATGTAGTTTTATATCAGAATTGGCGGCCATTTTTCAAAATGGCCGCCAAGGCCACCACAGGCCAATTCAGAGATGGCACTATATCTAAAATTGCAAGCATTGGTATTAAGTACATGTGTACCAAGTTTCATGCTTTTACCACAAAGTGCACGATTCTCTCGTAATATAGCCCTTATCCGCTGGACTAATACTCGAGTAGTTGAATGCCATCGCGCCATGCGCCAAGCCTCGCTGGCCGGCCATGGTAGCCGAATCCATTGTAAACACGTGGGCCTAAGAATGAGAAAAACTTCGCTGTCAGCTGTCAGGCTTGAATAAATATTCACCCCGACACGTTTAAACTGTATGTATCCAAAAACTCATGTGACAAGTCCCGACAACCTCTCGTTTTATTACTAAGTGAGATAAATAGTATTTATTGAAAATGCAACATAACTAAATGTACCTCAATAAACAGCGAAATGGTATAGCCCTCATTCATGCCTCATCCACGTTGACCATATAAGGCAGTATTATTAGAAGGGCTACTGGCCAATTACAGTGTAATCTCAAAATGTTGTCATGGTGCTGTCACAATTGGGCGGGCATCCGGTGCACGTGCAGCAGGCAGACTTGATATTATAGAAGTCGGTAATTGTATCGCTACACCAGGGGTACGGTGTGCGTGTTCACATTACACTGTGTACGTCCTGCATAATGTCCAACATGCGGGGACGCGACCGCGGTACATAAACACCCTCGACCCCTACTGAATCAAGATTACGTCGCCTCACTATACGAACGATGCATGATATTGACGGACGGATGGACAAAACACGAATGTCTAACGACTTGTCATCAAGTCTATGCAGCTGCTCCATGCAACACACACGGCATATGGCTATTGATCGAATGAGAATAGTAGTAACTTATGGAATTAATCGCAACTCGAAGGCACTAATCGCGCTGGCACGATTAATCGAGTAGTTCAGAATTTACTAATCGAGTAATCGACACAGGAATGTAATCGCGATTAATCGATTAATCGAGTTAATCGCACAGGCCTAATTGAGACCCAGTATTTGCCACATTTCCAATTCTGCAAGAGGTAGCCCCGTGGCCCGTGCGAAAGCACCGACTACATTTATGTGCATATTTGCATGTGCGGTAGTGACAACCTTGCGCACCATTGAATGCAAAACAAACCCCTGACTTAGAAATGTTAGCACTCTTATCAAATGATGCACGCTGTGAACTGCCTGCACCAGTGGCAAGGGTGGATACAGTCGCTGCTGCTGCAACAGTTAGCCACAGCTCAGTATCTATATCCCCCCAAGAACTAGAAGGATGAAGTTCTTGGCGAAGACGAAACTGCTCGTCATACTTCTGCCACCCCAACCCGGAAAACTGACGAGCTGCAAGCCGAATGGTCTCGGCATATTTCAACAGCTCAGGAGCACGATTTGGGTGCCGTGTCAAATAGATAGCCATGAATGTGTGAAAAGCAGAAGACCACTTTTCAATGGTATCGATCTTCTTGCTACGTGAGGCCGATGCCTTGCGGACGACCATTCTGTTGCCCTCAACTGCAAACATGAATTCATCATCGTTTCGGTTGTTGTGGGCCCTCGTCCCGCAACCTTGCTGGTGCTTGTACTCGTCGTTTCGGACGAGGCATGATGATTAGCTGATGGGACTGAGTCACTGAGAGTTATGAGTTCATAAAATGAAGTCAAGCCGCAATGTCCAATGGATGGATGATGCTAGAGAGGCCACGCTCCACAAAAATTCAGCTCCAATGTCCCGACCAATGTACAAAAGGATGGATGAATTGATGGCAAGTCAAAAATGTTACGGAAATCAAGCTCCAAATGTCCAGTGGATGGAAGATGGCAGATAACAATTTGCTAGCGATGTCAAGCTCCAAATTAGGAATGATGGAAAATCAGAAAATGCTCCAGAAGGGCCACAAAAATCAAGCTCCAATGTCCAATGGCAATGGACAAAAATGAAGAATTATGGCAAATCAGATAATTTTCCGGAGGCAAAAAATAAACCAAAAATTCCAGCAACAATATATGTTGCATCAATGCAGGCTGAGACAAAAGTGAGCACATGTATTGATCTCCCGCCTTAACTCACTAAGCTGGGCATAAAACATTGTTTCCCATTGGTCTAGGCCTAGCTTTAGCCAGCACCATCATACAGAAGTGGTCATAGGCCAGACAGTCACACAGTCTCTTCACCCATTGGCCAGCAATCCGGGCCTTTTGATTGGCTACTGAACTATAGCAGTGAATCCTGCTTTTGACACAAAATTGTCTATGGGAAATCATGTACAAAATTTGTATGGGAAAGTACACACACATTGTCTTAATATCAGAAATGTCTGTAAGTGAACTGCAGTGAGCATATCCCAGTCTAGATTGTCTCAAAACAAGGAGAGGGTTAAACCCCCAGAAACATGCACATTTCACTGCTTATAAATAATTTGATCATTTAATGATAAAATGTGTTGTATGGGACAGGCCTACACATCGCTACGCCTACAGTAGTACCAGTGACGTATAGGCCAACCCTTGAAAACTTGATAGGCCTACCTCGAAAACAGGTTTACTGACCAACCGTCAATAACATCGTAGTAGGCCTAGGCCTATACATAGTACTGTTAGAAAGACATGGGCCTACGCTACTAGTACTAGTACTAGGACTAGTAGTACTAGTTTTTGGCCCCCAGACCTTGGCCTAACGTGGGCCTAGTACTACTAGTTCCTAGTCTAGGCCTAACTGGCTAGTATGTATAACGCGTACGCTGGACACGGTACTCGTATTCGTACTTCATAGTCAAGGTAAGGCGTTTCTTAACATGGAAGTTTCCGGGGTTTTTTTTCAAATGGATGGCTAGGGATTGCTTTATAGCCTAGTCCTGCCTAGGCTAGCTAAATGTTGTCAATACAATGAGTCTGAGTTCAGTACGTATCTTTTACTGTGCGTGATTTCTGAATTCATATACAAGTTAACAACTGTTGAGTGTTGTTGTTACTGATTTTGAGGGACATGACACAACTTTAAATAAACCTTAGTAAATTAAGACCATATTAAGAACAGAATGAATGAATAAGCAGTTACTCTTACTACTAGTACTAGTAGTTACTAGATTGAATTCAAAGTAAACCCTTTTCAGTGTTTCAGAGTATCATGAATATGACTATTATAAGCATGATGAGTCGTTCATCTAGTCTTGTCTCTTTACAGCTTAGCCTTCATCTGCGGCGCATCGGTACTGCAGTACCAATCAATGTTCGTTTCATATCAGCTGTGTCCCCTGTCTCATCAATTTATTCCTAACATTCCACACCCACCACTTTCAACCATTTCATTGAGAAAAATCATTCATCATTTCAAAGCAATTGAAAAATAAAACAGCTGGACAAACTTGGGGTCCTCTTCTGCTGCAGTCAACAAGAGCAACCACTGGCAAAGGAAACGACAGAAAAGGTAAAAGTAAAGTACACTAAACACATTCGTAACAATATTGATATTATGCACAATTGTGCACTTTTTTATTATTAAGCATGAACAACCTACTAAAGCGTTCTCTTTGTCTTATGAATTAAGCTGTAATCAGAAATTAAAAAAAAAATCATTGGAGAACTAGCATAATGAAAACAGACAAGCCATTATTTGCACTACCCTGGGGCCAAAAGTACATGTACATGTATCTTTACCATTATCAATGAATTAAGAATAAGGCTGAGACAATGTGATGTCTTAAACATCTCAATTAATCTTGCACTACATGTCATTATTTTACTTTTCGTAATATAATTGAACTGAAGTTTTTAATGGGTTTCAATTAATAATCAAGTCAAATTCTATTTTCAGGAAGGTGCATACATGTGGTTATGGTGTCGGTACATTTGTGTTGGAAGGCAGTACATTGTGCTTGTCTTTGATATTTAATTTCATTTCACTTTATATTATTGCATACATTTACATTCCCATAAAGCACTTCGACAGGACTTTGAAATCAGTTCTCTTGCCCTGTTTTGCAGGGAAAATCAGGCAGCACTCTTTGGTTCTGGTGGGGGTGCTGGCATTGAGGCAACAAAGCGCAAGACTCGGAAAACTGCAGCAGAGCATGTACGTGCTGCTGGGGGAAAGTGTAGAGATTGGCTAACCACCCGCAAGAAGTGGCAAGACTTGTGTTACAGGGCAAAGGGCTTTAAAAAATAAGAGAGATGGGAAGAGTGTTACATGTAGGTGTGATTATATTATTTGGTAAGTTGAGGTTTCCTTTTTGATAGCAAGCACAAACAAATTTAAATTTTTGTTTGCCAAGAGATCCCATCGGGTAGAATTAGTTGCAATGTGTGCGTCCATGTGTGTGTTGTTGATTGGATATTACTATGGTGGAATGGCCTACTGGATTGGTGTATTATTTTACTCCATTGTGAAAACTGTTTTGTATGATTACAATTATGTTTACTTGATTATTGATTTATATTTACCGATTGTATTAAGGAGGATGATCACAGCCTGAGTGTAACAGTTTGTATGAGCTAGTGCTGGACTGCATACCAGACGAGGTGACTGGATGTCTGTAACGCGACAGAGGGCGCAATTCATGCAGCGTGAGCATATAGCCTGCATGAGCGAGTGCAGCATAGGCATATAGGGCATGCAGCTAAGAGCAAAGCGGATTGGTCGGTGTGGTAAGTCCCCGCCACAGTGACCTTGGCAATGCAGCGTACGCAATAGCACTATATAAGCTGGGCGCGACATGCACTCGGGGAGTTGCTCTGGTAGCTCTAACCGTGCGTTACCTCGTGTCAGCTATCAAGCGGACTAGTTGGTAAGGGTTGGTTAGTGTGAGCCTATTGGGAGCAGTCTCCTAGTTGGGTGGGAGTAGTGTGCAAGTTACCTTTCTGAGTGGCCGTAGCTCCTCTTTTGCCCCCAGCAAATAGCGGGACGTGTGGCAGAAGGGAATAGCCACCGTGTATTTGCAGCGCAAGTTGCAAGAGGAGGCCTCCTTGGATATCGGTAACTCGGAATTACGCAAGCACGTAAAGTGTTTGGCTGGTAGGCTCTGCTCACAGCATACTCCTTCGCGTGTAGCGCATCAGTAGTGGGAACTGGGTGGGTCAAAGGTCGCACCGGTGGGAGCCTTGTGGGTAACATCCAACCCCCGTTGGGTGTAGGCGTTTCTCCCTTGTTTCGGTAGGCCCTAGACTAACCAAGCCTCCCTGTTATGTGCGCGTGACTGGGAGATTGACCCTCTTTGGGAGCTGGTTGGGGTGCACTGTACTGCAAACCCGAGTATTGCGTTGATTGTGCGTTCAGACTAGATCTGTGGGACACCCCTTATTAAGAGATTTCAGATTTATGCTCATCAAGTGTTGAATAAACCATTCTTTCATGTTACGGTATTTCTGGTCTCCTGTGGTTTTATTTGGGTCCTGTTCACACTGCTGTTTCAATTAGCCTTTTTTTCCCTTGCGGGAAAACCCCCGATGTGTGACGTCCATCGCCGTGCAGAAGAACACCTTCATCTCATCGCAGGCAGCTTTTGTGTCAGGATTTCATTAGCTCGTTGCCTCGTAACCGAAGACCCGGCCGGTGACGTAATTCAGCCCAGCGGAACTCACCACACAGCAGCACTGGGACGGTATATTTCCATCCCAACGGACGCGTTCCTAGCCGCTCGCGTATTTATTATTTACACCGCAGCGTAGGGTTTTTCGCTGTAACAGTGCAAATTCATGCTTGAAAAGAGACTACAAGTTGTGTGCTACTTGCGCTTATACCGTAGCTGTAGTGCAATGTACATGTACAGTATGTGGGTGTACACATGATATGTACAGTGTACACGTTTGTACTTGTGCTACATGTACACTGTACATCACAATGTGCATACCGGTTGTACTGTATTGCTAATTTTGTACGTTGTGGAGGGACGGAATGGAATGTAAAAATCACGACAAAACAGTTCTACAGTTACAGTGTACAGTTCTTGTAAATGTGATGTATAAAATGTACTCGGAGTGTGGTCAGAGTAACGTGATCTATGCTTGGACGATAGGCGATTCAAAATGCCAACGTGTAATTTTTGTGACCTAATTCTACCTCCATGCTCTGACTCGTACTTTTTTGTCGTATAAGCATTCGTAGGCGTACGCGGCAAAGTTTCTGTGATCGTTGTCATTTTCAACACCTCATATTCATAACTCATTTATAAACTAGGCTGACGATTGATACTTTATATTTTCATTCTGAATTTTATTCAGAGCTGGGGAGCTTCACAGTATTTAGACGTATTTGTCAAGTTTCAATTTTTGCATTGCAACTTCATGTAACTGGCAACAGTGATGTGGGGAAAAATGTGTAATGCAACAGCGGTAGTCTCTTCTCAAGCATGAATCTACACTGCCACAGCGAAAAACCCGAGGCTGCGGTGTAAATAAAAAATATGCTAGCCACTCAGGGACGTGCCGGTCAGTGCCGTCTGCGCGCTCTCGTCAGGTTCTCTTCCGCCCCATGAAAGGGGCGTGGCGTCACAAATTGGTGTCTGAAGTGGGATTGTGTTGTAGTGTATAGAGAGTCTGTTAGTTTTGTCCTTCTTGGCTTTATCTACTTTGTCGATGCATGAGCTTGAGTTTACGTTGTTGGCACTGTTCTTTGGTTTGTTGCTATTGGTTATTGTCTGCTTTGGCTGCTTTGGCTACTTGTGGTGCGGGCACAAAAGACAAGTAAGGAGCTATTTTGAGTGGGCTCGGGCAGATTATACAGCAGCGTTGAATCGTCTGAACGAGGTTGAAACAACGGTATGAGTGGTCATGCAGAGGAGGACCTTCTTAGGTCCCATATGGAGCTTCAGTTGTCACAGTGGGAGAAGACTCAGTACTTGGAGCAGATTTCTAGACTAAGGGGCTGCTTTGGGAGAGACGAGTGCGTCCACTGGGAGCGGAAGTGGTGTACCTGGGATCCGTAAGGGGATCAGAGTTGACCCAGAGTTCGGAGCCCGGTACCCTAGCCAAGGTTTGGCTGACAAAGCAGATATGACTTCTGGGTACCAGTCGCATCAGGTACCACCAGTAGACGAAGTAACATTGCTGAAACCCCACCAATCAGAGGTGAGGAGTGATTTTAGTGGAATAGAGTGGGCGCCCCCTAGGGGTGTTGAAAATGCGTCCACTCCAGCATTCGCGGTAAAAAAGGAGCCTAGCATTGGGAACCCATTTAGGGACACCGACCCATCTGAAGACACTACCTGTACACCTGATGCAATGAAACATTGTGATCTAATGAGTTTTGCAACACTTCCGCCTAATTTAAGGGCTGAGGGCGTGGCCGCTGAGTCCCCCCCCCCCGCGAGGATGTTAAATCCCAGATCGGTACAGTGGTAAGGTGCCGTGGAATGAATACCACGGGCACTTCAAGAGTTGCCGAAGGGTGAATCAATGGGACGATGAACAAGCTGCCGAATTTTTGGCTGCAATTAAGTCTCCAGGGAGATGCCGTCCGTACCCTTGGAGACGGGGTTTACCAAGGGCGTCGGCTGACGTATGATGAACTAGTGCAGTCATTGGCTAGGAGGTTTGGGCCTGGTCAACAGGCTGAGAATTTTCTCGTGGAATTACGTCATCGAAGGTAAAAGCCTAAAGAAACTCTGCAGGAGTTGGGACAGGTAATTCACGAGTTAGCAGTTAGGGCGTACCCGGAAATTCCCGGTGAATCACGGGAACGGTTGGAAAAGATGCACTTTGTGGACGCTGTGACCAATCAGACGGTGCGTGAGGGCATCTTCCGGGCTCGGCCCAGGAATCTAACGGAGGCGGTGCATGCCGCACTCGAGACCGAGAATTTTCACAAGGTAGGGGCCCATCGCAAGATGGAGCGGCCTGCCAAACTGGCCCAACGACGGGGTAAATAATGCCGTGGCCGAGTCGTTGAGTAGACAGACTAAGAACATAGACGAGGTGGTTTAAGGGGGCATTTCGCCCTTGAGTGTGAGAAATCCAAGCGAAGACGTTTCCTCGTTCCGGGAAACGACCTGCAGCCGACCAAGTGACCCGCGGGAAGGATGAGTCAGGGGAAGGGTCCACAACAGGTGTAAAGAAGAGAAAGCTAGAAGGTGAAGGACGCAATACCACAGTGTCTATGGGCGGAGCCTGTCATAGTTTGTTTGTAGACGGGTCGGTCCGGTCGACCAAGTTCCGGTTATTGGTTTATACAGGTGCCACGGGCACGTACCCTGATTAGTATGAGTGTCTATCATTTAATGCCAAGGGAACAACAACCAGTATTGGAGGATTGTGAATCCGGGGTGTGGCAGGTGGACGGTAGTCCATTAAAGGTGTATGGAACAGCATGGGTTGACTTACGGATTGGCAAAACAGTAAACCTGGTGAGGGCGGTGTTCACGGACATGCCTATTCCGACAATGCTGGGAATGGATTGGCTGTTACAGGCTGGAGGAAGTCTGGATTTCAGACGGTTGGAGCTGAATGTTAATGGTGAACGAATTCGAAGCAAGAGCAGTGACGGGGGACCCTTTCATTGGTCGGGTGGTGGTCACTGAGACTACGGTTACCCCATCAGGCCATGAGACCATCATTGCCGGGAGAATAGTGGGCCATAATGAAGGGCTGACAGGGCCCGTGATACTAGAACCAATTGAGTGTGGTGGACAACTTGGTGAAAAAGGCTTAGTCTTGGCAAAGACATTGGTGAACGTACCAGCCGAGGTGGTGCCCGTTAGAGTGCTGAATCCCAATAGGGATAAGCGTGTCCTCCGGGCAGGGACTACCGCAGCCACAGTCGTAGCCATTGAAGTAGAAGCTCCTCCCCAAAGTAAGGGGAGTGAGGAATGTTCTGGCACGTTGCCCAGCCACTACTAATACAGAGTTCGTACAAGAGGAGTAGAGAGAATTTGAAACCGCCGGATTGCTTAAAGCATAAGCAATGTTTAATCGACTATTAGGATGTGTTTTCTCAGGGCGATAGCGATATTAGGCCTACTGACCAAGTAAAGCATAGTATCGATACTGAACAAAGGCCGAGAAGACACCCTGTATGAAATCAACAGGAGATTAACCGGTAGGTAGCAGACTTGAAGAATAAAGGGCCAATTGAGGCATCTGACAGCCCTTGGGCGGCAAATGTGGTACTAGTAAGAAAGAAGGACGGATCAAAAAGGCTGTGTATCGATTACCGAGGCCTTAACGCCGTGACAATAAAGGACGCATATCCTGTCCCCATAATTGATGACACACTAGATGCGCTAGAGGGCGCTAGATGGTTTTCCACCTTAGATCTGGCGTCGGGTTACTGGCAAGTGACCTTGGATGAAGATGCGCAACAGAAGTAAACTTTCGTAGTGCGCAACCGCCACATTTGAACGCGTTATGGAAAAGGTGTTATCTGGACTGCAATGGGAAATGCTATTGGTCTATCTAGATGACGTCATTGTGTTTGGTAGAACGGTCGAGGAGGAATTGGAGCGTCTGCGCAAGGTATTTGAGCGCCTGAGAAAGGCTGAGCTCAAATTGAAGCCGAGTAAGTGCAACCTTTTCCAAAAATCGGTGACCTACCTGGCTCACGTGGTTTCGGAAGAAGGCTTGGCTATCGACCCCACCAAAGTTGAGGCGGTAGCTGATTGGCCGGGTCCCAAGTGCGTGAAGGAGGTGAGGAGTTTCCTTGGCCTCGCTTCATATTACAGAAGGTATATACAGGGATTTGCGACCATTGCCAGTCCATTGCATGCACTTACGTCAAAGTCAAAGGAGTTTATCTGGGATGATGCGTCTGGGGAAATCAAGAGGGCGCTGCAAGAGGCCCCAATCTTGGCCTATCCATCGCCAGAGGGCGCATTTATTCTAGACACGGATGCGAGTAACGGGGGGATAGGGGCTGTCCTGTCCGAGGTCCATGACGGCGTAGAGAAAGTCCTGGCCTTTGCGAGCCGGAAGTTAAGCAAGGCCGAGAGGAATGATTGCGTAACTCGACGGGAGTTACTGGCTGTTGTAATTTACTTGAAGTATTTCCGGTGTAAAGGTTATATCTGTCCCCCCTCGAAACGTGTCCCCCCGGACAGACTCAGCCGGCTAAAAGTGTCCCCCCGCCGTGTTAATTATGTCCCCCCTGAATTTAACCTGTCCCCCTCCATGTAATTTGTGTCCCCCATGGTTGTTCATGGATAATGTGATATCCCCGTGCTATTAATTGAATTAAACCATAATGAGATATGCATTTTGACTGCTTTTAACCATTGATTGAAATAAAATTCACGTGGGTGCACTTGAAGGTGAGAAAAGTCATGGCAACAACTGAGTCGTGTCAAGGTTCAAAGCGTGTATCCGTATAACCATTATAACGTATCGTATATAAACGCTTTACCACATGCACAGTGTACAGACAGTAGCAAACGGCCCATTATACTCTTACATACGGTACGTGATTGCACATAAACAAAAATCCTCGCATGCAATCGTTTTAATCACGAAGCCCACATGGTTTTGTCACAAAAGATGCTTGGATGGCGTGTGGGGAGAAAGGAAACCAGCGGAACTAACATGATTTATAGTAGTGAAAACAGCTAACTTACATTCCAACTGAGAATAACGGGTGTTTCTCTGCCCCTATTTCTACCTACATGCTTGTATTAAGCTGTTTAAGCAGTCAGAAAATATCAATCAATTTATACAAAATCGCTAGCAAAGAAGAAAACAGGAGGGGAATGAAAAGAACTTTTAATGAACAACTTTATTCCGGTGGCAATTATGCTGAGCCCTTTGTTTGTATCCTTGTATGGGGGGCACAACCTGCGTATTTTCTGTGCTTTTGTTGCACATCATGAGACCATTTATCACGGGATTTTGACTTCTTAAAATCAAAATGACGAAAGCCTCAGATAATTTATCACGTGATGACGACATCCTAAAACCAAGATGACTCCTCCAGCCTTTTTTACTTTAGTGTTTTAATTTATTAATGACATCAAACAAATGAAATTCAAGTCATGCCATATAAACATGTAGTATTAGTATGCATAAAATTATGATTGGACCAATTAAAACGATGTTCAGTGCTTTTCCCAACTAACTTTTGTCACCATTTTTATGTACTCGGGGCCTAATTTCATATGGCTCTTCGGACCCTGAGCATACAATTGACTAGTCTAGATTGCTAGACTGTGTTATCGTACCCGCCACCACGAGAGGGCGTATCGTGGCAATCCGCTAGCGACGCACGAGTGCACGACTACTAACTTGACTTCGATAACACAGTCTAGACGAACTGCTATTATTTCCCCCCGAAAACGGGGGGAAACTAGTGCGCGTGCGCGAAATTGTTGAATAATTTGCGCTTCGCGCACGCGTACACAAATCACGGAAATGCACAATAGCCAGGTAGCTCACTTGTTCTTCCACTGCCTGGAAGTTCCTCGGCCTGTAGGCAGGAGGACTGGTACGGTGTGTACGTAACCGGGCTCGCCTCGTACTCGTAGGCCTACGCGTACGGTGAGGCGGGGAGCTCCCCACCGGGACGGCGGCCGGGCATGGTCTTCGCCTTCGGAGAAAACATGGCCCACATGTGTCAGTCAAGTCCCATTAATACTTGTGCACAATAAATTGAATAATGATTGTCGGCGGTGAAATTCTTCCCCGGCAATTTTTTACACGTACTTGGATTATGCATGTTGAAAACATAAATAAGGATTTTCAGAATTATTTACAAAATGTTTTTGAGTTGAAGCAATGTTTTTGAGTTGACGTAATGTTTTTGAGTTGACGTTATGTTTGCGAGTTGTCGCAATGTTTGCGAGTTGACGTAACGTTTGCGAGTTGACGCAATGTTTGCGAGTTGACGTAATGTTTTTGACAAAAGGAATTCGGGGGCATGAATCGATGAAACAATTTCGATCTGTTCCTAGCTCTATGTTTTGAGGGACCGAAAAGATTTCCATATGAATACACAAAATATAATTTTGATGACACAAAAATATTTTGAGGCCATGAAATGATTTTCATGTATGACAAAAAATTGTCTCTATAGGCTTTCCCGCTCCGCTCGAAAATCCCCCCTCCCCCCAAAAAATACAACGGGGACCGGGTGACTGACTCAGTCACTTGCAGGCCGTGCGGTCTCGCATAAAAAAAATAATACTACACGAACGTCCGTGCGCGGATGGACCGCACTGGTTATCACGGGCCCATGCCTCGGGCTGAATGCGTCGCATGAAGCCCCCCACGCGCTGTGTCTGAACCGGTGGTAATGCACCCGCAGCATCATGGGTTGTGTTGGTTTGTGCCTACCGATCATATCGAGCATCATTATTTCGTGTAGGCCTACATACAGTTTTCCTTCCTTGTTTTACCATGGAAATTCCCACGGTTTTACAAAACTTCGTGAAGTACAATATACCTGTATGGTATTTATACATGTGTACTGTACATGTACATGTACGAGTACTGTACAGTACATTACATGCAGTGCATTATAGACGGTGCGAGGGAAGTCAGGGGACTAGACATATGAATATGCATTGCTTGACCTAATTATGCATGATATATTATGCATACGTCATATAATCAGGCACGGTAGGTGCGCGCGCATAAGGTAAATAATAGCAGTTCGTCTAGACCATTGATCTCCATTATACACTGGATAGGACACGCGTATTCTTTTTGTACAGCGCTTCCTGTAAAAACGCGCAGCCCCGTTTAGGAGGGTTGCGCATGCGCTGATGAATGCCATCATGATAGTTCACAGTAGTTATTTATAGATACAAAATAAGGCTAACTTAATACAATATCGTGGAAATGATAAGTTTTGTTTGCTCCAAATTAAAGAAATGAATCGCCACCACTACAGCTTACAACGATCATTCAAAAAAGGCAAATGAAATAAGGATTCTAGAATTCTTTTCAAATAAAGTTAGAATTATTCCCACACACTTAAACTTATTGTTCTGCAGACTAAAACGCTTACTTATGGAATCAAATCCCTCTTTTTGTGTCATCCGTGCACCCGGCATTCGTAGGCCTACATCCACAAACGCAAAACACAATTTATAATCCATACTTTGCCATAGTAAGGTATTTCCTCCAAAAGTTTAATTCTAAACCACTCAAAAATCAGCAAAATATATGGCAAATTTATTGTCCCAACCCCCAAACTTCATTTGTTTGTGTTGCGTACGGTCTCTGCGCCGACCCGCGCTTGAAGTTTCTAAACCCTCCTGAGCAAACGCACGCGTTACACAAAATGGCGCGCGATGTCCTATCCAGTGTATTATGGAGATCAATGGTCTAGACTTAGACTGTGTTATCGAAGTCAAGTTAGTAGTCGTGCACTCGTGCGTCGCTAGCGGATTGCCACGATACGCCCTCTCGTGGTACGTGGCGGGTACGATAACACAGTCTAGCAATCTAGACTAACAATTGACGCTTACACTCACAGAAAAATGAAAATGAATTAAAATTAAATATAAATCCCATAAATCCTATTTCATGGATTAGCAAGGAGTTTTCAGTTGTATGACTATAGATGAAGTCAGTGTAACTAAGGGTTTTCTGCATGCTCGGCTTGCATTAATTCAGCACTAGCCCTCTGTTGTGAGTAGAATGGGGATCATTGCAGAGTCATGAAATATTATGGCCCTGATTTATATTTCCTATGAATTAATTTAATAGTAAATTACATGTAATTGACTGTTGTTTATAATCATTAAACAAAAATAATGTAAGTTTTGTGATTCCTAGTATTTCTAATGTGTACGTGTGACATGATTCAAACACTGTTATGTTATTCTTTTTAATTCCAAGCTCAGAATTAATTTCCAGGCCTGAGGCGTAAGTGAAAAATAAAATAGTACGGTAGGCCTAATCAACACTTATATATGGCCTCACATGTAATTTCCAAACACTATCATCAGCAGTATAACCATGAATCGTGATCGAGAGTAAAACTATTACAGATTCATGCTAAACAACAAAATAGCCCTCTCAGATTACGCGAGTATCGTGGACTTGGGAGCTATGTTGCAGCATTTCAACCGCGAATAATGCGCGTAGTCCAAGCAGTTATACAATGTATTACAACAATGTACATTGTACATTACTATACTAATCCCAATGTACAGTGGCCGATCACGCACAGCCGATACCCGATCCGACCACGTATAGAAATCCACAGTTCATCATCTTTGACGTGATCTAAAAGAGCATTAAATTCATCCTTCTACGCACTCGTTTTTTCCGCTATCTTGCCATTGTTAAACTTTAAATCGAGGTCAGCTGATGATGGACCATTGTATGTGTATAATTTTGAAAAGAAATTATGGTTATAATTTTTTAAAACCAAAGAGTTGTTGAGGAACCAAATTGTATTCTTTGTGGTCAGCAGTTATTGCCGCTCAAGAGCCAGCAAATCCCGTGCGGACGCGTCGTCTCGGTTAAATCTCCCAATGACCGTGCAGGTTACGTCAGTGACCGTTCACAGGACTGTTATTACGCACATGAAACTGGTGTCGATTGTGTGTTGTCAATACAGCTGGACAATTTACATTTAATATCATTGCACACAGACAACGAACACGAAAAAAACCCGAAAACAATCCTTTCTTCCCCGACTCCCAGCACGTCTAGTCCTGATGCGAAATATTTCGGTCCGTCCGAGCGCTACTTCACTGGCATGAATGCCACATACACACATGTCATTGTACATGTGGGTGTACATACGTTGAGTACTGTACACATGTTGGTGTACATGTACGTGAAAGCTTCCTGCCGAAACACGTGGTTTCGCATGGCATGGAAAATTCGAGAATGGCGTGCGCGATCGATGTTTACGCCCAGAGTCACAATGCGATCGTTGATTTCAGAAGGATTTCACGATGTTTCTACTTGGCCAATTGGACATAATAACTGAGTGAAATTCAAGTAAGATTCAGCTCATCGGGAAAATGCAATTTATGGTAATTTGGAAGGAATATTTTACAGGGATCTCGCAACCAAAATTACAATGCATAGATCGCCGGTGTGATGTACACCGGACACTCAGTCCAACTGTGTTTTTGCATAATTAAAATGTTCGACATCGGTGTTCGGTACGTCGGATTTCTCTCTGTTTTTCTTCTTCTATTTTATTTTTGGTCACCAAACTAGTTCATTTTGTTGACCTAGCACCACAAGTAAAGCGAAGAAAATAATGGAGTGCGTAAACTTCGAGCAGCTTTTGGGGGCAGCTCGGTTAGTTTACCCATCGTCTCGGTAATTCTAACCGCGTCAATAAATCCAAGTGCGGACAGTAGGAAGATTAACCCGTTGGAATGTTACCCATCGTCTCGGTTAAAATACCCTAAATGTTTATCCCGTGCGAACGGGGCTTTTGAGACAGGAAATGGTGTCAGACCACTGGGGCTATCCGTCAAGACTCTGTGCTAATCGGATTACTGATAGCAGGGGGGGGGGGGGTTCTTACTCTACTGGTATACAGTAAACAAACCATTGACTGACCACAGCATAATGTCTTTGCAGAATAGGGACGAGAGAGAAGACTCTAGTAAACATGAACCGCAAGTTCAACCTATAGAAAAATGTTGCGATCGGAACTCTCCAACACCTAACCGACAGGAATTTTGAGAAGGTGCCTTTAGTGATTATAAAGTCGTTTAAATTGATCTGTCCCGTTGATGTTTAATAAAAGTCGGCTAATTGAATGAGGGTATTTCAGGCCTGTCAGGAGGCTATGTGACGCGACAGAGGGCGCAATTCATGCAGCGTGAGCATAGCCTCTATAAGCGAGTGCAGCATAGGCGTATAGGGCATGCAGCGAACTGCGCGCGCAGGCTAAGAACGAAGCGGATTGGTCGGTGTGGTAAGTCACAGCCACCGTGACGTAGGCAATGCAGCGTACGCAATAGCACTATATAAGCTGGGCGCGACATGCACTCGGGGAGTTGCTCTGGTAGCTCTTTCTGTGCGTTAATTACCTCTTGTCAGCTATCAAGCGGACTAGTTGGTAAGAGTTGGTTAGTGGGAGCCTATTGGGAGCAGTCTCCTAGTTGGGTGGGAAAAGTGTGCAAGCTACCTTTCTGAGTGGCCGTAGCTCCTCTTTTGCTGGGGCAATAGCGGGACGTGTGGTGGATATATGAGCGGACTGGATATCGGGGACCATTATCAGGGTCACCGTCGGAGTCAGCTGAGGACTGGCTACTCAGCACGGCAGGACTCTCCTGGGCATCAGCTCCATCTGACAATGTAGGGGAACCCGGACCACTGGGTGTCGACACTGATGGGCCAAGTTGGGGGTGGACAACATAGCCCACCGGCTCAGACGAAGACCCAAAGACTTTGGCTTTGTCGTCAGAAGAAGGATCCTCTGCCCGGCCTTCTGGGAGCCATGGACAGTGCTTCAAATGGCAACGATGGATGACTTTCTCCCGGTCCGATGAGTGGCGGACTACATACACTGGCCTGTCATTGTATGGTTGTTTGACAACCAGGTAGGGCTCTGCTTCCCAGTGATCCTGGATTTTGCTGCGTCCCTTGTGGGTATGTCGCCTAACTAGCACGTACTGTCTGAGTCCAAGCGGCTTTTCAAAGTCATCTTTTGCCTGTCTTGCCTGACGAGCTGCGAAGGCAAGTTCTGAATTGCGGGCAGCTACTTTCCGTGCCAGTTTGAGAGCCTTTTGATGGCGGACTACATACGCCTGAGGGTCACACGACCCCTTCTGTGGTGCTTCCCCACCTATGTCCAGACATGTGGGAAGCGGCCGTTGCGTCCATACATCAGGAAGAAGGGACCAATGCCAGTCGTCGAGTTCGGGGTGTTGTTGTAGGCAAGGATCAGCGCAGGCAGGTACTCGGTCCAACGTAGCTTTCTGGCCCCAGGTAGTGCAGCAAGCATATTATGGAGGGTGCGGTTAAATCTCTGGCACTGGCCATTTCCTGCCGGGTGGTACGGGCTTGTCCTGCCCTTCTGAATGTCATACATATCGCAGAGCTCCTTCACTAGGCGGGATTCGAAGTTACGGCCGCAGTCTGAGTGCAGACGGAGAGGGCTTCCAAAGGGCAAGAAGACATGCTTCACAAGTGACTTAGCTACGGTGGACGCTAGTTGGTCCCTCGTGGGGATGGCCCAGGCGTATTTAGTAAACACGTCAGTAACTATGAGCACATTTTCGAACCCGTCCCTGGACTTCTCCAGAACTGTGAAATCCATGGCGAGTATCTCCATGGGCGCAGTTGCAGACAGGGAAGTAAAGGGGGCTTCGTCTGGTGTACTGGTGGTTTACTGATTGCGCAGCGTTGACACTTCGAACACCACTCTTTGGTGGAGGCCTTCATCCCGCGCCAGTGGAACTGTCCCACAGAAGCCGCCATGTGCGCTTAGCTCCAAAAGTGTCCTGCATCATCGTGAAATTTTTGGAGCACCTCGTCCCACAGCACACTGGGAAGGACCAACTGCTGGAACTCCTGCTGATCAGAAGGGGAGATAGCCTTCCTGTAGAGCAACTTGTCTATGATGGAGAGCCGATCCCAATCCCTTAGCATGACCAAGATTTCTCGGCTGAGCTTCCCCCTTTCACCTCGGTCGGGTTTCTTCCCTCGTTGCACGAAGCGGGCGACCTGCCCTACCACGGGATCGTCTTGCTGCAGTGATCGTAGGTGTTCTGGTGGGTGGCCAGGTAAACACCGAATGCCTCCAATCCTGCATGCCTCGATGCAGTGGGAAAATGCAGGAGGAAGATCTATTCCAGGCGTCTGGCAACCAAGGCATGCCCGCACTGTGGAGGAAGAGACTTCTACAGGTGGCGGCTGAGTGCAAGGGGCATCTGTACCTGCATCCGGGAGCTGCTGGGAGAGTGCATCCGGGCCCTGGTTGTCCCGGCCAGGTCTATACACCATCTCGTAGTTATATGCGCTAAGAAACTGTAACCACCGCATTTCGGTGCAACCCAGGTTTGCCTTGTCGATGAAGAGCAGAGGGTGATGGTCAGTCACGATCACACATCGGTTACCCATGAGGTAGTCCCGAAATACCTCTGTAACCGCCCACTTGACAGCGAGAAGCTCCAATTTGAACGCGCTGTATCTCCCGCTCTTCTTGGCTGGACGGAGCACCCTGGATGCATACGCTATCATCTGTGGCCTACCCCCATCATCGTGCTGCAGAAGGAGCGCACGCAGCCCATTTCCACTGGCATCAGTCTCAACACGGAACGGTCTGGTGAAATCAGCATAGGCCAATATCGGGGCTGTCGTGAGGCACCTTTTGAGCTGGTGGAAACTTGCACGCCCGACATCGGTCAACACGATACTCTTGTTGCTCTGCCTGCCCTTCTGCTTTTTCTCTCCCCGCATGTACTGGAATAGAGGCCCTGCGATACTTGCATAATCCTTGGTGAACGGGCGGAAGAATCCCGTAAACCCCAGGAATGCACGGATGTCGCGAACTGACGCAGGCTCCGGCCAATTCTGCACCACCTCGACTTTCGCAGGATCAACTGCCACTCCCTCACCAGATACCAAATGCCCCAGATATTGAACCTTATGCTGCAGCAGGTGGCACTTCTCCGGTCTTTTTACTTCAGCCCATGCTGACCAAGTCGAGAAAACACTCTGTCTAAGTGGGAGACATGCGACTCGAAGTCTGGTGAATACACTATGATGTCATCCAGATATATTAGGACATTATTAAAGCACTGGTCACCAAGACACCTCTGCATGAGCCGCTGGAATGTGGCTGGGGCATTCGACAAACCAAAGGGGAGCCTTGTGTATTCGAACAATCCGAAAGGGACCACAAAAGCCGTCTTCTCTACATCATCGGGGTGCACCGCCACTTGATAATAGCCGCTGGTCAGGTCAAGGACGCTGAAAAATCTTGCTCCTCCAAGGGCCTGCAGGGACTCTTCAATCCGGGGAAGGAGAAAGGAGTCCCTATGGATCCGCTGGTTGAGTTGGCGGTAATCGACACAAAGGCGAATGCTCTTATCTTTCTTCTGGACCACCACAACTGGGGAGGCCCATGGGCTGGCACTTTCCCGAACAATGCCCCTGTTGACCAGCTCGTGGATGTGCTCCCTCACTGCCTGATACTGGGTAGGAGGGAGAGGCCGGTGTCACTGCCGGGTGGGATGTGCAGACCCTGTGTGGATCTGGTGTACAATCGTGTCAGTGTAACCGAAGTCCTGGGCATGGCTCGAAAAGGTGCCCCGATGTGTACAAAGGAGAGCTGAGACTTTGTCATCTTGATCCTGCGTCAGGTCTTTTCCAATGTCGACCTTGGGTACGTGTAGGTTGCAACCCTCCCCCAACACTTGGGTTGTGTTGATGATGGCTTCGTCTACGTCACCCGACTTCGTGTCGGAATTTCCAGCTTCTGTGCTTCTAGCTACTGCCCCCAGGTATAGCGTACCCAGCTCTGATGACTTCGGGATGACCACCTCAGAGTCGGTCTCGTTGTATAGGGCGAGATCAAACGTGCCTGACTCCACTCGAACCAGGCATTGGGGAAGAGTCATGCCAGTAGCTGTCCCCTTATCTTGTGTCGGCTCGAGAAGGGCATCGTATGCAAGTCCCCCTGGCCCTTGGCATCCTTGAGCTTTGATGATGACCGCCTGGTGCGCAGACAACACGACCGTCTGTCCCCCTAGATAAGCTTGCCCGACACATCCTCTGTCGTCGCCAAAGGAGATAAACTCTCCCACCGTTCCGAGTGCTTTCTGCCAGACTGGCTCGCGCACTGGCCACAGGATTTTATCGAGCTGGGCACTGCAGACAGGTCCAAGTATCTCCTCCCAACATTGCTCCAACACATTCATCCCCAGGATGCCATGGATCCCCCTCCTTGCCTGCGGTGGGCTGGAGGCCTCCTTAATTACCAGCACCACTCGGGACTTTATCGTGTTGCCCAAGGCATGTATGTCTGTTTCGAAGTAGCCAGTGTACGGTATTGCAGACCAGTGTTTTCCCTGGGTTGCTGGTAGGCGTGAGGTGGTGATCAAAATTTTCAAAGAATGGACCGTGCGGCATGGTTGGTATCGCGAACCCGCCAAACCTACACGTCGGACGCGAAATCCTTGCGCCTTGCAGTATGGGATTTGGGACCCACATTAGGCCCAGGAAAACTTTAACTTGCTCTTTATTGAGGTATTTAGGGCATTTTGAGGAAACTAAATGAACAAGTAGCACTTTTTGTTTGTATTTCTTTCGCAACGATTCTAATTTCCTGAAAGAAGTAAAAACGACTAAGGACTGACAACATGTAAATAAGAGCAGGAAGAGAACACAATGACAGGACAGCATAAACTCCACATTTCACAACTTCAATTTCAAGTACTTTCAAAGTTTCAAAAATATTGCCTCTTTTACACATGTCTTATGAAATACTGAAGTTACTGACCTACTTTATGTGAGTCATAAAGCCTTGGTGGCTTGGACTTTGCTATATCAGTATCCCAGTAAATACTACAACAACATCAATGACAATGACTAGAGCACAAAGCCACAAAAGCATAATTATAATGTTGTGTACAGAAAGCATGACTTCAATTTGTTAAGACCAAGTTGAGTAAGAGTGCAAATAACATAGGTTTGATAGGTCTAATGAGCAAATCTAGTGACAACTAAACCTTCTTCCAGTCACAGAAAATCATGTAAACCCAGGAAATGTATAGAATAAATCAAAACAATATGTGTTTAAGCTAATTTTTCCTATGTTGAATCATGAATGACATGAAATATAAAATTTTGCAGAAATTAAGACTCTGGTAAATGCATATAGATCTATAAACTTGCATTGCAATTATCCACAAATATCACAGTGGACATTGCTGCACTTTACTCTTCTGTTGGGATTTTTGGTGTAGAAAGCCTTCACCATCTGCCCAAAGTTCATCTTTCTTGGTTTCGGACTGAAACCAGAAATCCTAATGCAGGTGGCTAAGTTGTCCTTCTGGAGACGATTCCTAAGTGGGTTCCTTACCTGCAAAAATGTAAACATGTACATATAAATCACATATAATGTATAAACAGCCCAAGTTATATAAGCCATAAAAATAATGAAGAAAAAAATACCAATTGTCAGCTTAATAAAGTGTCTTCAATACTTACTCTCTTCATAGTTGAGAACAACCTCTCCACTTCTGCAGTGCTTACTGGCACAGTTAGTGCAATGGCTGCCAGTGTACTTAAGTTGGGATAAAACCCAGAAAGCCTATCCTTCACTAGCTCCTGGAGGACACATTCAAGTGATTGGTACTGCAAGAACCAAGCAAACATTAATAAGATAAACTGGTTTAATAGCCTGGTTTGTACATGTAGTTTTTGTTGGCATACTTCATGTTTGTAAAATAATAGTATCTTACTAATTACAGGTTCTTAAACTACATGTAACTGTGACTTTATCCCGACCAGACCTACCTTGAATTCAGTAGATAGGCAATAGGCAAATGGTTCCCATTCATTTGCTGCAGCCACTGCACTGACTGAAGTCTTGGTGGAGGAAAAAGTGGTAGCCTGGGAATGGGATTCCTCTCCACTTTTCAGGAACCTATTTGCCAATGCTTCGACCTCTACCATACCATATTCAGGATCATCCTTAATATGTTCACAAGCTTGGGATGGTTCAAAGATCTTGAAATGTTCCAGGTCTTTCATGTCAGGAAGGCGTTTAGTGATGTTTCCAGCAAAACTTGCTGTGAAAGGAGTGGCGATCTGAAAAAGAAACAAGGAAATGACAGAATGCTAATTATTTCATAAATATTCACAAAATAATATCATGAAATATTTATGTAAATGATCTCTTTGAAAGACAATGAATTAAATCTATGGAATCTAACCAGATCAATGAAACATTGCCACTTCTCTTCGATGAATGTAATGCCGGCTTCTTGCAGTGAAGAATCTGCATTAAACTAAGAGATCACCTCTTGCTTCAGCGCAGGACGCATGGGCAGTCGCTTCAGTGATGCAACAGTTGCTGAGACCTGAAGAACAATGTCCATATCTCTTTATTACTTTATGTTTCCTGTATAAAATTCAGAGTATATCTTTTTACCTAAAAATCCAATTGTCACAAGACGGATAAGAAATTCTTACCTCTTTGTTTACACGTTGGAAGAACAAGTCTCTCTTCTGAAACAATTTGAAGGTCCTCTCTAGACGCTTATGTATCTCCCCTATCACGACAAGTGCCGCGCCAAACTCGAAATTTTCCAATGATTTGTGCAGACCTTTTGCCACAGGATCTTCAATTGCTGTCTTGCTGAGGTCAACAATAACTGCTGGAAATGTTTTCCTCAGAACTGAAATGGCTTTGCTTTGGCTTGTCCACCTAGTAAGGACACCTCCCTATTGAAAATGGAAAGCAAATATCGAAATTATTACTTTTGGAAAGGAGGTACTTACATTTTAATGCAAAACAATTCGAAAGGTATTTACCTGGCATTTCAGTTCTGGAAGTTGAAGAAGTTTCTGTATTTCTTTGAGGGACTGTGTCCTCTTTGGGCTGTTGTTGTAGAATGTAGCCAGGCTATTTAGGGTCCGGTCAAATCTTGCTAGGAAGCCGTGTTTGGCTGCATCTGAGACGGCAAGATTCAATCTGTGGGCCACATAGTGCACCGAGATCAGATTTGGCACATGCTTTTTCATTCGGGTGACAACACCGAGCTTCGAACCTGCTCCACCCCACCCCCCAAAAAAAGAAGAGGGAAAATAAAAAAGGAAGAGACATTTAAATAGGAATACAAATGTTCACAGCTTTATCTTGTGTACATATATATGCAATACAAAAAGAAAACAATGCAATACTAATACACCTTTCATTTGAGACTGAATCAGCAGTTTGACAATGAATGAATGTAAATATATGGTCACATAAGAAGAAGCTGTAGAATTGCATCTGTTACTGTTTCTCCTTTGCCATTGGTGACAGGGACCATGTCCAAGAAGTTTGTCTCCACAAGACCTTGTTGGTTAAGAAACCTTGGGGAAATATAATTTTAGTAAATATAATATTAAGTACAGTATTACAATTGCAGTTGTCAATGTAAAAATCTAGTTGGTAATATTTTTGCTCACAGTTCCCAATGTCTAAACTTACATTACACTGACTGCAAGTTCTTGAGTCACACTGATGTCGGTTGATTCATCGACGAGGATGCTCCATGCAGCAGTCTTCCTAAGCTCAACAAGCAGAGGCTGAAGCACAGTCCTATTGATAATCTCCAACATTTCATCAATGATACGATGACTACAGTAATTAGTGTTACTGTCAACCTTTAGATAAAAAAAACCCAAAACAAATGAGTGCATCAATGTGTATTTGGTCATTGCATTATAATGAGTTGAAAGTCATTACATCTGGCAGTGTACATCATAGGGCACTGTTGCCATTGCATATTTACCCTAAGAGCTTCAAAATATGTTCACCCACAGTCCTGGAGCAGATCAAGGAACCCTTTGTAGTTCGTATGATGTGGAATTTCTTGCCGCAGCATCTGGTACATCAGCCGAAAACAGCCTTCCAGTGCCCAGTGCTCAATGTCAGCTCTTTGGCTAATTATTTGAGGAAGTGTTTTACCTGGTGTTTTAAAAAGAAAAATCATTAAGAACCTTGTGAATTTATTCATGCTAAGATTGATATCAAATTAACTGTTGAAAACGGCAAAATATTTGAAAACAAAGAAAGAATTTTTTTTTCATTACCTGCTCTTAGAGTCTTTTTCTTTTCAACACACGAAATGTGGCCACTGCACCTTTCATGTCGTGTTACGGCATCTAATCTGTAGTTGGTGGAAGGCTCATTAACAAACACTTGGTCTTTTGCTGCTCCAACAAGATGTTTCCTGCAGATAGTGCAGACCATACCTGAAGAGGTGTGCAGGAGCCATTGGAACGTATCCAGCCAGGAAGGGTCAAATCCGGACACTCTATGCTTACAAGAGTCTTTCTGCAAAATGTATTAGCATTAAATGCTCTTTTAAACTCTCTTTTTTTCCAACCAATATAAAACTTGAAAACTTAAAATAATGAATTATTATAATAATTATGCAGGAGGTTTTTAAAATGAATTAAAAAAATTTTGTTTCAAAAGGACAAGCAAATTATGTAAGAATAATTATGTCACGTTTAACAGCAGTCAAACTTTGTATAAGAATTGAATACTAAATTCAGTCTCATTGTCTCAGTTTTTCAAATGTTAGTAATAAACAAAAATATGTATAATTTATTAATAAGCTGTGTTCAATTCTACTAGTCTACTAGATATGTTCTTGTATTTTTAAAATAGGTCACCTTATTTTTGCTTGACTGTGTTTCACCACTGACACCAGATTTAGATGAAGAAACAGTAGAACTGCTGGTGCTGGCAACTGGCTCCAAGGAAGCACATGTAGCTAGACCTACTCCTCCCTCATCTTCACTGTCTGCTGGGGCTGGCCTGCCAAATTTGAATCATTTTTATTAAAAGATGACCAACATAAAATGACATGACTCAGGATAGATACAGAATAGGCCTAGGCCTATGTTACACTCGAAATTATTGTGTTGCAACGTCCAAATAGGGGGCCTAATAATTAATATTCATAAAGTAATATTGTATTTAACGAAAACGTGATTTGGTTGATATTGATACAATTGAGAATTGTTGTAGGCCTGACAGAAAGATAATTATTTTTTTATCGCAATTGATAAGAACCTAAACTTAAAAGTTTATTCTTGTGGCAAAGATAGATTCGAAAAACAGTAGGCCCTATCATTATCATGGCTAATAATAATTGGCTTAGGCCTTGCCCGCCGCAAGGGGGAAATAAAAAAAAGGGCTTTGCCCTAGGCCTATTTTAGGCCTAGGTCTATAAAGGTTAATTGAATGGGTAAATACTAGCCTACTTATAGTAACTGCTAGGCAGTTTAATCAGCGTTTCAATTGGAATAAAAACGTGAAGCGGTGATTTTTTACCACTAGCCTACCAGCTGACCTGAGTGTACTATTTTTACTAAACTGATTTAACGCAATTTTTTTTAAAGTTCATGCTAATTCTCAAGAGTCTTACCGCTTTACACCTTTCTTGAAAAATTCCGTCAAACGCAGTTGAGCCATTATTGCACGCCGCCAGTTTTAAACTTTTTTGATTGATCTAAAGTTAGGAGTCACGTGCAAAATCTATTCAGGCCAAGCGCCGATGCGTTGCATTGATCTCTGCTGAGTGTACGCATAGGCTATGCAGAGCGAGGTACCAGGGCACCCATAGCGTAAGCACGCGTGTTGGAAACCAGCGACCACGGCTGAAACAAAATCCCAATTGCGTATTAAAGCCCATTGCGAATATACCGGGAAATGTGTTGCATTCTGGGACTAAAATTATGTTAAGGGTGCAGACCAGTAAATAGGCCCAAATCGGTCCGCGGAGCTCATTATTTTTTTTGTAAACCCTCAAAATCTTTTCTCTTAAAGCGTCTGGTGAGCCCTACGTGGTAAGTCTTGTAGACAAAATGGATTGAACCCGATCACCAGAGTTTGGACTTTCACCTTTGAGCCGTTTGGATGAAATAAGGCCATATATTCGCTCTATTTTTGCCCTGTAGTGGAGGGGTACTATTTTTGGTCTGGCACCGGTCAATTCGGCCGTTTTAGGGGTATTTTTCTTTGAATGTACTTTTCGGCAAAAAGTCATCGGTTAACCTATAGGAAATTGAAAAGAAAATGAAAATTTAAGTTTTCACCTTTATTTTGCCGTATTGGTCGATTGCCTCAGAAACTTCTGAGTATTTTTAATATTTTTTTGAAATTGGCCATTTTGCGTGGGAGCCTATGGGAATTTATTTACTAGTCTGCACCCTTAATCAGTGCTTGCATTGCGCATGACGTATACAAACGGGATCATTCCTCAGTTGGGACACACACAATCATGATTTCCTGGAAAGGCGAAAGCGATCTCGTTGCATGTTGTGTAGTACACACGTACGGCCGTACGATGTGCTATACTGTACTATACTAATGGTGTACACAGTGTGTGGTGCATAAATCAGCGTTACGGTAAGATTGATTGCTCGTGTGTCGCTTCGACTGTGCATTTTTGGCGTCCAAAAATTTGATGGTGGACCATCGGTACACAAACTTAGAAAACACAAAGGGCCATCATTTCGCTTTTATTTATTTTTTTATGATGATTTTTTTGCCGTGAGGCGGCAATCCCAGCCAAAAATCCGTTAGGCGGTCGCCAAAAATCGTGAGGCGGGCCGCCTCACGATTGAATAGGCAGGGGAAACACTGTTGCAGACCCATTTGCAGACACATGGGAAACCACATCAGGAATTGTTTGCAGCTGGAACCCACGCGAAGCAAGCGACTTCGCGAAAACCCCTCGCTGACGGTTGTCACCTGCGACCCTGGGTCCAGCAAACACGGAACTGCAACATCCTCAAAATGCACGGTGACAGAGTAACATTCGCCGACAGCCTTTGACAGGAAATTGGGGCTTGCCTTCAGTGAGCCCTCTGACGATCCTACATCTGCAGTATGGCTCACTACTGCAGAGGTGACCAGTTTAACTGTGGACGTGCTTGCTGGGTATGTGGCAGTCCACTCGACTGCTGTGGAGGCTGCTGCGTCTTCCGCAGTGCGCTGAACTGTTGGGGAGGCTGCTGCATCGACGGGGGTCCACTGAATTGTTGAGACGACAGGCCTTCAAAATGCTGTGGCGCAAATATCCCGGTGGTGTGCTTCCAGCAAACTCCTGGCCCTGGTTCCCGTAAGAGGCAGCGTTGCGGTAGGGGCACTGCCTGACAAAGTGCCCCATGGAACCACATCCGTAGCATGCCCCTCTCGGTCCAGTCTGGTTGCGTCTGGGCTGTGGTGGTCGTCTATTAGGTGGCTGCATTCGGCTTTGTGGGTGATATGCGGATGGCCTCACCGCATCTTGAACAGCACTGACAACTTTGTCTGTCATCTCTTTTATGGCAGCCAAGAGTTCACCTGGGCGGACCTGGTCCTTGTCCAACTGCATTCCTGCCCCTCTCGCCTCAGAACGTACTCCCGGAGCTCTCTGAATGAAGTAACGGTACCCGCCTCGTACAGGTCCCGGCAGCATATTTTTTATTTACACCGCAGCCTAGGGTTTTTCGCTGTGGCAGTGCAAATTCATGCTTGAAACGAGACTACAAGTTGTGCTACCCACGCTTATTACGTCTGTAGCTGTAGGCCTGTACCTAGCTGTAGCGTAATTTACATGTGGGTGTACAGTGTACATTTACTGTACAGTACTTTAGGCCTACAAACATTACATCACATACCGTGTACAACTGAGTTGTACTGTATATTGCTTTGTACGTTGTGGAGGGACGGAATGAAATGGAAAAATCACGACAAACCACACGTGTACATTACATGTAAATGTGATGTATGTACATGTACTGCGACCATCAGTCCTCCATGGTCAGAGTAACTTGATCTATGCTAAGAGTAATTGAATAACAGTAGGAATGTTAGATAGGCGAAGTGCCAAGTGTAATCTCTGACTCGTACTTTTCTGTCGTAGGCTCTCTTTTCGCGGCGTACAGTTTCTTTTCTGTGATCGTTGTCATTTTCAGCACCTCACTGTATTCATAACTTATTTACAAACTAGGCTGACGATTGATACTTGATAGTTTTTAATATTCAGAGATCGGTGGAGAGCCTCGCAGTATTTAGACGTATTTGTCAAGTTTCAATTCTTGCATTGGCAACACTGTATACTGATGAGGGAATGATGCGCGCGTGGCACAACATACAGCTGTAGTCTTTTCTCAAGCATGAATCTACATTGCCACAGCGAAAAACCCTAGGCTGCGGTGTAAATAAAAAATATGCGTCCCGGCATGTATTACGGATATACGTGTCCTGTAGCCCCTCGACGAACTGCTCGGTCAACGCCACGTTAGGACTTGAGTACAGCTTTGGGTCACGCCTGGTGAGGTGGAGGAACCTCGTCTCCAAGTCAACGGCATAATCCCGGGCTCCCTACCCTTGGCGCTGCTTCCGCTCAAGAAACAGGCGTTGTAGCTCTCCGACCGCCAACTTCTCTCCATGTGAGCCCTTCAGGAACACCAGCACCTCCGCCACAGTCTGTCCGCTGGCCAGTAGTGCCTTGACTTCTGACCTAAGAATTCCCCGCAGGTAATCAACAAGGAACGCGCCCCTCTGGTCGGCTGGCACCGAATACCGCTGGTATGCGTCCTTGATGGAGGTCACAAGGTCCTCCACCTCTGACGGTTTTCCATCGAAGGGGGTCACCTTCCTCTCGGGGGACATCACTAACTGCGTCCGAGGCTTAGTCAGCGCCTCAAGAAGCTTATCAGTCATGAATGACTGTCCTTGGGCAGGGTCTGATTTTGGCATTAGGACAGAATACACATGGTCCCCCAATCCCCCTGACGCCCTTTTGGGAAGGGATTACCATCTTATTCCCATCCTTATCCAATAGAAGCCCCTGAGCTGATGGGTAGGCCGACTGCAGGACTTCGAGAACGAGGGGCCCATCCTCTTTAGCCAATGGGAAGTGGTGCACGCCATCGTCGCTCTCAACCTTCACATAATTTGCCATTATTTCGATGAATCACAACCAAAATCCCTAAAAAAACTTCTATAAGCAACAACACAGTAGTGCAAAATCCACGGGTCAGAAATTTACCAAGCAACGGTATACTGTATACTGGGTCTACAACACAACGAATATATGCAATATAATTATTGTAAATGACACCAGCTCTACAAAATCATTAGGTCACCAGAGTTTCCACAATTATAATCTACTGCAGGGTCCTAATCACAGCGCACTATACTGTAAGCAACATTTAGTTAACATAAGTCTTTATTGCTTACACTTTCCTTTCCATGCACACATGGGCAACTCGAACATATTAAACAATCTCTCGGAAAAAGCTGAGAACACCAGGTGACATCTACAATATCAGTAGCAATGTTTAAGTAAACACAGTGGTGACAGTAATCACAGCGACGACATGCGTCCTATACCAGTAAAAAAAACTCACACACAGTATTAATGCAGTCTCCTCAGAAAAAAAAATAACAAACACTTTACACTTTAACAGCAAATCTTTGTAACATACACTTCAAAAGGTCAAAAGCACATAGAACACCTTAAACCTTAGCAGAGCAGAATTTCTGGCAATGACTGGCCCCGGTCTTGGATAGCCTCCCTGTCCACCCAGCCAGTGAATATATAAATATAAATGTTTCGGAGAACTCAAGTTTAGTATAAGGCTTGGGTTTGGCAAAGTCAAGAGTAAACAAATATGTTGCCAAAGTTTCCTACGTAGTTTTCTCCCCCTTTTTTGTTTGTTTGTTTGTTTTTAGACCAAACTTTTCAACTTATCATAGAGGTCAATCTGTAGTGACCAGTTTAAGTTAGACCGCACGGACCGAAATTTGCATGTGCATGCTTTGCATAGCAATGCACAGGTGTGCAGAGACCGCATGCGTGGAGCTCCCCCTTTATGACCAGTCATTTGGACGAGACTCCACCACTCGCTTTCTGTCTTCACTGATGTACAGACGTCCAAATTGACTCCGTCAAATCTGTAGTCCATTCTCCGATGTCCACGTTCCTGTGTCGAGCCTACTTGGCAGTAGTATACAGCTAAGGGTAAGCCACAGGAACGTGGCCTAGTCGTCGACGTACATCATTTAAGTCCGTAAGCTCTTATTAGTGAAAGTTATAGTTTATTATTAAATTTATTAAATGATCCTAGGCGGACCTTTTCATTTCCTTTATTGAGTAATTTCGGCATAAGTTCTGCCCTGTACCTATTTCCAACCTAAGGCAAAGCAGCCCTTCATTAGTTATTATCGTTCCGCTTAATAGGCATTTTAAGGTTACACTCCCCTCTAAAACTGGTGACCCTGACGTGATTAAACAACCTTACTTATGCCTACACAAGTTCATCAGTTATTTGTCGCTGATTCTAGAGCCTATTCATTTGATCAGTATTTACAGCCATCTTTCAGTAATTTAAGTGTTGACTTTGTGATCCAGCGAGGCGCCAAAATTGATGATCTTATTTTACCTACTCTGACCAAACTACGTCATTACGACCGATTTGATTTTACAATCATAAAACTTGCAGCTGGGATAAATGATCTAACAGAATTTGTGTATGCCGCTCATTCTCGTTCTAAGGTCCTAAAGAAATCTGACCTATCTTTGGATGGTTTATTTGCCAAATTGAATCGTTTTAAGCGCCAGATTCTGGAGTGTAGACCGTTGACGATTATTTCAATTGTAACAATTCCTTCGGTTTCATTTTCCAAATTCCAAGCCAGCAGGCATTTATCGTCGCCCATTTTGGCAGTTGAAGAATTAAGTAGTAACCAAAGGCAATTGGATTCTCTACTTGACCAGGCCAATGCACGCATTCGAGAATTCAATCACGAGTTACAATTAGGAATTAATACCCGCACACTGTCCTGGCATACTTCGGTCAGAAAGCCCAGCAAACGCAAAACTAAGTCGGGAAAACACAATACATCATTGCGTAACGATTTTTCTCAATTGTATGACGGCTTGCATGCCACCTCCTCGTTGAAAAAGAAGTGGTACAATGAACTTTTTCGTTCTTTTGAATTTGATGCGCGTGCCTTGTTGATGCATTTGCCTCAATAGAGTTTCTGTTGTCCCTTAAAACTGGTGACATATACTTTAAATTGCTTTTGTCCCCCAAGCACAAAATGGCGTCAGAGGAAGAAAAGCCCCATACTTCAGGACTGAGTAGTCAGCATTTTGCTGTCAGTTTGAAATTGCCGCCCTATTGGCCAAATGACCCGCGAGTTTGGTTCGCTCAAGTGGAAGCCCAATTTGCAACGCGCGGTATCACACAACAACAGACAAAATATGCTTATGTTGTTTCTTCTCTGCAACCAGAAATAGCTCTCGAGGTACGAGATTTATTGTTACAACCTCCCGGTGACCATGCATATGATACATTAAAGGAAGAAATTATCAAACGCACTTCGGCCTCTGAGCAAAAACGTTTGCACCAGTTACTAATAGCGGAAGAATTAGGTGACCGAAAACCAACTCAACTACTGCGCCGAATGCGTCAATTGTTAGGAGACCATGCACTTGAAGAGAGTATTTTAAAACAGTTGTTTTTGCAAAGGCTCCCTACAAACGCTCAACTTATCCTTGCTCCCACGAGCGATACAGTCTCGATAGACCAACTTGCTGCCGTTGCAGATAAGATTTCTGAAGTTGCACCATCCGTAAGCCAAATTTCTGCTATAGTGCCTACTAAACCTAAAGAGTCTGAAGGTTCCTCTGAAATCTCAGAATTAATGAAAATGGTAGAACAACTGACCAGAAAAGTCGAGGTTTTAGAAACTAGATTGAGTAGAAAGCCCCGAAGTCGTTCTAGTAGCCGAAGCAATCGAGGTTTTGGTAATAGAAAATACGAGCGAAGCTCTCAGTCACCTGTTCAAACTCATCATGTAGGTGAACATTGCTGGTATCATTGGCGCTACGGTGATAAAGCAAATAAATGTAACCCACCCTGCTCTTATCAAAAACAGGAAAACGACAACGCCAACAATTAAAATCGGCGCAATTGTCTGGCAAAAGTTACGAAAGTCGTCGTATTAGCGTGACAGATAGGTCTTCAGGGAATCATTTCTTAGTCGATACCGGTGCTGATGTAAGCGTCTTTCCTGCTAAAGCTTCTGAGAAAAATAGACCTTTCGAAAGTACCCTACTTGCGGCAAACAAAACACCAATTTTGACTTACGGTGAGAAATCACTTACTCTGAATTTGGGACTTAGACGGATTTTCAGATGGATTTTTGTTATCGCTGATGTTAGCCAACCGATATTAGGTGCATATTTTCTCAACAATTTTGCATTATTGGTTGACATTAAACGATGCAGATTAATCGACTCAACTACGTCACTGTCTATTCCAGGTTTCTATTCCTCAACACCCATGTCAAGTCTCTCATTTGGTATCGACGCTAGCCAATCCGAATATCATACTTTGCTGAGTCAATATCCGAACCTGATAAAACCTCGGTACGGTATTAATGATGTCAAGCACAACGTAACTCATCACATTCGCACAAACGGACCACCGGTCAAGGCCCGTCCACGCCGTTTAGCACCAAACCGCTGCAACATTGCAAAACAAGAATTTGACCACATGCTACAGCTAGGGATCATACGACCATCGCAAAGCAGTTGGGCTACTCCCCTCCACATGGTACCAAAAAAAACTGGCGATTGGCGTCCTTGCGGTGATTATCGCGCTCTTAACGCGCTCTTAACAGTGTAACTATTCCTGATCGCTATCCAATCCCACATGTGCACGATTTCACAGCATCTTTGCACGGTAAAGTCATTTTTTCCAAAATTGACTTAACAAGAGCATATCACCAAATCCCGGTCGAACCTAGCGATATTCACAAAACAGCCATTACGACACCATTCGGTCTGTTCGAATTCACTAGAATGCCTTTTGGTCTCCGAAATGCAGCTCAATCCTTCCAACGATTCATTGATCAAGTATTACGTGGATTACCTTTTGTATTTGCTTACATTGATGATTTGCTTGTGGCCAGTAGTTCTAACGAGGAGCATTATTCACACTTGAAAGTGCTATTCCAACGATTAGATGAGTATGGTTTAGTAGTCAATCCAGACAAGTGTACTTTTGGAGTTGATAGTGTTGAGTTTTTAGGACATCATGTCAGTTCTAAAGGCGTCACTCCTTTACCAGAGAAAGTAAACGCTATCACAGACTTTCCAATTCCAACATCAGTTCGTCAATTACGAAGGTACTTGGGGTTAGTGAATTTTTACAGACGATTCATACCATCATGTGCTCACATTGTACAGTCGCTAACGGATATTCTTAAAGGCAAAAAGCAAAATAAGACTATCCAACTTAACCACGCTGAAACCGAAGCTTTCAACGCTAGTAAGGCGGCTTTAGCTGAAGCAACATTGTTGTGTCATCCTGTCCAAAACGCTTCTCTAAGTCTAACCACTGATGCATCTAATGTAGCTGTGGGTGGAGTTTTGCAGCAAACAGTTGACTCAACATGGCAGCCAATTGGTTTTTTCTCAAAACGATTGCAACCCACAGAAACAAGATACAGCACTTTTGGTAGGGAATTGTTGGCAATATACCTCAGTGTACGACATTTTCGACACATGCTTGAAGGCCGCGATTTTCGTGTCTACACAGATCATAAACCGCTTACTCACGCTTTCAGCACAAATCTCGACAAATATTCCCCACGCGAGATCAGACATCTAGACTACATATCCCAATTTACAACAGATTTCTGTCACATTAAGGGAAAGGAAAATGTAGTCGCAGATGCACTCTCACGTTGTGCTGTGGAGACACTGAAATTGGAACCTTCTAGCATCATTGACTTAGATAAAATTGCCGATGAACAGTTAGGCGATGAAGACTTGGAAAAACTTCGTAAATCATCCTCCTTACGATTTGTCGATATGCCCTCCCAAACGTCTGACAAAACAATTACTTGTGATATTTCCACTGGTGTACCTCGACCTTATGTACCATGCAAATTCAGAAAGACTGTGTTTAAATCCTTGCATTCGCTTTCACATCCAGGTATCCGAGCTACACAACAATTAATCACAAAAAGATTTGTTTGGCCTTGTATAAATCGTGATGTCAGGAATTGGATTAGAGCCTGTTTAGCCTGTCAAAGAGCTAAGATTCACCGGCATAATGCAGCACCAATTGCTACTTTTGCTGAACCAGATTCACGTTTTAGTCATATCCACATAGATATTGTCGGACCGTTACCTCCTTCCAATGGTAATAGTTATATGTTGACCATAATCGATAGATACACTCGTTGGACAGAAGCTATTCCAATTCCTAACATCACAGCTGAAACAGTTGCCAAAGCTTTCATTTGTCGATGGATCTCTATATTCGGTGTTCCTGCATGCATCACTACTGACAGGGGTTCTCAATTCGAATCACAATTATTCAACAAACTAGCACAACTCTTAGGTGCCAAACGAATAAGGACCACTGCTTATCATCCTATTGCTAACGGTTTGATTGAAAGATTCCATCGACAATTGAAAGCAGCTATCAAAGCCACCAACGATCCGAACAATTGGACTGATAGTTTACCATTAATCTTGTTAGGCATACGCACTGCTTTAAAAAGTGATTTTAATTGCAGTGCCGCTGAAATGGTATTTGGCACGACACTTACTTTACCAGGTGAATTGGTTACTTCTACCCCAGAAGACAAGGTACCAGACCCTAGTGATTTTGTTGACAGACTAAAAAACAAAATGGCTAGACTCCAACCAGCTTTAACAAGACCGTCAAGCAGCAAATCGTTCATAGAGAAAGATTTACACAAATGTAGTCATGTTTGGGTGAGAGTGGATTCGGTTCGTAAACCTCTGCAATCTCCTTACAAAGGCCCTTATAAAGTTTTAGAACGTGCAGACAAATATTTCGTTCTAGATGTCAAAGGCAAACGCGACACCGTTAGCATTAATAGACTTAAAGCTGCTTATCTTGAAGACGAAGTTACCAAGGATGAAGAGACTAAACAAGAAATTAGAGACGAAATGAAACAACATCAAACTCCCTCCTTGACTAAACAAGATGTTAGAGTCACTCGCTCAGGCCGGAAGGTTCATTGGCCTAAGCGATATCTAGAATTAATTAATTAAAATATTCAGCTAAAAATCAAGCACTAAAAATTAAAGTAAAAGAACAAAAAGCAAAAAAAAATATATAAAAAACCAAAAACAAACCAACTGTACAAATTAAAAAGATAATTGTGTTATGAAAATTATTTTTTTTTTTAAATGCCTCCGGCACTTAGGAGGAGGCTGATGTAGTGACCAGTTTAAGTTAGACCGCACGGACCGAAATTTGCATGTGCATGCTTTGCATAGCAATGCACAGGTGTGCAGAGACCGCATGCGTGGAGCTCCCCCTTTATGACCAGTCATTTGGACGAGACTCCACCACTCGCTTTCTGTCTTCACTGATGTACAGACGTCCAAATTGACTCCGTCAAATCTGTAGTCCATTCTCCGATGTCCACGTTCCTGTGTCGAGCCTACTTGGCAGTAGTATACAGCTAAGGGTAAGCCACAGGAACGTGGCCTAGTCGTCGACGTACATCATTTAAGTCCGTAAGCTCTTATTAGTGAAAGTTATAGTTTATTATTAAATTTATTAAATGATCCTAGGCGGACCTTTTCATTTCCTTTATTGAGTAATTTCGGCATAAGTTCTGCCCTGTACCTATTTCCAACCTAAGGCAAAGCAGCCCTTCATTAGTTATTATCATTCCGCTTAATAGGCATTTTAAGGTTACACTCCCCTCTAAAACTCCCTACAGAAATATTTACATAAATGTGTCTCCAAAGGCGACGTCTTCACACCTTGGTAGTTTGCGGAGACGAATCTTGAGCATCAATCCCATCCTGCCGACTACGCTTGTGGAGGGGGGGGGGGGGGGAAGGCTGAGGGACTAGAAGTACAAGACTGAAGAAGGGGGCCTTGGTTGCTATGGCGATGGGTCCATGATGTTCCGGTGTCACGAGCTCAGGTGACCTGCGTGCCGAGCTGCCCCACTGCGTGCGGCAGACCAATAAGGAGCTGAAACGTCACACCATGCTTGCGCAAAACAAGACGAAAATTGGTCCATTTTATTGGTGTGCTGAGTCTGGTGTGCCCTGGCCTTGGGCCGCTGGAGCAGGAGCAATGGCCAAACTGACCACTTGTGACCTTGTGGTCAATTATCTGATCGATGATTGTTGATAGAAAAGATAGTAAGGGGTCTGTAAGCAGCGACAAGCCTTTATATATACTTATCCTAGTGTGGTGGTAAAAATATTTTAAGTGGTGATCGTCTTCATTCGCTCAGTTTAGAATATCAAAAGGGATGGATTATGAATAGCTATAAAAGACAATAGGGAAAAGGCAATTGTATCAAGTAAACATCAAAGTTTGAATTTCCAAATTACAATGGAAATTATATTGGAATTAGGCTCACGGAATGAACTGTATAATAAAATCACAGCAAAATAATGCATGGAACACCGAAGGGTCTCGATCTACTGGGCTGACATGCCTAGTAGATCGAGGTTTTTCTTGACAGAGAAAAACATCCCTTGCTCAACTACATCTCCTTATGTAAACAATTCATGGACCAATATGATAAAAGCACCAGTGACGTGGATCACGGGGTGGGGTGTTGAATTTTCATATTTTGTAAATCTTAGCGCAAACGTATAAAGAACGTACGACCCCCCCCCCACCCGCAGGTCTGAGGACTTGTCTAAACTGCTGTACAGAACACTGCAGTAGAAAAGACATGTATGACTAGGAAACGATGTCTCTCTTTTCCTACCTCCATGCTCTATAGATCCCTACACTGGAGTTAATTACTCTACCACATGTGTGGCTGTCATGATGTCTATTTACTGCTCCCTTTACTTACTTTCACAATGGAGGAAGGGACACACACGCAGCCATTCTGTTTTTAACATTATACTACCGGCCAACTCGGCACGCCGGGCAGTTCAGCCCGTCTTCGTCACATGCCTAGCTGACCGGTTTCGTAACCCGGTCACCTCGGCACGCCGGTCACCTGAGCTCGTGACACCGGGTGTATAGGGGAAAAGCCAGGCACGCAGGTCCTAGGGACTCCAGAGAATGGATTCAGACTCCTGTCATTTTCTTCCTCATGTCTCGCAGGACTTTATTGTCGGGTCATCGATCAACCTGTGGATGTCAGGGCAGGCGATCGAATGTTGTAGTGAACATGTACAATATCATTTCTACTCACATTCACAGAATGATCATCAAAATTAAGTCACAAAAAGTAAACCAAAATGTAGACTGAAAAACTATAAGTAATGCAGTTTAGGGTCTCAAAATAAATTACAACTAGACCAGTGTTTGTTGACAAACACTAAGCTGTTTCGCGTATGTTTTAAAAATAATATGAAAAACAAACATGAACGCAATTGGCCCAGTACAGAGAAATAGCGGTGTTTAAATTGTCGTCGTCACTCGTCCATCAATACTCGTACACTGTATACAGATTGGTGTACATACACATGCCCATGAGAAACACTGAATAGCCGATTATAGACCAGCGCGCGTAGTATGTATGGTTGTGCATATGGGCGGTGGAAAAAACAAAATGAGTGATTTTCTAGCTATGTCGTGCTCCGTTCACGTGTACACAATTGCCGCACTACTATAGATAGCCATATCAGCGGTCCAAAAAGTTCCAAAGACCGTGTTTTGTGTTATGTTTGACTCTAAATGGCAAAATTAATTATTCAAAAAATCAATAAAAAATCAGTCGATGACGTCATCGTGACGTTACTTCTTATTTGGAATAGAAAAAGCATTTCCTACCTACCCACCAAGTTTCATCACGATCGGATATTCGCTTATATGTGTTTCTGGGAAAAAATGGCAAAATTTAATATTCAAAAATCAATAAAAAAAAACAGCCGATGACGTCATCGTGACGTCACTTCAGATTTAGGATACCAGTACCATTCCCTACATATCCACCAAGTTTCATCACCATCGGATATTCCCTTATATGTGAATCAGAAAATCGGCTTTTTGATGACGTCATCATGACGTCACCACTTTTTGGTATTTTCTATGGCATGTGCCTATTGCCTAACAAACATTTTACCGAAAGAATTTCGAAAATACGATTTGTCGTTCATGAGATATAAAGAAAAGGTCCAAAAATTGAATAATTCGTATAAAATCGAACGATTACGTCATCAACACGTGACTGCATTTTTTTTCTATAACACGTACCCATATACTTACATACCAAGTTTGAGTTGCATCGGACTTGCCGTTCCGGAGATAAAGAGCCCTAAAATTTGCACTTTTATGATTACGTAACTGTGCACGTGATGACGTCACGATGACGTACATACGCGGGACACTATTCGGGGTGCTGGTCTAACTATGTGCCAAGTATGAAGTTAATCGGAATTGGCATTATGGTAGAAGTGACTTCCCAGCTAACACATAACGTTTTCATAACGTTCCTGTAACGTCCTCTTGTGGTCACGTTCTGTAAAAACGTTTGCTGGACGTTATGAAGACGATCGACAAAAACGTTGCATTGCGACATTCATACAACGTTATAAACAAACGTCTAAAAATTGTTTTACGGACGTTTTATTGTAACGTTTCAGTGGAACGTGCTGAAAACGTTTGTAAAGTGAATATATATCCTACAATTATTATAAAATTGGGAAAAATGTATTTATATAAAGCTCCGCATGTACAGTACGTATAGACGCAGACTGCTATAACATAAAAGGCCCTAATAATTATAATTTCCATGCGTCCAACTAAATCGGGATTTTTAAAAGTAAAAATACTGTGGGATCTCTGCAATGGGAGACTTTTGAGAACCGGTCTTCAAGTCAACAGCGCACGCGCACGCAAAACAGCGCAGGCGCCCTCGCAAAACAACGCGCGCATGCTCACAATTGCGTGCGCGTGCGCTGTTGACTTGAAGACCGGTTCTCAAAAGTCTCCCATTAATACATGCGGTAACCCCCCCCCCCCCCAAAAAAAAAAAAAAAATAAGACACAATAAAACAGAATAATTTTGAACACGGAAAATCCAATAAAAGACAAAACACGGTTTGCAACACGCACGCGCACAAATGCATATGGTTCCAACACCACACTCAACATCACGCAGCAGTACAAAATCACCTTCACTGGTACCCGAAAAAATGCGCGCCAAACGTAAAGCAGCCTCGTTTCCAAGGTGCCGAGCTGCGTACGCGCCAACCTCTTGCTTGATCCTGCTCCCTGGGGATGAAGACGAGTACTATACACGCGTCATGAATTGGATGAATCCGCCGCGGGAGTTGTAAATTGCTGCCTCATAAATTTGTTCAAATCCGAGTCTGACTCAGACATCCGTTGATCATCTTCACAACAAAGTAAGTAATTTAAAGCAAGATTGTTTATAGCTCATAAGGGATTCTTTATTTTCTGTATTTTCCACGTAGTTTCTGAGTCATGATATATGGAGATCGGTAGAATGATTTGGCACAGCGTGCATGCTTCATTTATGATTTAGGCCTACTGACTATTGTACATGTATGATGTAGGGCCAGTCTACTGCAGCAGGCTATCATTGTACATGATTGATTACTATTATTACTAAGTTCTAGATTAGACCTAGACCCGTACCCAGTAACTGGGGCGCTGAACTCCCTTCTCTTTTTTTTTTTTTGGGGGGGGAGGTTAAATTTGTTGTAATGTAGGCCTAGGCCTACACGGAAAGAAATTGCAATTTGTGTATGCCTAACGTTAGGCCTAACGTTAGCCTACTTCACGGTATTAATAGGCTACTTTAAAATGTCCCCCAACATGCCAAAGACATCGCAAATCAGCTTGAAAATCGCTCAATCTCTCTTCTGATTGTCAGGAATGAAATTCAGCTTATTTATTTGTAGCCTAACGTTAGGCCTACTCACGATCATTCCGTTTGATAAAAATTAATTTTTTCGATAGAAAACCAGACGATTGTTTCATACATTTTGGATTGTCCGCCATCTTGTGTGGTTCTCCGCCACACATGACATACGTGACTTCATGCTTGTTTCTAATCGGCGGAGAGTCAATCCAAGATGGTGGACGATCTTAAACGATGTCAAAATTGGTCAAAATTTCCATCGGAAAACATTGATTTTCATCTAACGGAATGATCGCGATTACAAGTAAATTAGCTGCATTTCATCCCTGACAATCGGAGGAGAGATGGAGCGATTTTCAAGCTGATTTGCGATGTCTTTGTTGTCATTTGGGAACAATTTTGGCGGAAGTACGGTGAAGTACAAAAATTGCAATTTTTTCAGTGTAGGCCTAGGCCTAGGCCTACCACAAGTACAACAAATTGAACCTTATTAAAAAGGGAGTTCGGCACCCCAGTTACTGGGTCTAGATTAGACCCAGTAACTTGGGCGCCGAACTCCCTTTTTTTATTTTTGGAGTTGACGGTCGGTCTAACGTTAGCGCCCCAGAGAATTATATTATTGCTCAAAATGTGTTGTAGGCAACACAGGAAAAAAAATTAATGGCAGTTTTGCCAAAAATGTCCCCAAATGACAACAAAAACATAACAGAATTGAAACTCGCTCCATTGCTTCTACCAGAGGTAGAGAGAGATGAAATGCAGCATATTCATTTGTACTCATGATCATTCCTTTTGATGAAAATTGACCTTTTCTGACGAATGTCCAGACAAGAACGTCAAAACCTTTTTTTTATTTGTCTGGCTCTGCTCCACACAAAATGGCGGTCATTAACGTTGCGTCATTGCATGAATATGTGTACGACACATTTTGAGCAATATAATTCTCTGGGGCGCTAGACCGACCGTCAACCCCAAAGGTAAAAAAAAGGGAGTTCAGCGCCCCAGTTACTGGGTCTAGTTCTAGATATAGAAGGCTACTCCGTGAGCCTTCTAGGACTCTTACTTTTCGGGGTGCCGTAACGCTATGGGTTTTGAAAACAATTGATAGATTAAATTTTGGTGAAACATTGCATTGCAGCATCTAACGTTAGGCCTATCGCGACTCTTAATGTTAGATCGTGAATTCCCCTGAGTTATTTTTTTCTTGATCCTTATAGGCCTAGTTATACATCCGTTAATGCTTGTGCAGTCTCATTTTTGTAATTGACCCACAACTTTTCGAGAAAAACATTGATTTTCTGTGTCACACTCTGCTTGCTTTTTCTCAAAACGCCCTCTGTCGGTCCCATATAGACTAAGGCATAGCCTAGGTTTGTGCACATGTGATGGCCGTCAGTGGAATTCTTTCCAATTGCTTTTTTACACTGAAATGTTGCACGAATTTCTTCAATCTGTTAAGCTATTTTAAGCGCTAAGATAATAAATGTTTTGGGGATTCCGTCTTATCACAATCCTCGAAATGTCGATGTTTACCTCCCGCTTGAAGTTGTCTATCAGTCCGCATGCGCATTATTGGATCTACCATTTTCTGGACGGGTGCAACATGACTTCACTGGTTCCAGCAATTGCTGCATGCCTTGAGGTAGCTCTTACGTGCACGGATACCAGTTGTTCATGTTTTATATTTTATTGATGCTGGCTCCCACTTACTGTGTAGTGTGCATGATTTTCATGTCTTCTTCAATGTCACACCCCTATACAAAAGTGCTTTGGCCCATACTAAAAATTTATGAAGGAATTGGAAAAGAAAAATCTTTCTTTAAGTGGAGTGGCACAGAAAGTCAATTTCTTTTCTCGAAAAGTTGTGGGTCAATTGCAACAATGAGACTGCACAAGCATGACGGATGTATGAGGATCAGGAAAAAAAAATTAAGGGGAATTCATGAAGGGGTGGAAATAATCGACGGCCACGGCGGCCATGGCCGTCGTATTTTCGTTGATGGCCGTGGTGCCCTCCAAAAATAACTATCATCGAAGGCCACAAAGGCCGTAGTGCCCTTTTACTTTGTCCGTCGTGCCCTTTTTCTTTGTCAGCCGAATTTAAATGAAATTCACCACTCCGTCGCAGCATAACGACAAACGGCCGTGTCCGTGTCCTTACGATCCGAGTAGACGATGTCCGAACACCGGGCCGGGAGCCGCGATGTGCCGCCCGGCCCAGCATGGTCCGCGGGTACTATAACAACGTACAACGGGTACGTAACGTAAGCGAAGACGGTACAGTTTACATGTACATGTACCGTACATTGCACGTACTGTATGTGTAACACTGTGTGTAGTGTACAATAATATTGTACATGTACACATGTACATGTACATGAAGTTTAAGTACATACGTGCGGTACTTCCAGCCTCAAAAAGATCGTGTAAAACGACGGAAAATTGCAGAAATTCAGGCTGCAGCAGCCGAAACAAGAAATTTGGCAACATTTTCAAGCAGTGAGTATATTAGCGATAGGATGAGCAGAAAGTTAGACCTATTTATTTCTGGTTTGAATTTGAAATTATCTGACGCACGGTCACCAAATGCAAGTGAGAAATATTATGGTGAGACTAGAACATGACGCGTACGGTTGGACGGGCGAGTAAAATCCTCTTCGGATTCCAGGCTGGATGGCTAGAAAAATGAATAGACAAACTAAGATAACATTCCCCAAAACACTATTTATGTTCAATAATGTCGTGCATATGATGCCGTTATAATTATGGAAGGCAAATCCCCTTCCGAAACTCAAGTTTGCAAGTGTGGCCGTGGCTTTCTGAACGTAGAGAATCTTGAGTACCGCGTGCATTACACCATGCTTTCGTTCAATGACAGTCCGACCACGTGCACTGTACTGAGCGCGTAGTCTGGTTTCGGCTCCAGCGATCCTTTAATTAAGTGCTATGTATGACAACCTGGAGGCGGAATTCAGACATGGCTCAGCTCTCAACATGATTGCTGCACGGGTTTCGACGTACTTTGCGTCCCCGCAAAGTAGGCCTATGTATACGATCGAATGTTATTTTCTCCGTTCAACTATAGCTGTTTCGGTCTTCCAAAACAGCTCTGGTTTTTTTTTTATGTTAATTTCTTTTAATTGTCAACGAGAAAGAAATATAAAAAGTCGTACTACTGGGGTATTGTACATGTGTACATGTACATGTACATGTACATGTACATATAAATGCACATGTGTATGCACATGTATGATTTCATTGGGACATCGGGAGCCTGGCACACCGCAATTCCCGACGGCCGGTTTTCAAACAAAACAAAACAAAACAAAACACCGATATGACTCAGAAAGTCTATAATTTTGACATACATTTTTTTTTACAACATTTAATGGAAAGAAATGTTTGCATTACAAGATTATCAAGTATCATTGAGTGAGGTTTAAAAGAAGGCTGTATTGGTTTACGGTCACTCTATAAAACTTCAGTTTTCAATTTTTGCCTTGGTGCCCTACAGCTAAAAAGTGTTTGGCCTTCGTGCCCTTCCCAATGGCCTTGGTGCCCCCAAAATTTGAAAATTACCAAGGCCATTTGGCCTTTCCCTCACCAAACCTTATTTCCAGCCCTGTTCATGATCTAGGAGTGGCGGTAGGTGCTGCAATGTTTCATCAAAATTTCATCTATCAATAATGTTGTTTTAAAAACCCATAGCGTTACAGTAACGGTGCCGGCAAAAGTTACTGCCAAAAGTAAACAAACATGATACAGTGTAGTTAGTTTTTTCAGCTCCTCAAAGTTTGGATACCATGGAGCTGTCCTAATGTATCCAATTTACGTCTGGTGACATGGTCCATGCCCATTGACAGCCATATCATGTCTACGTTCAATTTAAATATAACACAATATGCATAGACCTAGACAGGATGCTTTTCACAAGGGCACTATACACTCATACATGTACATGATATACAATGTTATTTCAGAATGGATGAAACGAGGAGACACCGTCTTCAGTACAAGAGAAAGTGGATATCGGTAGCACGGTCATTGAATAGAAAACGTACTGCAGAAACACGCAGTTGGTCTAGTGATGATGATAGTGATGGAGACCAAAACATTACATCTCCAGAGAGTCAAGTCACTGAGTTAGGGCAAGATGTTTCCGTTCAAGGCTTTAGCTGTGGGTTAGAAGTGGAAAATGCTTCTGTACATCTGGATAACAACTGTAACCATGAACCTCGTGACGCGTGATGCTGCATGGAATTGGGACTTAATACACCAGCATATAACAATTTCATCAGACTCTGAGAATGAAATGGAAAACGTGCAAGACATACCATTGGCAGATAGTCTTGGAGCATGGGTGAACAATTTTCAGGTCAAACACAATGCTGTAGATGAACTCCTGAAACTTCTCCAAAAGCAAGGGCATTCTGATTTGCCTTCTTCCGCTCGTACGTTACTCAATACAGCCCGTAATGTTCATACCGATCGCAAATCAGGAATGGATTACATTTACCTAGGATTGACCCGCGGTTTGCTGAAGAAGTTTGAGAAATGCCCGCTGGATATCAGATCAAAAGTCGACGCCATAGAAATATCACTGAACATCGATGGTATCCCTCTTTTCAAGAGTTCAAAGACATCTCTTTGGCCAGTTCTCTGTGCACTCCATATGCCATCAATTAGTACATGTGTCTTTCCCGTAGCCTTGTGTCTTGGTAGTTGCAAGCCTCAAAACCTAGACTTTTTGGTTGATACCATTGAAGACATGAGTCACCTTCTACAGAATGGCTTGCAGTGTGATGACAGAAGTATTGATGTGAAACTAAGAGCAATAATTTGTGATGCACCAGCCAAGGCTATGGTAAAAGGAATAAAGCATTTTTCAGGGTATTATGGTTGCGATAGATGTTCGCAGCACGGAGTCTACGTGGGAAGAGTATGCTATGATCAAGTTCACAATGTGGACCTTCGTACAGATGAATCATTCCGAAGCCAAACAAACTCAGAACACCATCTTGCTGTGTCGCCTTTCTGTGACTTACCAATTGATATGGTCAAGAATTTTCCTCTTGATTATATGCATCAATCCTGCCTTGGGGTGATGAAGAAACTGATTCTGCTTTGGATGAGAGGCAAGAGGGGTGTCAAGATGTCTGCTGGCCATATTGAAGAAATCAGTGAAAAGCTAACCAGTGTTCGGAAGTTTATTCCAAGCTGCTTTGCTCGCAAACCAAGACCTTTAGCTGAAATAGACCGTTGGAAAGCCACTGAACTTAGACAGTTTCTTCTATACACAGGAAAGATTGTCCTGCGTACGATTCTGAAACCAGACCTGTTTTCTCATTTCATGACATTTAGTATTGCATTGTCTATCCTTGTGTGCCCGAGTTTCACACAACACCACCTGGAATATGCTCATGCGTTACTTGTGTACTTTGTGCAGCAGGGAAGCATCCTGTACGGAACTGAGTTCCTTGTTTACAATGTTCATACTAGCATCCATCTGGCAGCAGATGCACAAGAATACGGTTGTCTTGACAATACGTCAGCTTTCCCTTTTGAAAATTACCTGCAACAACTGAAGCGACTAGTTCGCTCGGGGAAGTCCCCATTGGTGCAGATTGTACGCAGAATTGGGGAACTTGAAGATGTAGCGACTCATGTAACAAAAAAAAAGTTTTCGGATTTGTCTTGCAAAAGACCAGACAATTCTTATGTTCTCAAAAATTCATCTTGCTGTGAAATCGTTGATATCACAAACAGAGAGGATGAGCACCACAGTAGGATGTTGCTGTGCAGAGTGTATGAGAGAGCAGAGGCTCTCTTCATGCACCCTTGTGATTCACGACTCATTGGTGTGTATGCAGTAGAGAGAAGAAATGCTCAAATGAAACTACTGCCTGAAAGCTCTCTTGAAAGGGGAGCAATAATGATAGAGCATGAGAGACCAGCCACCACAATTGTGTTCATGACTATATTGCATACCCTCTGACCAGTGATGACTGATGAGCTTTGTGCTCCTATGGTATGTGTGGAAACCTTTGTACAAGTCTACATAATTGACATGCACTGTTAGAAGCTAATGAATTTCAAAATGGATGACAAATTTGCAATATCAGGTACATGTATGTTGGAAATTCAAAGTAATTTGCAATTTAAGTTTTTCTGGGCATCGTGTTTCACCATAATTGAAAAGTGACCCTTTTGATGTACGGTATATTTGAATTACGCACGTACATGTAGTGTTCACCAAATGAATTGTTTATACATTCAGAGAAGTTGTTTACCATCTGTTGACTGTTGGTGTCAAATAACAAATATTGCCTATAGCCAATTGATTTGTACACTACACGGTTTGTATGTGATTGCATACTTACAGTCCACAATAGCAAATTATTTATAGCTACTTGAACATACATTAAGAATTTGACATAAGACCTTGAAAGAGTAAATCCAAATTGCATAACAAATCTCTAAATTGGCTGATTCATTAGTACGTCAGCTCTGACAGGAATGACATACATGTATTAACCCTTGTTTGTGATGGCAAACATTTCATTGTTATCTTTTTAAAATCACTTTCAGATGCCTACATATGCTGTTGTTGAATTTCTGGATGAAAATACAGTTGAAGTAGTTCATTTTTCGTGGATTGAGCAGGTGGAAGAGGTAAGAATTTGTATGTTGAGCTCGTTAATTCATACTGAGATGTGTACATGCTAGTAAGAGGTGAAGCTTTTATGGCAGAATTAGGCTGGTTAAATATAAAGGAACAAATGACTTGTGAAAGATATTCTGGAATTATTTGTCTCTACATGGTTTGTATAAGGTAGGTGCTCTTAAGCCAGCTATCGGTATTGGTAAGTGCCTCATGCAGGCCCTCCCCTTTCGAACCTGGCTCAGGCTTTTCATAGTGCAGGCCATTAGTCAGCTTGAACTACATGAACTACATGAATTCCAAAACCAGCCAGCACATATTTACATGTACACATATTTTTAATTTTTTTCCTTTGTGATATTATTTTTTTAATTTTGTTTTAGGATTGCTTTAGCTACTGGCCAAGGTATGGGGCCACCCAGAAAGCTAGGAAAGGAGAGATCCCTGACAAAGACAACTGGTCTCGATACCGAGTCCGTGTGTTGTCACGAACAGGTAAGCCGTGTCAAAATTACAGTCTAATGGTACATGATATACATGTAATTGTAGGATAGTTTGAGTACTTGTTACCTTGTTCATTTGTGCAAACTTGTAATATCATTTTTTTTCTCAGAACACCTGCCCGACCTTGTTTTATTAATGACACGGTGCACAGTATCAAGCATTCCCATACATGTTTCCAGCTGTTATTATGAGCTTACAAAATGTGTGCTGTGTTAGGGGTCAAGGCCATTTGGAAACTGATTCTTATTTTCAAAAATATTTAAAGTAATTTCTTTGTAGTTTGTAAGTCTGTATGCCCAGTGTTCTTTGTTCATGAAAATGATGGGAACATTGATTGCATCCGATGTCATTTTGCTCAGAGTCACACAAAATACTTGATCAAAACACATTATTGCGGTTTTGTACATTGTACACCATGAGCACAGCTCAAAATACAATCGTGAATGCTTGTACTACAACATAGAATTGTTGCCTATTAAGATTGGGTCCACAGAGTTTTGTTACGAAGAGGCAAATATCTATTGAAGCATATTTTGTAAAGGCCCCTTGTTGCCACGACAGTTTAATCAGTTGTTTCCTTTACATTGATTACATGTGTTGCAGAAACGTATGACCGTGCTGTGCAGCATGCAAAGAAAGCCGAAGACACATCAAACCTGGAATCCGCCGATGATGTCCAGTCAAAATCAATACGGAAACGAATGATGCCAGCGAGGTTTCTACAGTCAAGTGATGAAGAGGCTGATGTTGATGGTCAGTTTTAAAATTTAAATACCAAAACGTTGATCTAACAGGCACAAAATTTTACAGTGAAGGAAGTAAAAAAAACTCTCTGAAATTTTGATCAAATGAATTTCAGATGTATACATTAAAGTGGAAAACATTTCATTACCATGGGTAATTGCCCACAGAATGAATTTGACAGCCAAATATGGGCAAAAACGTTGCCCGTTTTCAGCCTGGACCCTTGTCAAGGGCTCCTAACTTCTAAATTAATGCTTTTGTAAGCCTAACAGAATGCATCTTGGGCAAATGGGGGCCCTTAAAAAAATTGAATTTGTTACTTCCAATTTTGATAAATTTCAAAATTCAGGGGCCAAATTCTCTGAAACTATATAAGATAGTATTTCTGATGGCAGATTTTGAATCTCTGGGTGCAAAATACCTAGAATACCCAAATTCCACCTGTAATTCCATTTTGTTTTTTGGAAACTGACGTGCAAAATCCCTCCCAAATTGACTTTCTCGGTTCGCGAGTGACAAAAGTGGGTGTGGCCAGTGGCGCACCCAAGGGGGGGGGGCTCGGGGGGCTTGAGCCCCCCCCAAGAGGGTCCCTGAAAAAAAAATAGGGGGAGAGAGAAAGGAAGAGAAGGAGGGGGAGGGGAGGGGGTGTCACAAAATGTTTGTTGGGCGGTTTTTTTTCCCGGCCGCGCGGCAAGTTAAATTTCTTTTCATCTTATGTTGCTCAAATATGCCGGCGAACCAAATCCTATTGATTTAAATCCATCCGATATGCAAATTTGGATTCTGGACGGGTTCGGGAAAACCCCGCCTGAATTTCGCGCCGTAATGAAAAGCTGGCTGTTGCCACACCTTCAGCTGTACGGACGTTGAATGAACAACTTTGCCTTTATCCAAACCCCAGCCTGGACTCCGCTTTGGATTTGTGCTTGCGGTTTGGCAATGGTGATGGAGGCAGTCTAGGCGGAGCCTAAACTGTGGAAAGGGAGAGAATGAGGGGAGGGGGTGTCACAAAATGTTTGTTGGGCATTTTTTTTCCCGGCCGCGCGGCAGGTTAAATTTCTTTTCATCTTATGTCACTCAAATTTATTTGGATTGCAGTGATCAATGGACCTGTAGCTTGTGCAAGTTGAGAAACCTGGGCACGTCACTGTCTGCTCGGGATCCCCGTCCTCACCCGTAGTAAATTCTATGAATGTTGTAAATAGAAAACTGCAGACTTGCTCAAAGCTAGGCAATTTCTCAGGAGGTTTTTTATAAATGTTATAGTATAGGCCTCATGATGCCGGCGAACCAAATTCTATTGATTTTAGCCCATCCGATATGCAAATTTGGATTCTGGACGGGTTCGGGAAAACCCCGCCTGAATTTCGCGCCGTAATGAAAAGCTGGCTGTTGCCACACCTTCAGCTGTACGGACGTTGAATGAACAACTAATTTGCCTTTATCCAAACCCCAGCCTGGACTCCGCTTTGGATTTGTGCTTGCGGTTTGGCAATGGTGATGGAGTCAGTCTAGGCGGAGCCTAAGCTGTGGCTTGGATCTTATTTTGATCTCTTCAACAAGGTCCGCACTTAGCTTTCATTTAAGCAACATCTTGCCGACAGATTACACTCAAGTTCATTTTCATCAAGAGGGAGGATCGAGTATAGCTTTGCAATCCAGACTCCATAGATTTGGTAAGTATAATCAATCGCAAGTACAGTGGGCTGTTTTTGCAGCACTGTACACAGATTACACCAACATACCGCAATACTCTGGGGACATCATGCGGGCACCAGCCTAACCCAGATGAGTGGCAATAAGTCAAACATAATTATAATTACCTATGGTCCCTATAACAATTTGACAACCATCTTTTATAAATAAGTTTACAACTATAAGCCCCTTTGTTCGAGATTCAAATTAAGGGCTGGCATTAAAATAAAATTTCTGAATCAAAAAGTTTGATTTGTACTTCCTCAGAAATTGAATAATGAGCACCAGTGGGCCCCCACCCAAGAAACTGAAGCAAGCCAAATTAAGCTTTGCCCCAGTGAGCAAAGTAGGTAGCTCTGAAGACACCCCTGATGACCCTTTCAACCCTGATGACTCAAGCATCCTTAAGTCCGTCCCACAGCGTGGAAGCAGTGAAGGTAAATCAGGCGACTGCAGTACACAGATTGAGTCTACCACAGCTGATGTGAATAGTTTTACGAATAAATACGACATTGGAAACTACAGTAAAACGCACGGGAGGAAATTGCTAGACGATGAAACAAAGTTGGCCCTCATCACAAACTGCTGGGTACCTGATTCTTCATTCAACTTCCCACAGTGTACAAATTCTAGGAGACGATTTCAACATAGCTGGCTAAAACGATACAACTGGTTGGCATATAGCGATGCAGAGAAGGGTGTTTTCTGTAAACCATGTCTCATATTTGCCCCTGAATCTGCCGGAGCACACGGAAATCAAAGATTAAAAGCTTTAGTGAGCACTCCCTTTAACAAATACAAAGACGCAATTGAAATCTTCAACAAGCACAGCAGTGCCAAGTATCATGCTGATGCTGTCAATTCATGTCAGATGTTTCTCAAGGTTGTGACCGACAAGGTACCAAGCATTGACAACCAACTTGACAACACAAGACAACAACAAACAATAACCAATAGACAACGTATCAGACCTATGATTGAAACAGTGCTCTTTTTGGGAAGGCAGGAAATTTCATTTCGTGGTCACCGAGACAGCGGCAGTATCGCCAACACATGCACGGAAAATGATGGAAACTTCAGGGCAGCCCTTCGTTTCCGCATCAACGCCGGAGACAACTGTCTGAAGAGGCACATAGAAACTGCCGGAGGCAACGCCATGTACACAAGTTGGAACACACAAAATGAGATCATCAACACCGTTGGAGATATCATATCTGAAAAGATAGTTGATGAAGTGAAGGATGCAAAATACTTCAGTGTATTGGTGGATGAGACAACAGACTGTTCCACAAAAGAACAGATGAGCCTGTCAGTTAGATATGTCAATGATGGCAAAGTATGTGAGAAGTTTTTGACTTTTGTGACAGTGAATGATCTCACAGGACGCGGACTTGCGAAAAGCATACTTGACATACTCCATGAAAAAACTCTGGATCCCATGAATATGCGTGGTCAAGGTTATGATGGGGCTTCGGCTATGAGCGGGCAATTTAATGGAGTCCAAGCATGCATAAGAGAGAAGAACCCACTTGCAGTATACACACATTGTGCAAGTCATGTATTGAATCTGGTTGTCTCTCATGGAAGTAACTTACCTACTATACTAAATACGATCAGCACCATTCAAGAGATTTGCTCGTTTTTTGGTTCTTCGGCCAAGAGACAAAGCCTACTAAGTGACTACATCACCAAGACCGCCCCACAGTCGTCACACAACCGTCTGAAGAAGCTGTGCACTACAAGATGGGTTGAAAGGCACGAGGCTATTAACGTCTTCTATGAGCTATACGTCCCTATAGAGGAGGCCCTTGATTATGTGTCACATAATGATGATAGGTCATCATCGCAAAGAGCGTCTACGTTGCTTACTGCTCTCAGATCTTCAGTGTTTATCGTGGCTACAACCATACTAAACCGGCTCAGCGGAGTTCTCCTACCCTTGTCCAGGAAATTGCAGTCACCTACATGTGACCTAGTTGGATGCATGGGACTTGTGCGTGATGTGCAACAGGTCATCAACCAAATGAGGGAAAACAGTGAAGAAGAGTTTGGACGCTTGTTCAGTGATGCGACGAAGTTGGCTGATGAAGTAGACGGCGTCATACGCAAACCACGGACAGCATCTCGCCAAACAGCCAGAGAAAACCATCCATCTCAATCAGCTGAAGAATACTTCAGGGTATCAATGTTTAACATTTACATTGATCAATTGCTCAGTGAACTCAGCACAAGGTTTTCAGTCCATTTTGAAAGATGCGCTAAACTACAGTACATATTGCCTGCATACTGCAATGATACCAACTTCAATCAACTCCAGGACATTGTACAAATGTACGCAAAAGACATCCAATCTGAAAGCATAGTGAGAGGCGAGTTTGATATGTGGTGTGCACGGTGGAAAAATGCCGTCGGCAATGTACCATCTACACCTACAGAGACTCTGACTTCAGTACCAGGATTGGCGGACCTGTATCCGAATATACACACACTTATCACGATATTTGCAGTCATCCCTGCTACCTCAGCTACTGCAGAGCGCACCTTCAGTACCCTTCGTCGCCTTAAATCCTACTTGAGGTCAACCATGGGCAACCAGCGTCTGACAGGCCTTGCACTGATGTCTATACATAGAGCAACAGATGTGGACATCGATGAAGTCATCAATCGAATGGCACTGAAACATCGTAGATTGGACTTTTCACTTTAATTGCCTCACTAGATTTATCAAGTAAAGTGCACATTTTGTGACAAATACAGTCGATCCCTGATCCTGCTTATGAAAAAATATGGTCCTGAGTCTTGTTTCTCAGTCTTTGTTTTCCATTACTGATGGTAAAAGTTACTGGTACCTATTACAACGAGGTAATTTGTAAACTCCAAAGACCTTGTTATAAAACAGGAATGAGATTTTTCAGACCATTTTCAAAGATGTACTAAACTAAAAAGTTCATATTGCCTGCATAATGATACCAACTTCTAGTTCAGTCTGGAATAAGATTTTTTGAATCTCAGATAATTGGTGCAAAAACATGCAATCTGCAAACTGTTCAATATTGACAATCTCATCTCTGTATAAAGATGTTTGACTGTAAATCCCTTTTTTCAGTCAACATCAATAGGTTTTATAATGTATTAATAAAAGGATTAGGAGCCCCCTATTATACCAATGGCACCGTGGTCAAGTGGTTAGACTGCAGGGCTTGCACTGGTACTGGTGCGAGTTCGGAATCCCAGGCTGACTGCTGATTTCACAATGCCTATATAAATTGTCGTCTGTAGTTACTGAATCACAATTGATGGATTTGTACAGTTTGCCATTACAGACGATACATTCATGATGGTGTGCGATTGAGATTGAATCTTGCCAGCTTGGCGTTTATGCCTCTCCACATCTGATTTCATGATGGGAAGATCCATCATTATTAATATTATACATACAATACAACCCTAAATTATTTACATACACATAGTAGGCCTAGTTGATTTATATGGGAGAAAATTTTCTTTGAGCCCCCCCTAAGACAAAATCCTGGGTGCGCCGGTGGGTGTGGCTGTAAATTTTAGAAGGGCGTTTCTCAGAAACCATTGCGAATTGAAGCCAACATTTTTGCATGTGTTAAGTCACAATGGAAGATTTTAAGATTGTGGTTGAATTCATATGGAATGACCCTTTACTTTTAGGAATTTATTGTGTTTCTTATTTCTTTGAGCCTGTCTTGGAGTTTTTGCCTTATTTCAAATAACTGTTCTTATTTGTGCATAATTTCATGTTTTTCATTGAAATTTATTCTCATGTCTAGTATAGCTAGTGATGTCTGATACAATGTACATTTTATAAGGCTGAATTTCTCAACTGTGCATCTTTTTGTAAGAGGAAAAGGTTTAAAGAGGTCTTTCAACTCTGTCTTAGATGATCACGAAGAACCAAAGAGAACAAGAACCCTTCCAGATCCTTCACCTCCATTGCTGCCAAGTCCACCTTGCACTTCCCTTGGTAAGTAACCTATTTACATGATCTGAGCTCAGGATAGGTAGTGTGAGTGGGTGCTAGTGTGAAATGGGACAGACTGTGCTGTTTAAAAGCAAAGCTTGCATTGTAATTTGTTTATCCATTCTGCTGCCGTTAATTGTCTTCCGTAGACTACATTTTAAGTTTGATGTTAATTATGGAAGTGCTTTTGTTTTTTTGTTTTTAAGGTCGACAACGTAGTAGAGATAAAGAGGCCACATCTCCGAGTGTTTCCTTAAGAGAAGTGAACACGAGACCGGAGCCCAGAAGAAATGATGAATGTAAGTACAGGTTTTCCATTTACATACTAAACAAATTCTGTGGACATAATGGAGCTCTATTCGCAAGTTCAATTATAAAAGACCACCCAAAATGCCAGTCTTTATTGAAGTCCTGGTTACTATGTTTGTAACTATAGAGGGTGTGCAGTCACGTGATCAGGACGCCATTTTGGACAGCAACGCTCTACACATGTATAATGCACCTACGTACGGTGTATGTAACCCACATGTGTTCGCGTAGCTTGCAAATCAACCGGACGCGTACGCAGAAGTGCGTGCATATAATGATGCTGTCTGGTACGTACGCGTGCATGCATACGCGACGTGCATGCGTACGCGTGCCGTCCAAAATGGCCGATAAGCTGTCAAGTGACGTCACGTGCACGCTCTCTATATGTGTTGTGTGTTTTATTTAATTTAAACCTTACATAAACTTCATTTTAAGTTTGATGTTAATTACGGATGTGTTTTTGTTTTAAAGGTCGACAGCGTGGTAGAGATATGGAGGCGGCGTCTCCATGTGTTTCCCTCATAAGAGAAATTAACACGAGACCAGAGCCCAGAAGAAATGATGAATGTAAGTACAGGTTTTCCATTTACATACTAAACAAATTCTGTGGACATTATTGAGCTCTATTCCCAAGTTCAATTATAAAAGACCACCCAAAACGCTAGTCTTTATTGAACTCCTGGTTACTATGTTTGTAACTATATGTGTTGTGTGTTTTCTGTAATTTAGACCTTACATAGAGTACATCTTAAGTTTGATGTTAATTATGGAAGTGCCTTTGTTTTTTGTTTTTAAGGTCGACAGCGTAGTAGAGATATGGAGGCGATATCTCCGAGTGTTTCCTTCATAAGAGGAATTAACACCAGACCAGAGCCCAGAAGAAATGATGAATGTAAGTACAGGTTTTCAATTTACATACTAAACAAATTCTGTAGACATTATTGAGCTCTATTCGCAAGTTCAGTTATAAAGACCACCCAAAACGCCAGTCTTTTTTTTTAAGTCCTGGTTACTACGTTTGTAACTATAGAGGGTGTGCAGTCACGTGAACAGGACGCCATTTTGGACAGCAACGCTCTACACATGTATAATGTAGCCCACATGTGTTCGCGTAGCTTGCAAATCAACCGGACACGTACGCAGAAGTGCGTGCATATAATGATGCTGTCTGGTGCGTACGCATACGCGACGTGCGTGCGTACGCGTGGCGTCCAAAATGGCCGATAAGCTGTCAAGTGACGTCACGTGCACGCTCTCTATATGTGTTGTGTGTTTTTTTTAATTTTGACCTTACATAGACTACATTTTAAGTTTGATGTTAATTACTGATGTGCTTTTTTTTTTAGGTCGACAGCGTAGTAGAGATATGGAGGCGACGTCTCCGAGTATTTCCTTCATAAGAGAAATTAACACGAGACCAGAGCCCAGAAGAAATGATGAATGTAAGTACAGGTTTTCCATTTACATACTAAACAAATTCTGAGGACATTATTGAGCTCTATTCGCAAGTTCAATTATAAAAGACCACCCAAAAACGCTAGTCTTTATTGAACTCCTGGTTACTACGTTTGTAACTATATGGGCGATTCTTCGGTAACGGAATTACGCCCATTTGTCACTTTGTCAGGGATTATTCTTTCCCAAGAAAATATGTTCTATGCTAGACAACTACTCTAAACATGGAAAGGGAGCCAAGACCCAATACAATTGATTGACCACTACAAAAAAAAATTCCCACAAGATTACCCTTTAAGGGGCGGAGCTTAATATCGGTAACGGAATTACGGACCGAGGACAAGCATATTTGAGTTCTTGCATAAATTGATAAAACTCTCTGAAGTTCTGAAATTTTAAAATTGGACACTACCTGTTATTTGTAGAGTTCAGGGGTGTTGTTAACTACAATGCAGAGCGAAGTTGAAAAAATAATCACTCTTTTCATAATTTGCATTTTAATCATGGTAACGGAATTACGGCTGGGCGGTAACGGAATTACGCCATAGTGTTTATACAGTAAACGCAATACATAACATTAAATTCAACATAAACTCATCACAATACAAATTTTAGAAGTTTATAAACTGGTTTATATAACTGGGGAAAGCTACATGTACATAATAGGCTAGGTGAAAATTAACAGATCAAAATGTAATTTTAGGCCTAAACATGTCTTGGCTTTGCTTTTTAGGTCAAAGGTCAAGGTGAAATACAGTCAGGTGATGACTGCATTGCTGGTACAATTGCTGGTTTACAGATTTTAAATTTTGCCCAATTACTGTAATATACTAATACATTGAGCCGGGCACTCTTTACATATTGACAAATCACAGGATTGCTCACCACTATGTAGTTTGAGAATTTTACCCTGGCTGACTTTTGGTAGCATTAGGAATATAACTTTGGGCTTAATGGATTGATCTGTTGTAATCTTGCAAAAGAAAACAAAATTGTCAACATTAATAAGACTGCCTCTAATGTGTCCTGGCCTTAAATGGAAATATTTCAAATGCATGAACTGCATATTATGTTCCAAATTTGCTTGGTTCTTGGTCATATCTTGTAACACTCTGTGGTTTGTTCCATGTAAAAAAATGTATTATACATGTACAATGTAGATTTAATAATTAATAACCACGCAAATGGAATGCATGGTGTAGTATGCTTCAAGCTTAAGGATTTCCTTAATTTAGGGCCTATACTTTTAGAAAACAGCATTTTATCAAATTGCACAGAATTCTAAAAATTTCAGAAGGATCAGCAAGCAGAGATGGAATTATGGCAACCTACAGTATGCCCCAAAAAAGAGTAGGCCCACAGTGTACTTGTACCCGACAGAGTAACAGTATTTTTCGAAGCAAAAATAGTATTTACCTGAAACTGCAGCTGAATTGAGAGAGAAAAGTGTACTTGGAATCGTTGTACACACGTATATGGGAAATGCTCTAAACTGTGCAATTTAGAACATTTTAAAGAGTCATAAATGTGTTTTTCCACCAAAAATCATACTTTACTCTGAAAAATTGCAATAGCTGAACGTGCAAAATACTTTCAAACTGTGCTGGTTGGCATCTCTGAAAAGGAAAATGTAACAAGACTGTACCAATCTGTGGATAAAAACACCAGTTACCATGGTTACTGGATGTTGTAGATTGAGAGATGTGTCTAGATCCATCTCTGGGGTTCAGGTAGGATCAATGTGATGGTTGCTGTCACAATAACATGCAACATCTTCATGCTCTGGCCACGTAAACTTAAACTGTGTGATAAGTATATGGAAATGTATACACTTTGTGCATGCGTAATTCCGTTACCGTAATTCCGTTACCATTTCGTAATTCCGTTACCACTTTGAAAAATGCCAAGAAATTAATTTTTTTAAGTTTTCATTTTTCATTCATGTTTATAGTAGGGCCCTTCTTAACATCCATGATTTCAAAACAAAAAATCCAGAAAGTCTGTGAAATAAGTAACTTTTGCCATTTTTTCGGTAACGGAATTACGTGCTAAAATTGATATTTTTAAATTGAGGCCTACACTATATATATAAATATATATATATTTATAATATATATTTTTATGACCCCCCGTAATGTTGCTAACATGTAACATTATAAAAAAAATCAAAGCTTTTCCCTGTATCTCAGAAGGTAAATATACTCAAAAAATATTTTTTTTACCAAATCTGCGTTTTTTATCATAAATTGCAAAAATCACTGTTTTTACCCCAAATTTTCATTTTTTGGCAATTTCGTTTTTCGATCTGAATTCCCCATTTAATTGTGTTCTGTAAAAAGTACAAAAAAGGTTCAATATGTACAGATTTAATTTTGACATTTTTTCCTCTCCCATGGAGAATTGCCCATATGTGTTGTGTGTTTTATTTAATTTTGACCTTACATAGACTACATCTTAAGTTTGATGTTAATTACGGATGTGCTTTTGTTTTTTGTTTTTAAGGTCGACAGCGTAGTAGAGATATGGAGGCGACGTCTCCGAGTGTTTCCTTAGTAAGAGAAATTAACACGAGACCGGTGCCCAGAAGAAATGATGAATGTAAGTACAGGTTTTCCATTATAGCCCTGTCCGCACTGAACTTTTTTTTCCAGGGATTTAACCGAGCCGATGGGTAAATGAAAAATGGGCAAATATTACCAGTGTCCGCATTTTGACTTTTGACTCGGGTAACTTAACCGTGCACGCACGGAAGAATTACCGAGCACGCATGGAAGAATTACCGAGCTGACAATACTAGGCTTATGAGTTTACCCAACTCGCACTGTCCGCACAGGACTTTTCGTCTCGGGCATTCTACCCGGGCAGAAGTTGGCCGGTAGAAATACCCGCGCGGCTCGGGCAAAGTAACTGAGAGGTAGACTTCCTGAGACGTCAGCACTGGACTTAAAATGGGTAAAGTACCCAGCGTCTCGGTTACTTTGCCCAAAAAAAGTCCAGTGCGGACAGGGCTTTACATACTAAACAAATTCTGTGGACAGTTTTGAACTCTTTTTTTTAAGTTAATTAAAAAAGACCACCCAAAACATCGTACTTGTCAGGCACCCAATCCCAAATAACTAACAATAACTAGTAGTGTAAATTGTTTGTGTGATTTTTGGACTGAAATTTTAAGAACATGTAATGACAGTAACGTGCAGTACCAAAGCTTTACCACCCTTTTCTTTTTAACGTTTTAGATCAGAGCCTACAAGTCAAACTAGACATGATTCTGGATAACCAAAAAGAGGAGCTGTCCTTGCTCAGAAAGCTAGTGAAGCTTCGGTCACCAGAAGATGACAGCATGGATGATTTGACTCCGAAACCTCTAGAAACAATTGACGAACTTGACAACCTGTGCCAGAAGCTGAACTCCCCCGAAGAGGCCATCTTCAAAAAACGAATGGTAAATTGCTAGTTCAAGAAAATTTTGAGCTTTTGCATGGTGACAATTGGTATGTGGATCGGTTTGCAGAAACACCATGTAATTTTTGTTTGTAATTTTGCACTTCTTATGTCATTGCACTTCTTGTTAGGTCTCAACGTTTCGAGTAGCCTTCTCTAATCATCATAGCAGGCTAGTTGAAACATTGAAATCTAATTAGGAATGCGATGAAATTATAAGTGGAAAATTACAAACGAATATTTCATGGTGTTTCCGCAAACAGATCCATGTATGAATTACTTGTTTGTTAATACTGTACATGTATTTTTCTGTTGAAGCTTATTTCGTCGAAGTTTTCACGAAGAGGCGAATTCCAGCGCCTGCACATGCTATTTTTAGCTTTCACAAGGGAGGAATTTGTGCATGTTTGTATGGAGAGAGTTTTGGGTCACCGCGACAGCCAATTTTTCCAGGAAAAAAGTTTTCACGAAGGGGTGAATTTCTTTGAACGTAAATTTCTCCCCAATCATAAGCCCCATCAACTCTTAATTATTAGTACGTCATGTAAGGGAAGTCTTCAGCTTGAAACCGGTATGAAAAATCAATCAACATGTCCTCTAAAAATGGGCGAAATATACAATTTGAAAAGGAACCGACTTCAAAGCCGATTTTCTCAAAGCTATGTTTCAACGCCCAGGTGGGCAATTTGCCCCTTCGTGAAAACGTTGACGATTTGCTATTAAGCATTACTTTTATAATTTTTTCTTCAGATTCGCCACTTTTCCACAATGAGTGGGTATAATCTCGGCGAGAGTGTTCGGCGGATGTTGCGAAAGCTTGGAACTAATTTCCTCTGGTCTCAGTTCAGCTACAAGGGCCGTAAAGGAAAGAGAGCTCTTAGCGATCTTCCAATCTGCAGGGTGTTAATCAGTAAGTAGTGTTTATTTCATTTCGTGCGAGAATACTTATCGTGTCTGCAATGTGCATGTACAGTTATTCGTTGTACTTGGACTTAATTTAGATCAGTTGAAAAATTTTGGAGAAATATAAACATTTGACATCTTCTTTACCTGTTCTTGTAGAAGCCTGCATGAGTGCCCACCCAAAGTCAAAAATCCTAGAAATAGAGGAGACCCTCAAGGAGACATTGAAGCACTGTCCCAACATGAAGGGCGGGGCAAAGTACAAGGTACATCTCTCTACTGTTGCATTTTTAGATTAAGATGCATTACATATAATCTTGCTAATGCAAATGCTCCACCTCCTGAAGTGTTTGTGTTTATGAAGGTGGACTGTGCACAATTGTTAATACAACTACCAGTGTATACTGCTAGGCCGTACGGTGAAAGCACTATCTTTTATTGTCGTTCCACTTCAACTAATCTATGCGAACTTTACATGGAGAGAAAGACAATAATAAAGTTCACATAATTCCAAAAGTTCGCACGATAAAAAGGTGGCAAATATGCAAAAATAGATTTTAAACGGAGTATTTTTTTACCGTTAGCGGCCTCGTCCGAAGCGTATCACGTGGTACAAATTACCCAATCACGATTACGCAGTACTAGCAACAACGTGCGTGCCTTACTTGGCAACAAAATGGAGTCGTTTTCTGACGGACGTTCACGGGGAAATTGCGAAGAAATAAAATGCGTTCTCCACTCCATTTCCGATCCAAATGGGCATGTGAACCTAATAAGTGAAACAAGGTGGGAAAAAGGTTGTGGTCTGTGCCCAATCTTGGCTGAAACTTGACGGTAGAAACCGAGAAATGGCATGGGATTTGCACGCAAAGGGCATGCTTGAGCATGGACTTCCTGTTTTCCTTCTTCCATGCTTCAACTGCAGCGTGAGAACCCCGATTTGCCAGCTGTTATCGTCGGTTTATCGACATCTCCATGATAGCCAGGGTAATTTTAACTTCTTCTTTTACTTGTGTACATATGAGATCGTATTTTATTGTGTGTATTTCGTGTAAAATGTGGGTCTAACGCTAGGCCATTTACTGATGTAGGCCAGCGCGATGATCGTTTGGTCTGATTCATTGTTAATGTTTGTCCGGTCTGACGGTGTCGGTGACCGGTAGGCCTACTGCGGTTTACGTTAGTGGACTGATTATAACGAACGAACGTTAGCAGGTTAGCCTTGCCGGCCCCAACTAAGTTGATATTACATTGCTTTGTCCTAAATCAGTTTGAGTTAGGCCATGGAGGTATAATTCTTTAATTTCTTTTCCAGGGACCGTCCATGGTTAAGCCCTATAAAGTCATCCTGGCCTGAGTGATGATGTCTTTACAAAAAAATACAACATTATTATGCCTAGGCCTAAAATGTTTGTTTTCACTTTTTGTTTGATGTTTTGACTTTTGTACGCCTAACGTTAATTAATGTTACTGTTAGGCTTTGGCTTGACAACGTACTGTTTCTGACATTTGTATCATCAGAGAGAATAACATAGCCCCTAATTCTTTTTTTACAAACCCTGCTTGGTTTTTGCTTTGGTTTGGATTGCTCAAATTGAAAATAAGGTAGGCTAGCCTATATGACTATGAGTATACGAGGCAGGTCAACTCGTACTACGACCAACTTGTATGCTGTTTGGTCAACTTGTAAGCCACTTATATCTCATACACTAATCAACTCGTAGTCTGACTAACTCGTATGCCACTCAAGTAATTAATCAGATTTTTTTCAAGGGCTTGGTTGTTTTATTTTTCACAGTAAATTTTTTTGGACAGATTGGTATTTTTCAGGATTGTAAAATAAAAATAATGTAGGCCTAAATAAAAACAAAACTGGGGAAAAAAACTAGAAAAAAAACCCTGACATTCCCATTTTTCCTTCAATAAATCAGAATCCTGAAAATTCAAAGAATTTTTTTTTATTGGAAATGGTATACGAGTTGGTCGACATATGAGTTGGTTGGCGTTAATGACCAGCATTCGCCCATTATATATGGCCATGATCCCAATACATGTACATGTAAATAGAATTGGTTCCCTCAGAAGTTAAGATTGACAATTCATGTTGTTTTCAATTGTAGGCTGAGAAACGTGTAGCGAAGAAGAGGGTCCTGGAAGAGTCTGCAACATCGGGAGCCCCAGCACAAACAGACGAGCAGCAAGAACAGTCCCCAAGAAGGTCAAGCACTTTTCGAGAAGTTCTAGTAGTACTGCAATGGTACAAACTAGTACGATACTTCCTAAGAAGTATGCATTATCTGTAAAAAGGCAGATAAACAGTTGACTGTAAAACACAAGCGGGTTCATGAGAAGTTGAGCAAGGCTCTAACCAAAGGTGCAGGTAAGCTATTCACTTAAGTTTTGAAAAGATTTATCTTGTCTGGCCCTGTTGCATATGTTTCACATATCTCCTTTGGTTTTAATCCATGTATACCGGTAAATGTGAAAATGTTAAAGGGAATACAGGAACTTTTTTTTTTTCTTGGATTGTTTTTAAAAATGTGTGTTAACATACTCTGAATGTAGAATTGAAAGTAATTTAGTATGCATACATGAAACACATGGCTGGGAAAAATTAGGAAGCTGTATCACCATTTTGCAAGGTTTTTTTTTTTTTTTTTTGTACATCATCTTATTTTTCAAAATCACGTTTTTTTCCCAAAGGCATATTGATCCTTACTAATACTTGAAAAACCTTTCTTCTAAAACTACATTGTGAGATACTGGTGTCACACTGTGTGATAAAGATCGTCACAATAACAGCCATGAAGTGCCAGTGTGCCACCTATACTATTACCAAATACATACATGTTAATACATGGATAGTTTTTCCTCAGGTTAATGGCTTTTCCATTTTTTTTTTTTTTGTGTGTTGAAGGTTCACTGCGTAAGGCAGCAGAGATGAAATGCGACAACGACATTTTGAAACACATTCAACACAAGAGCTGCTGATGCATTGAAGTCCGGTACCATCGCTCATGTTACCAACACTACACCAAAGGAGTAATTTCTGCACGTCGTGGAAAAACATCTAAAGGGTAAGAAATTGTAATGACCCATACGTCAAGGAGTCATCTAAGTTTATGTCGCATTTTTTAACAGGCTGTGCTCTCTTGCCAGGGGCCGATAGCACTAAAGCTTTGCGATTATTGTAAAGCCCAAATCCATCGCTAAACGGTATTGTTACACAAAATAGCGATCGATTTTCCGTGTAGCGATGGAATTGGGCTTTAGAGATGATCATAAAGCGTTAGTGAAAAAGCTATTTTCTTGGTTTTTGCACAGCTTTTGAAGTCCGACAATTTAGTAAATATTTTCTACATGCAAACAAAAGTGTGCTTATTGAAAGCCTCCCCTACAGTCAACCTCAGTCTATTCATTTAGAAACTGTATTCTACTTTGATATTTTCAGGGGAAGCCGCAGCATCTTTGTGACTCATGCAGAAGCTTACAAAGCCTTCTGTGAAGATGTAGTAAACAACCGGCTACGACTTGGACAGGAAATCATGCGGCTGACGAAACTGCAGAAGCTCCTTGTCAAGTCTGCCCAACAAGTTGAAGACAATTAAACACTTCACTTTATTCTTAATGCTGTACTTATTTTTGTTTTGTTTTTGCTGAATTAGAATATTTCATGTGAATTTGGATCTGTACTTGTACATTGTAAATGTACCCTTTTGATCATGGACAATTATTACCATGTTGTCTTCTTAATACCAGTATTTATTCATTTAAAATGTTGTTAAAGTATTGGCACTGGAAAATTTTTATTGATTTTTATTTCTTTTCACCGTTGGTTTCCAAGCAATTCTGCATGTGTATGTTTTGCAGTTATGGTATTGTACTTTAGTTTTTCGGCATCATACATTTCTCCCCGTCAGGTGAAGTTTTTAAGAAGATTTACTTGATTTACTGGCTAGAATTTAATATAAACTACATGTAAATAACAAAATGCATCAAAATTTAAAGAGGAATATATGTACCACATACATGCACAGGCTTTAATTTATCATCAACTGTATGTCAAATTTAACGTTGATTGTCCATCATTAGGCTGTGGACTTTCCTTAATATTATTTATTGGTATGCATTATTTTCAATCGGTAAAGTTTATTACAGTCTTTTATGTTAAATTGTGAGCTAGCCATAGTTGAAAATTGTTTTCATATTGTCTTCAAAGTAATGCATGTATTTTTGCACATTTTGATTGTCAATGTATGATTGGGTGCCCGACAATTCTGATGTATTTTACAAATGAGTTGTTATACCTACATATGTACATTTACAGTGTGTCATTGCGGCTGAAATATTTGAAACAACCCTTGCTAACTAAAATTTATAAATTGATCCACTCAATGCAATTTCTGAACAAAATTCACAGCAGTTTCCTGGAGATAAGAAAAAGGTCGCAACCAAAATTGGGAAATATCTTCAAAGATCTTCACTATACGTACATGTGTAATATTGCAGAAAGTTAAGTTTAAATTCTGATAAAAGTTTGAGTTAAATTTACCCTCCATTGGGGAAATTGGCTAGTTGAACCTATTATTTTTTTGGCCAAAAAGAGGAAATAATATAATACTGGACACTTATTGAGATAAAATAATGCAAAATAAAACAGATAAATGCATTACACTATAACTGGCCATTGTCCTTTGTCTTTACTCATTTCTTTTAAATGTCCATTTGTTTACATGTTAGAAAATTTTTTTTAAAGAAATTGCTCAAAATGATCATTTGCAGAGGATTGCTGCACAACAAGCGCTCCCTGGGTCACCATAGTTGTCATCATTGATACATGTACATGTACTACTGCTAGTTTATGTGTATTATATTGACAGCTGCTCCAGTTAAGGCGATGAGACTGGAAACCAGTCTATGTTTACTCCGTGCATGGCAGTGGGACAGCTTACCAGTCTATTTTTCCTTAGGCTTTGCTACTATAAAGAACTATGTAACGGACAGAATTTGGCACATTTTCGTCGTGGTTTTCTTTCAAATGCCACCTTCTGTGAGTGTGAACTTTTGGTATGTTGTTTTGTATATTTTATTTAGTCAAAGGAGGGCTTCCATTGGTAATCTAGGTTTAGTGGAACGGAAGTTAATTTCCGTGAATCTTTGCACGTTCACCGTACGGCCTATTACTGGTGCTTAAACACGAGAAATATCCTGACGATCATTGAAACGTGTTCAAAGGTGTTTATTGTTTTTCTGTAATTCAAACAAATGAAATGATACATGACTGCAACTTTCCCAACTAGCAAAGAAAAGAGGAGTATAGGCGGGTAAAATTCCAACTTGTTCATTGCGCACAGGCAAAGGAAACATTTGAAAATATTTCGGCAACATGTTTTAGCATGTCCATGTTCCTATGTAAACAGATGCAAGGCTTTGTTCTTGTAAGGAGTAATCTTCGTTCACGACTATGTAATAACTCGAACGTACGAACCGATTATCCGCATGCACGTACAGACGTACGTACATGTACGTTAAGGCCTCTCTCAAACATAGTCTTGGGAATCCTTTTCCTGTAAATCTCCCCCTCCCCGAAAACGGGGGGAAACACACTGCGCATGCATTACTTTTGAATCAGGCGCAGCCATTTAACATACACGTACATGTCTGTGCATGCAGGCCAGTGAAGGTATTTCGTACATATTCAACAGTGTTGTCATGGAGACGACATAGCGCGCTACATAACAAGGTGCGCAAGCAACTTCAGCCCTTACAGTACAGGACTCCCAAGACTATGTTTTAGACAGGTCTTTACTTACATACGTGCGTGCGGGGGATCAGTTTGAACGTTGAGTGATAACATAGTCGTGAACCAAGACTAGTAACGGTCGAGTGAATTTGGTATAAAATCTTCAATCAATGCAAATTAACTTGTGTTGCAATTTCTTTGTTGTATTCACATCGATGTTTGAATCGTTCATTTACCTTTTAACTTTATAGGGTCCTAATGCCAACAATAACAATGGACAAGCCCCCCAAGGGAACATCAGCGCTGACGACTGGGATGAAGACTAAGGACAGACAAATTTGATACATGTATTGGGATGGGATAGGACTTTGTAACTCTTCGTGTATTATGCTTTTTAATCTCCAACAGCAAACTTGCCAAACAGACAGATTTATAAAGATTGGATAGGATTTATTATTATTCATGTATTATGCTGTTTAATCTTCAAAAGCAAACTTGCCAAACAGATTTATTGGGATTGGATAGGATTAATTATTATTCATGTATTATGCTGTTTAATCTCCAAAAGCAAACTTGCCAAACAGACAGATTTATTGGGATTGGATAGGATTTTGTAATTCTTCATGTATTATGCTTTTTAATCTCCAACAGCAAACTTGCCAAACAAACAGATTTATTGGGATTGGATAGGACTTTGTAACTCTTCATGTATTATGCTGTTTAATCTCCAACAGCAAACTTGCCAAACAGACAGATTTATTGGGATTGGATAAGATTTATTATTATTCATGTATATGTATTATGCTGTTTAATCTCCAAAAGCAAACTTGCCAAACAGACAGATTTATTGGGATTGGATAGGATTTTGTAACTCTTCGCGTATTATGCTTTTAAATCTCCAACAGCAAACTTGCCAAACTAACAGATTTATTGGGATTGGATAGGATTTATTATTATTCATGTATTATGCTGTTTAATCTCCAAAAGCAAACTTGCCAAACGACAAATTTATTTTAAATTTTAATATTTTATTTTTTACTATTTTATTTGAATATTATTAAGCTTACAAAACAAACGCCATCATGCAAAACAACATACCAAAGTGTGCTAATCTAAACAAAAAGAAAGCAGATATTTTGCTCAATTTCATGGCGCTGCTTAATAAAAGAAAATTGGGGCTAACACTGCAGAAATGAGATTGTAAGCGCGGAATTCGGCGGTAAACAGCGCCATGAAATTGGGCCTTACTTCTCACATGAAAACAGCAATATGTATGCAATATTGTGTCTCTATATAAGGAGGGGGCGACCCTTTTTTAACTGGTTCTCATTTCTTGTTCACCTTGAGGGAGGGACGGTCGGTCGTCGGACAAAAAAAAGTTTGGTGGAAAACTAAATCTGGCTGAATACACACAATACACAGAAAATCATGAGAAATGTTCATTGTTTTCACTGCAATCTCGTTCGAATATTTTGTAATTATCTCTGTGATAGAAAGTATAAACATGTAGGCCTACTGGCAAAATTTTTCTCCAGAAATTCTGAATTTGTTTTCTTTCTTTTTTCTTGAATTCATATTGTATCATTCTGGACAAAGGCGGCGGCAAAAAAGTTTTTTTTTTCTTCGGTCGGAAATGAGAACCACAGTAATAAAAAGGGGCGCCCTAACAAAGAAATGGTAGCTTTGGGTTGACAATTGTCTATGATGTCAGGATTTGTTAATTTCATCTTTTATTTGGGGGGGGGGGGGTGTTGGATTTATTGAAGAATCTTTGCTTTTATTTTAGATCTTTTAAAAGGTCAGAAAGATTTTCGGTCGTTGTAGTTTACTAATTTCTGGATAAATACACCATTTCGGACGGAAAAATGTTAACGGATTATTCTACCACCACGTATAACTTACAGGGTATGCAGAATGGTGGTGATAGAAACATGCCGTTAAAATGTTTCCGCCGGAAATGGTGTATTTGTCCAGAAATTAGTAAGACAACGACCGAAAATCTGTTTGATCTTTTAAAATATCAAAAATAACGGAGAAAAAACTTAAGAAATACTGTGGCTGTTTTTCACTGTTTTCTCATAAAGTGCACCGTATGGGACTGAAATTTTCACATATGACTGTTACTGTATCTTCCTTGATATTTTTGACCATGAATCTGTATTTCTTTGATAAAAACCAAAGTATGATATTGCCTTTAGGGAAATAAGAAGAAACCCACTCATTTTTATTTTTAGGATCTTTTTTGAAATATGTTTTTGATGTATACATGTACCGGGTATAATTATAGTTATAACTAAAAAAAAAAAGTTAAATAAAAATATTGACTGAAAATGTTAATTTTGTTGTCGTATTTGTGTCTGTCCATTACAATTGTTGTCACCAAATGCATAATTAGAGTTCCCACAGAAGGTTTTTGTATATTGCCAGCGTCCTCTGAAGGTTGCAAAAATGTTATTTCACAACGTTTTTTTGCAACGTCGCACGGACGTCAAGAAAACTCTACATGATGCGATCTGGGAAAACCCGTCGGATGTCGCCGAACCCGATTTTGAGAAAATCGAAAAATAGTCCCAAAAGAATTTTTTTTGACAATTTCATTTTTTGACCCAGGTTTGTTCATTAATATCCAAATTATCATTTCGTAGAATTTCTAGTGCAAAATCATACTGTTTTATACCTATAAATGTAGTTTTATGATGACGGGTGATTCAACGCCGTAATTATTTTTGGTATCCGCCATTTTGTTTGGAAAGGACAGCGGCGGCCGTATACTTACATGCGCAACAGCGATCATAACTCCACGGTACTTTATCGTACATGCCTGAATCATACACCAAAATAAAGCCTAATCACTGTTGAACAAGGTTATTATCAATCCGCGTTCGTGTGTATTATTACATGACACACAGCGAGGGTTTTTTGTGCACGTTCAATGCTGTATGTCTGACTGACCTTGCGACCAAGTTTTTCGACACCTCGCTCAGCTGCTTCTATTTTTACATGAATTCCCCAGTAGTTTTATCGCTATATTTTCTACATTTGGTGCTCATAGAAAAATGGGGATATTTTGTGACTCATGAACTGTGGTTTGGTGATAACTTTGAGATGTTCTGAACTTATAAAGTAAGTTTGAACGACGGAGTGCGAGCTCCGTTTGCGTGTTGGACTTGCGATCCAAGATGGCGGCCTCCACGGACTCGGAGTCGAAAATGTACGACAAAAGTTGCTGCTTGTTTGGAATTGGATGAGAATAGAAGGCTGAATTTGCAAAGTTCTTAGATGATCAAGCTTTGAAAGAGGCCATAGCTGATTATTTCACAGCTAGAGATGCTAGTGATCATTCAGATGTGAAGAGATTTTTTTATAAAACATGATGGGGATACCGTCAACGCGCAACGATAGTTATAGTACTAACGTTAGGCTACCGCTAGTGATCATGTTGACGTGATAAGCGAGGCTGGTTTAGATGAATATCACCACGATCGAGGTTTGTTTGGGTCCAAAATTGAAATCTAGTAGTGTTCAATTTTTCTTTGTTTATATCCCTCAGGCTTTGGCCCAATCAGCCTATCAAAAATGTTGACTATTAATAATAACAAATTGTTGTACTACGGAAGTCCTTCTACTATACTGGTAGGTCAACTCGTACGCCAATCAACTCGTACACTGTTTGGTCAACTCGTACGCTGTCAACTCATACGCCGACCAACTCGTACGCAAACCAACTCGTACGCTGACCAACTCGTACGCCACTCAAATAATTAAATCTATTTTTTTTTTGAGGGGCTGGTCGCTTTTTTATTAGTTTTTTTTTAATCCTTCAAATTGAGAAGAAAAGTCATTTCATTGGTCGGCGTACGAGTTTGTCGGTGTACGAGTTGGACAGCGTACGAGTTGATGTTAGGTGTGTGCCCCCATCATGAGGAACGTCAGAGTGACTCAAACACTAAAGTCCATCAAATTAAATCAATCAAACTCATACAAATTGCATTTCCAACACTACACTCACAGTTATTATTAAACTTATAATGCTTTACTTGGCCTCCCTCTTATGGTAAAAGGGGACCACGCCCCTAAAAAGGAAGGTTGTAGGCGTTGCCGGACACAAGAATGTGGGTTTTATACTTTTTAACAGATACATATCGGTACGATTCTACCCAAACCTCCCCAAAGTGGTTGTATAATGTTATTACAGCTGTTATAAAGGTTCTGTCAATCAGTGAAATTGTCCTGGTTATGAGAAGTATTCCTTTTATACTTTAAAGCTTTATTTCTCAAAATGAGGCGAACCAGTTTCCCGAACTTCATGGGAGCATAACCTGACTTGTGGACATCCTATAATTATAAATAAAGCAGTTTTGGAAAGAACAAGACTTCCACTTTAATTTGATGTACATAACTCAAAACTGAAAAAAATCACCATGTGAAGGGTTTTCCCAGAAAAAGAAAAAAAAAAAACAACTAGAATTTTGTCTGTCAACTGACAGAGCAAATGACTTTTTCGCCTTTTCTTATTTCTAAATTGTTGGTAGGTAAAATAACACCCATTCAGAAATATGTTTACAATCTGGCCGCTTAATAAACTGGTAAATAAATGTTTATTGTGAAGCAATTGCCTAAAACATAGTCACATAATATCATTGAAGAGATTGATAATGTCATCGGTCAAATTATTAAAAGCCACATTTTTTACATATTTTTTACGATATATATTGTACAAAGTTACCATATTCCTGGCTTTTATGTACATGATTGTACCCAGTTGGACTTAAAAGATTGCTTCATCATATCATTGGAAATGGAATGTGAAGTTTAATGATTGAAGGTTGTGTCGCGTGATTATGGTGGCTTTATTGCAGTTTTTCATATCACTTCATCCCGACTTTATTATTGGACATAGATTTTTTGTCATAATTGGTATTTGATGTTTTCCCTTTAAGGATCTGTTAAATGACACATTATGACGTCTTGAAAATATAATTTTTTTATATGCCATTGGAAATTTCCAATGTACTCTTCCCGACGTATACACATACATCCTAAAGGCCTCTGCCATGGAGTTTGATTTTTATCAGCTTTATTATGGTTGAATCGTGTGCAGAATTTTGGCCCTTAAATTCGTTTGCAAGCCAAACATAAAAGTATGGTGACACCCTATGGCGTAAAATAATGTCTTTGGCACAAAATCCGGCTTAAAATAAGACTATAGTGTAGGGCGTCCTCCTCAAACTTGGGCGGCCAAATGTTGCAAAATATTTGTTTTTGTTGACAGAATATGCGACCAAATTCAACAGATTTGCAAGCTTTCCATATCTGTACAAATACATACCACCATTGTTTGTGTTGTGTTGTTGGCATTCAGCAATATGTTTAAACGTTTATGGAATGTTTTGTACAAATTTGTGATGGGTTTGCTTGGCTTTCATGGCTCGCCATATTTTCCGATAAACCGGGGCGCGATTTTTTTTTTCCTATACCGTTCCGGCAGGCCAATAGAGGGCTCCCTTCGGGGCTGTGACGTTGCAAAAGAAAGGGGTTGTGTGCGGTTCACGAATGCACAAATTGGGTGCATTCGTTTAGCTAACACGGGTCAGCCCTTATTGGGAATGGTCGTGTTTTACTGCACAAAACAAGCGAGAGAATGGGAACGAGGTTGACTGGTGTCGACCCGGGGGAGCTAAACGAATGCACCCATAACTCTATGGGTTCATGTAAACTGACTAACGCACATTGTGTACGTGAAGTTAGACTGCTTTCCGTCCCAAGTTCGTGTGACGTACAGAATGGAGATCTGCGTCACTGATCAAGGTGTACGGGAGTCAAGGTACGTATACGTGTTCCTATTCGGTCGTGCTAGTTACAGCTTGTATCTTAGAGAAGCTGCGTCGGTCTTAAACCCTGTCTTAACAATATCGATTGCTATACTACAGCTTGGAAGGGAACAATCTACTCACAGTGTATGATTATTGACGACGCGAAGTGAGTAAGGTGGAATGGTTTATAACATCAAAATATTTGCGTTTTGTTTTGTTTATTGTGAGTTTTGTGACGTTAATTCATAATTTAACATATTTCCAATCAAGTGTTTGTTACTATATGTACATGTAAAACTACTAGGGTGGGTGTAGAGAGGCATTCTAATGATGAATATTAATTTAGTACTACGCCTAGGCGCAGGCTCTGTCGTTATGCATATGTATTAAACTATTATGTGCATGTGACTAACCTACGCATGTACATGTAAACAAACTATGCAACGTTAGTAAAAAGCAGGCCTGTGTAATGTCAGATGTAGACGAGGTACATTGTTGTTTTTTATGAAGCTCGCAGTAGCAGTTTTGCTTGTGATATTTGTGCAAGTTATACTATTTGGGGATAGTGTCTTTTACGCCACCCATATTATTTTCAGTATTTATTTAGACAGTATAAACACTCACAGTTAGCTTCTCCTGTTCCAAAATGAGATTTGTTACTTTAACAAAATTTATTCATGGGTCCTGTAAACCCTAAAATGAACATATTTCGGCAATATGTCTGTGAAAAAAACACAGTTTCTTACCCAAATGAATACTGAAAATAATATGGGTGGCGTAAAAGACACTAATGCCCTATTATTATACTAGTCAAACTCATAGGCATAACCGACAGCTTCAATGATAATTAATAATACTTAATACTAGTGTATACTAAGGCCAAGGGTAGGGCTAAGGTTAGCATTGCTTATTGGGGAGTAATTGCAGAATCCCGTCACTAAAAAACCCTGTGCATAAACATATGAGTGGCCAAGAACGACATTGTACACTGGTTCAATGAGGGAGAGGTGAGAGGCGGGGTATTTTGCAAGTGAGCCCCAGGTAGTTACTTATTCTATAATAGGGGTAGGTAGCTTAGGCGTATAACATTGATCTGACAGCATATTTTGAAAATGTTTAAAAAGAATTATCTCAGTCGTCGTTACGTCACTTCTTGTGTAAGCACAATATAAGTGCACACTAGGGCATTGTGTTACAATATATTTGTTTTCAAGCCAGCTACTTTGTCAAGCATTGTTCAATGACCTCAGGTCATCGGTCACTCGTGAAAAACCAGGATGTGCGACTGAGAGAATTATTGTCTAAGTTTATTATTCTGAGTAAGGCCTACAAATTCCGTGATTAATAAATATAGTGTTGAAATGATATTGCCTACGTGCCCCATATGATGGTTCATGCTGCTACATTGAACAGAAAAAACCTGTGCAAATTGTATGGGATTATGTACTATTTGAAGGAATAAAAAAAAGATTGTATCTATCATGGTTGATTTTTAAGTGTTTTTTTTTTCAAGAAATAAATGTTTTTTCCACTGTAACTTTCGGTCTGATGATGTCATCAATCTAAATCTTGGCACCATTGTTGTCTGGTAAGAGGTCGTCATAAGTGTTCTAGAAACCTTCAGATTGAGGAAGATCATCAATTTTATGAATTATTTCAAGTAAAAACAACCTTTGTCAAAAGTGGGTAATTGGTTACCGGTGATTGTTACTTACTATGTAAGTAACGGTGCCAATTTCATTAATGCTTTAGTTGAAGAATTTTTATTTTTATTTTTGTTTGGAATCTGAAGAACTGTAATGAACACATGTACAAGTATGTTCAGTCCAAATATCAATACTATATTATGCATGTACCGGTATATGTATGCATTGTACATGTATAAACATCAAACATGTCATTGAATTTTGTTGAAATGGTTCCATACATAGATGTCATTTGATTCCCTGTGTACAGATAGACTGGTGTACATAAAAAAAGGAATATTAAAACAAAATATGAACATGATATTTGTTCCGATGATTGTTGTGTAGTCACATGTTGATGTATTCTTGTTTGTTTTTGTTTTTGTTTTTTGCAGAAGATGGTCAAGACTGTAAAGAAACCTGCAGGCCAGGGTGTCTCCTGGTGTTGGATTCCTTCCCTGAAGTTGGCACCTCTTCAGGGAAGACACATGCCTAATAGGCATTGTGCAAACCAGCTGGCACACAAACAGCGTGTGTTCGTACTCCGAGATCTTGTGGGTCAGTGTACTCGCAGTTCTCATTACGAGGGTACTGGGAGCAGTGTCTCCTTCAGCTGGATTGAGGCTTATCAAAGGTGTAACTATGGTTCGAGCAGCGGCTTTATTAGCTTTTTGAGTAGCAATCTGTTGAGGCTTAATCTGAGGCTTAATGATCAAAAATCAAGAAAGTGTGCAGAGATGCACCATGCGGCTCTATTGAGGCTTAATCTGAGGCTTGATGATGAACAATCAAGAAAGAATGCAGAGAAGGACAATGAGGCAGGAATGAAGAAGAGGAAGATAAGTAAAGCGAGTATCAAGCATAAAGTAAGTAGTCACAAAGCAGTGGACAAGTTGAAGAGAATGAGTAAAACATGTTGTAGCAGGAATGGGGTTTTGGAGTGTGTTGTGGAATATTGTAAAGATGAAAGGAAAGTGTCCAAACCAAGTGAAAAGAAAAGAAGAAGATACGAACAGAGGCAAAGCTTGAGAAGGCGAAGAAATGGTAAATTAATTGAATTATATGTCAGTAAGGAAGAGGGAGAGAAGCGTAAAGATATGCAGCAAAACATTCAGAGTCACACAAGAAGAAGTCTGATGTATGTTATCAAGAAGTTGGATAAGCAGAAAGATACAAGGAAAGATAGCAAGAATGTAAGGGTAGATGGGATATTGAATCAAAAGAAAACTAAATGCAAGTGGTCCAATAGTGGAAGAGACAGTAAATCAGAACATAAATTGCATAAGAAAAGTTCTGCCAAGGAGATCAAGGTCAAGAATACAGCTCATTGTGTGGAAGAAACAAAACTTACGTCATGTTGGCTATGTGATCAAGTGATATATGCAAGTGGAGTAGATAGAGTTGTGAAATGTGATACTTGTTGTACCTGCTATCATGTGACATGTGCTGGATTTTTGACAACAATGTTAACCCTAGGAAGTAAATCACTGTCATGGCTATGTTCAAAGTGTGGTAGATGTTCTTACACTGATTGTTTGTTATTTGATTTTGGTATTCCAGTAGATGAAAACAAGTTTGAGATGGACAATGTACCTGTTTTTGCTGTATCAAATCCAGAACATGATTCATATTGGGAAGTCATGATGACTGCTTGAACCTGAATGAACATGAAGGTGAGACACAAAAGGGTATCATTCCAAAAGGGTATGTGAAAGAGCAGATAGTTGCGCAATCTGGTGGATATTCACTAAGGAGCAAGACAAAAATGGACAGTCAGAGTACTTCTAATAGTGACAAGCAAGCTGCAGTGGATAAAGAGGTTAAAAAGAAGAAAACATCACAGGTCTCTGCCAGACATAGTGGAACAGCTAGTGATGCTAGTATGAATCAAACATGTTCAGTGGAAATGACCAGTTGTAAATATACACTAAGAAGTAGGAAAGTAAAAATGGGGAATGTTGATGAACAAGATACATGTAGTAATGAGAAAATGAAGTCGAAAAGAAAACATGAAGGAAATGGACAAAGTAGTTGTATGGATAATGAGAGTAGGAAAAAAAGTAAGAAGTCATTCACACAGAATAGTTAATTCTGACATGAACACTTTGAAGACAGACAATCATGATGATGTAGAGATTTGTAAACATATCAGTATTGTTCAAGGAAGTTTCCATCAAGGTCATCAGAGATTTGCTGAACTGGCTGGGAGACAGTGTGTTTGCATGAGCTTATGTGGAATTCTTTATAGCCAAATCAAGACTTTGAAAATGTGGTGTTTGAAAGATATGGATTTTGTGTTAAATACTGGAAATGAATTGTACAGATATTTGTGTCATAGTTCAACAATGATGAATGAATATTTATTGATAAGTGAATTGCCGGATGAAATTGATGCATTTGGTAAAATGTTCCATGTGAAAGTTCATGAATCTATTTCTGGTACATTTGGAGAGGCATCTCTGACTGAATTTAATATGATTTCACTGAATAGAGGAATAGAGCAGACCATTCAGAAATATGGTCCATGTTTTATTTGTTTCCATGGAAATACCTTTGTTGTAATTTCTCAGGATGGAATGTATTTTATTTTGGATTCACACTCTAGAAATGAACAAGGGCATCAAGATAGCGAAGGCAAAAGCTTGCTGAAATGTGTGTCATCGTGGAAAGGTGTATACAGGTATTGTGTTGAACTTGCAAAATCTATGAATTTGAGTGATACTGAACAATATGAAATAACAGGAGTCTCAATATGGATTGATGATGATAAAGATTATGAATGTCATGATATTGATGAAAGTGTTAATAGAGTGGATTTTCACACCGATATCAAAAATGCAGTAGACAGTGGAAGTGATGTTGAAATAGTAGGAATAAATCATCCAACCAATTTGAAATTTGCTCCGCTAACTGATAATAATAGGAGAGCATTGTGTCATAAATTAGGTTTGATTAAGATTTGTTTGGGAAGTAAGGAGAATATTGTACAATGTGACAACATGGGTCGACCTGATTGTGTTAAGAGAATTCAAGGTGATGGGAATTGCTTTTTTAGAGCTGTATCCTATGCTGTATCTGGATCTGAAAGTAATCATATGCAACTCGGAAATATGACTGTCAATCACTTATTGGAAAATTCAGCTAGATTCCAATGGTTAATAAGAGAGGAATACGCAACAGTGCAAAATTATGTAAGTAGTCTAGATCAGCAATGTTGAACAGTGGTACATGGGCTACTGAAGTAGAAATCATGGTCATGGCTCACTTATTGAATGTGGTTATATATACATACAGTGAGAATAGATGGTACATGTTTACTGGTATGTTATCTCGTGGTCATGGATTATCAGAATCAGGTATTTATTTGTATCACAGAGGACAGGTTCATTACGATGTAGTTAAGAGTGTTCATGAGTTAAGTACTGAATCAATTGAGAATATTTCTAGACATTGTACTGACCAAATACCAATAGCTAATACTAATAGTAGCTGTGATAATGTGAAGAAGACAGACTCAGAATTAGAGAAGCCAAAGCATTGCCATAAGAAACAACGTAAACGTGTCAATTATAGAATGAGATGCAAACTGCAAAGAGAGAGAGCCAGAGAAAACTATAAAAAAATGACTGAAAAAATGAGTTATGCAGCCAGAAAGAAACAGAAATATCATGAGGATGTAGCGTATAGAACCAAAAAAAAAAATGAATTCAAGACTAAAATATCAAAATGATAGTATGTACCGAGAGAAGAAGCTTAAAAATACTAAGTTGAGGTATCAGGAAGATGATGCACATAGACAAAGAAAGGTCCGCAATGTCAAGAATAGGTATCAGAAAGATGATGTACATAGACAAAGAAAGGTCAACGATGTCAAGATAAGGTATCAGGAAGATGATGTACATAGACAAAGAAAGGTCAACGATGTCAAGATAAGGTATCAGGAAGATGATGCACATAGAAAAAGAAAGCTATCTCATGATAAAATGAAGTATAAGCAAGATGATGCTCATAGAAGGAGAAAGATTGCAAGTGCAAGAAATAAATATGAAGATGTAAAAAGCAGGGAAAGAAAACTGAATGCGTTGAGAACCACATATTACAACAATGATGTATACAGACAAAAGAAAATTGACTTAGCAAAGAAGAAGTATCATTCCAAAGCAGCATATAGAAATGCTCTTATTCAGTCAATCAAAAAGAAGTATTTTTGTAATTTGAATTATAGGAGAAAAGTGAGAAATTATCAGAAGTTCAAATATTGTGTTGATGCTGGATATCGCGACAAATTGAAGCATACAAATATGTTACGGAGGATGAGACGTAAGAAGATGGCTTGCATTATGAAGAATGTAATGATGAATTGGAAGAAAGAAGTTTCTACAGGACCTGAGTATACATGTGCTGTTTGTTGTAAACTTTTATTCAAGAATCAAGTCATAAGATGTAACAAAGACAAGTACAGTAATGCTGAATGTATATCTGAAAATTATCTTGCTTCATATTTGTGGGTCTGTTACACTTGCCATAGGAAATTACTCCAGAAGAAAATACCTGCAGAAAGTTGGATTAATAATTTGAAATTGGTTGACATTCCAAAGGCGTTGAGATGTTTGAATATATTAGAAGAACATTTGATTTCAATTAATATCCCATTTGTCAAGATGCTTGCATTGCCAAGAGGAGGGCAGCATGGTGTTCATGGTCCAGTTGTATGTGTGCCATCAAATATAACAAATACACTAACGGCATTGCCAAGATGTAACAACACTAATGAGTTAATCAGAGTGAAGTTGAAGAGAAAATTATCTTATAAAGGATATTATCAGTATCAACTAGTGAACAGGAATAATGTTGAAAATGCATTGCGATACCTTAAAGAGAAAAATATTTGGTACAAAGACATTGAAGTGAATGATGAGTGGGTAAATCCATTATTGGATGATGATGATGAATTAATAGAAGAAGGAAGTACAACAGAAGCTTCAGAGGAGGAGTCAGATGGAAGTGATGATGAAACAAATGATCGTTTGTGTGGTATTGCTTTGGATACATGCTTACAACCTGTAGATATTGCACAAGAAATACTTGATCAACATTTTGATGATGTTCTTAATATAGCACCTTGTGAAGGAAATAATCCTGTTAGAGTGTTGGTGGAAAAAGGTAATGAGGCTAAATGTTTCCCTGCATTGTTTCCATTAGGAAATCCAATCTTTAATGATGATCGACCAGTGGCTATTACACTATCAAGATATTTCCTAAATAGATTGATGAATGCTGATAATAGATTTGCAAAGAATATTCAGTACATCTTTTATGCACAGTATCTGTCCGAAGTTCAAAATGTAATGTCAAAAGTTTCAATTGCAATGCGTCAAAGTTCTGGAAGAAATAGAAATATTGCTAAATTGGGAGCTGGAATGATTAAAAACAAAGAGCAGTTGAATGAAATTTTGCAGTCTGACAGTGGTTACAAATTCTTGAAACCAATTAGAGGTACACCACCCTATTGGCAATCAGCCCAGAGAGATGTTATGGCTATGATTAGACAACTTGGAATACCAACTTGGTTTTGCTCTTTTTCTGCAGCTGATATGAGATGGCCTGAAATTATAAATACACTACTGAGGCAACAGGGAGATTTAAGAAAAATTGAAGATTTGGATTGGAATGAAAAATGCTTGATATTACGAAGTAATCCTGTGACTGTAGCAAGAATGTTTGATCGAAGATTTCATACATTTCTGAAGAATGTCATTTTGTCACCTGCGAATCCTGTTGGAAAGGTCAAAGATTATTTTTATAGAGTTGAATTTCAGCAAAGAGGCTCTCCACATACTCACTGTTTATTTTGGATTGAGAATGCTCCTCAAATTGAAGTGGATACAGATAATGAAGTTACAACATTTATTGATAGATATGTTAGTTGCAAGTTGCCATCAAAGGAAGAAGATGAGGAATTGAATGATATTATAAGTCATGTTCAGATACATAGTAAGAAACATTCTAAATCTTGTAAAAAGAAGGGAACAGAGTGTAGATTCAACTTTCCAAGACCTCCATCTGTCAGAACTTTCATAACAAAACCAACTCCAGCAACTAATTATGCAGTCAATAATAAAAATTCTTATAAAGGAGAGAATGAATTTGATAATGATAATGACCTTGATGAAAATGATTGCAGTGATAGTGATTCAAGTACTGAGGATATAGATGAAGATACATGCATTGATGACAATGAGGGAGGTAGAAGAAATAATAGAAAGAAGCTTGATCAAGCAAAAGCATTACTGAAATCTGTTTGGGAAGCTATACAAAATGAGAACAATGCAAACATGTCAACCATAGAGCTGTTTAAAAGTATTAATATTACACAGACTGATTTTAAGAAGGCTCATGATATTTTAACTACAAAGCATGGTATAATAATGAAAAGAGAACCTCAAGATGTTTGGGTTAATCAATACAATTCTGATTTAATAAGATGCTGGAATGCTAATATGGATATTCAATTTATTTGTGATGAGTATGCATGTGCAGGTTATGTTGTTTCTTACATGTCTAAATCTGAGCGTGAGATGAGCCAGCTATTATCAAATACACAAAGTGAAGCAAGGAAGGGTAATATGGATGCCAAGAGTAGTATGAGGGAACTTGGATGTGTATACTTGCATAATCGTGAGGTATGTGCTCAAGAAGCAGTGTTTCGTGTTTGCAGTTTGCGATTAAAAGAAGGCTCAAGAAAAGTGGAGTTTATTCCTGTTGGAGAGAATCCAGTAAGAATGAGTTTGCCATTGAGTGTCATTCAGAAGAAATCAGAAGATGATGAAGATATATTTATGACAAGTCGAATTGATCGTTATAAAGCAAGACCGGATATTGATACATTTGAAAACATGTGCCTTGCAACATTTTCTTCACATTATAGAGTAATTTATAATGCAAAGACATGTAAGAAATCAAGAGAATCACGTATATTCACTTTGAAAAATGGATTGGGTCACATACAGAAACGTACACGAACTGAAGCAGCAGTCATAAGATATCCACGGTTTTCAACAACCAAATACCCTGAAAAATTCTACCATAGTTTACTGCAGTTGTTCCTTCCATATCGCCTAGATGCTCAATTGAAGCCAGAACAGTTTGAGACTTATGAAGACTTTTATAAAAATGGAGCTGTTTCTTTAAATGGTAAAATGGTATCAGTTAGTGTAACAGTTGAAAGGAATCGTTCTAAGTATGAGAAGAATGTTGAGAAGCTTGAAGCAGCAGAAAATTATCTAGAAAAATTTGGTGTACATGAGGATGCATGGGCTTTGATTTGTCCAGCAACTGAGCAAGAAAGACTTGAATGTAAAGACGAAAGGAAACAAGTTGAAGATGATGATGAAGAATGTGCTATTCCAGATTTGCAAACAAATAACAAAGACAAAATATATAATATTGAACCACATCCTGCTAAAATATCAAAGCGAGATGCATTGCCTTTATTAAGATCATTAAATGTACAGCAGAAGAAAGTTTTTAACAAGATTCGCAATTGGTGTTTGGAAAAGATTAATGGAGGAAATCCTGAACCATTTCATGTATTTCTGACTGGTGGAGCTGGAACTGGGAAAAGCCATTTAATAAAGTGTATATATTATGAAGCAACACGATTATTTTCAAGAATGAATTATAATCCTGACAATGAATCTGTATAAATTACTGCACCTACTGGAGTTGCTGCTTTTAATATCAATGGAAGTACAATTCATAGTGCATTGTCAATTCCTACAGATGCAAGATTGCCTTATCAACCCCTTGGTGATGAGAAATTGAATACCTTAAGAGCTGCAATGCAAGATATTCAAATTATGATTATTGATGAGATATCAATGGTTGATCATAAGATGCTTTGTTATATTCATGGGCGCCTACGTCAAATAAAGCAAATTAGAGATGAAAGCAAGGTTTTTGGAAATATCAGTATTTTCGCTGTTGGTGACTTCTATCAATTGCCCCCAGTAAAAGGAAAGGCTTTGTATAATATGAATGTAACAGTAGATCTGTGGAATGATTACTTTCATAAAATTGAATTAACAACAATTATGAGACAGAAAGAAGACGTGCAGTTTGCAGAAACTTTGAATAGATTACGTGTAAGATCCAAGCAGGATAAAATACAGAATGAAGATGTAGCAATATTACAATCACGAGAGACAGGAGAAGATTGGGACGATGCATTACATATATTTCCATGTAACAAACAAGTGGATGAATATAATTTGAAAATGTTATTTGCAAAGTGTACTGAATGTAAATGTATTTTATCAAATGATTTTCAGAGAGATACGGGTAATAGTAAGAAAAGTGGAGGACAGAAAGTACCAAAGAAAGCAATTTATACTAATTTACCGGAGTCATTATGGCTAGGTATCGGTGCAAGAGTCATGCTAACCAAAAATATTGATGTGTCAGATGGACTTGTTTATGGAGTAATGGGAACTGTGTCTGCAATTACAATGTTACAAGATAATTCTTCTCCAAAATGTGTGCATATTCATTTTGACAATACAAATATTGGAATGAAATTGAAAAGGAAATGTCAATCGCCAGTGAATGATGAGACTGTTATAATTGAGAGAGCAGAAGACAATATGACAAAAAAGTGGATGCGACGTCAATTTCCTCTGAAATTAGCATGGGCTTGTACAGTTCACAAAGTGCAAGGATTGACAACTAAGAAGGCAGTGGTGTCATTGAAACGTACATTCTCATCAGGTCAAGCATATGTTGCAATGAGTCGAGTAACATCACTTAATGGACTAATAATTGAAGGCTTTGATGAAAAGTATATATATTGCAATAGATCAATTCATGCTTCATTGAGTAAAATGTCACATTTTATCGATGAAAATAATGAAAGCACAGAACCCTTGCAGGAAACAGTAATCATGATGCATAATATTCAAGGATTAAAGGAACACTTTGAAGACCTAAAATGTAACAGAGATTTTATGGCATCAGATTTCATTTGTTTAGCAGAAACATGGATTGATGATGAGTTATGCAGTGACACAGATTTAACAGGATATAAATATTATCATCAGATCAGAAGTCTTTCATATAATGATTCAAGCAGCATAACACACAATTTGCAACAACAGTGTCATGGAGGGGTAGCTGTATATGTGAAGAGGAACAAGACTTGCAGTAGACTAAGATTAGATGTCATGAATATTGAGTATATTGCATTACAGGTCATTTCTGAAATTTCTTTTTGTTTATTGATAATTTATCGTCCAGCATCATATTGCATCAAGACATTTATTAATAATTTTGATAATCTCCTTGATGAAATTCACAGAGTGTCCAACAGATGCATCATATTGGGTGATTTCAATGAAGATATTTCAAAAGGAAATTCACATATTGAGAGGTTAATGCGAATCAAAGGCTATGGGCAATATGTTACAAATACAACAACTGAAGGTGGTACTTTGATTGATCATGTGTATGTTAGACATTTAGATCATGTACATGCTGATGTAATTCCTACATACTACAGTTACCATGAAGGCATTAGAATCACAATGAGAAATGATGTACATATGAGTCAACACCCTCATGGCTGGAAGTCAGTGTCATCTAAAGCCCTTTAATTCCTTGCGGACCTAGTGACTATTATTCTTACTGTCACCCACATGGCTGGAAGTCAGTGTCATCTAAAGCCCTTTAATTCCTTGCGGACCTAGTGACTATTATTCTTTTTGTCACCCTCATGGCTGGAAGTCAGTGTCATCTAAAGCCATCATCTTCCTTGTGGACCTAGTGACTATTATTGCCACCCTCATGGCTGGAAGTCAGTGTCATCTAAAGCCATCATCTTCCTTGTGGACCTAGTGGTTATTATTGCCACCCTCATGGCTGGCAGTCAGCTAAAGCCATCATCTTCCTCTAGACCTAGTGACTATAAGTGCCACCCTCATGGCTGGAAGTCAGTGTCATCTTAAGCCATCACCTTCCTTGTGGACCTAGTGGCTATTATTGCCACCATCATGGCTGGAGGTCAGTGTTATCTAAAGCCATCATCTTCCTTGTGGACCTAGTGGCTATTATTGCCACAATCATGGCTGGAAGTCAGTGTCATCTAAAGCCATCATCTTCCTGGTGGACCTTGTGGCTATTATTGCCACCCTCATGGCTGGAAGTCAGCTAAAGCCATCACCTTCCTCGTGGACCTCGTGACTATTATTGCCACCCTCATGGCTGGCAGTCAGCTAAAGCCATCACCTTCCTCGTGGACCTAGTGACTATTATTGCCACCCTCATGGCTGGCAGTCAGCTAAAGCCATCATCTTCCTTGTGGACCTAGTGACTATTATTGCCACCCTCATGGCTGGCAGTTAGCTAAAGCCATCACCTTCCTTGTGAACCTAGTGACTATTATTGCCACCCTCATGGCTGGCAGTTAGCTAAAGCCATCACCTTCCTTGTGGACCTAGTGGCTATTATTGCCACCCTCATGGCTGGCAGTCAGCTAAAGCCATCATCTTCCTTGTGGACCTAGTGACTATTATTGCCACCCTCATGGCTGGCAGTCAGCTAAAGCCATCACCTTCCTTGTGGACCTAGTGACTATTATTGCCACCCTCATGGCTGGCAGTCAGCTAAAGCCATCACCTTCCTCGTGGACCTAGTGACTATTATTGCCACCCTCATGGCTGGCAGTCAGCTAAAGCCATCATCTTCCTTGTGGACCTAGTGACTATTATTGCCACCCTCATGGCTGGCAGGTAGCTAAAGCCATCACCTTCCTTGTGAACCTAGTGACTATTATTGCCACCCTCATGGCTGGCAGTTAGCTAAAGCCATCACCTTCCTTGTGGACCTAGTGGCTATTATTGCCACCCTCATGGCTGGCAGTCAGCTAAAGCCATCATCTTCCTTGTGGACCTAGTGACTATTATTGCCACCCTCATGGCTGGCAGTCAGCTAAAGCCATCACCTTCCTTGTGGACCTAGTGACTATTATTGCCACCCTCATGGCTGGCAGTCAGCTAAAGCCATCATCTTCCTTGTGGACCTAGTGACTATTATTGCCACCCTCATGGCTGGCAGTTAGCTAAAGCCATCACCTTCCTTGTGGACCTAGTGACTATTATTGCAACCCTCAATGTCAGCGAAAGTGACCATCATGTTTGAGTTTCTTCAAATGTATGAACTCATGTATTTCCGTCATTATGGATAAAGTGATTGTTGTGTTACATGAACCAATGTTGGAGGTTGGTATCAACTAATGCTTTCATCGTTCAGCATTCTTACTGTATGGTCATGGTTTTTTGCTCTGTCAACATGAGAACCAGGCAATGTTATTTAAGAGCTATCATGTTACTATCAGTCAACATCAACAAGTCCAGATTGCTTCCCTCTTCAACATTTTGCTGATGCCAGTAACCCAGCCACCATCACGTTTGGGGTTGTTGGTTAGTATCTGGTAAAAAGAACAACTTCTGATATTTTTAGTATTGTAGTTTTATTGAGATGACTTCTGATGTGTTTGAGGTGCCTCCGACAGGAGTTGCTCAAATCTGTCAAACTACAAAGAAATGTTTGATCTGTACAAACCTTCAAGTTTATATCATACTTTGGTTTTTGTCAAAGAAATGCAGATTTATGGGCAAAAATATCAAGGAAGATACAGTAACGGTAATAAGTGAAAATGTCAGTCCCATACGGTGCCCACTTTTTTACGGCCACAGTATTTTTTAACTCTTTTCTCTGTTATTTTTGATCTTTTAAAAGATCAAAAAGATTTTCGGTGGTCGTTTTACAAATTTCTGGATAAATACACCATTTCAGGTGGAAAAATGTTAATGGTATGTTTCTACCACCACCATCTTCATACCCTGTAAGTTATACGTAAATCTGTGAAAATTTCTGTTTTGGTTTCTTACCAAAGTATGATACTACCTTTAAGATTTATGATTGGAACACAACAAGTTATGCAGTACATGTGTATCATTTTTTCAGCAAGCAATCTACAGTATATGATTTATCAATCTGTATTATTTTTTCCTTTTATCTTGTTTTAGGTCTTCCCTTTTATTAGGTCAACACATTTTCCTTGTGGGTGGCTATAGAGTTCATGAAGGCTCTTCATTTATGTTCTGTCTAAAGATAAACTACTTGGGTGAGTGAATGAGTGTAAAAATTCTACCTTTTTAGATTGAAATGAAGCCAAGAAGTGATAGTTGCCACTTTTCAGGATATTGCTTTTGTTCATGAGTTGCACACTGGAATGAGTGTAACATTCAACAGTCTATTGCAAACTTCACTAATATTCAATCTTGACAAATTGCATAATATTTTGTAAATACAGTTTTACATTCTCCATTAATGTCAAAACCTTTTTGCCAAATATTTCATACATTGATGGTAAATTGTTTTTCTTTCATAACCTTGTTCCATATTAACTCATCAGTTGGAGTTCTGCAAAAGAATAGTTTTCTGCAATCAAGTCCAAATGAAGACATGAAATTTTATTGAAATGTCCAAATTGTATTTTATTTTTCACAGACATGCAGATACCAACATTGGAGATGTGTTTGCCACTCATCATGGAGCCAGGTGATTGCTTAGCTTCTTATCAACAGCTGCACATCGGACTCTTCCTTCTTGATTATGTCTCTGCAATATTCATTCTTCTTATAAAGGGTGAGTGAATGAGTGTAGAAATTCAACCTTTTTAGATTGAAATGAAGCCAAGAAGTGATAGGCCGTTTCACATGAGACCATATAGCAAGCTTTTAACAAGGGTCCCTTTATAAAATAGCATCCATGTTATAAAGTAGGGTCGTGTGAAAGGTATCCTTGCTAAAAAAATCACCAGGGACCCTTGCTATTTTATCCAAGATCGAGACCTACTACAAAAAATGACATCCATGTTAAAACTTGGATAAAATAGTAAAGATGCGTCGTGTGAAAGGTTCGTGCAGAATAACAAGGATCCTTGGGCACATACCGTATGCACAGAACGCGTCACTTGCTTACAATGTGTACGTACGTACGTTTGCACTGTTCACGTGTGTTGTGTTGTGGCTTTAACGGTAACACACAACTTGTCCAAAAATAAGATGGTGGTGTCAGACCCGATTCTTACGTTGCCGCACTGCCCTTGAGTTTCTTTGGGATTCAAATAAATTGTCAAACAGGAGACAAATGATCATAGGAGAATTATTTTAACAACTGTAAGGACAACTATGATAAGTATTAGCTTTGTGAAGAAATACAAATTCATCACAAATTTCGTTCTAGAATGTTTGCCGAGCATGCCGTTCTGGTGCAATTTGTGTAGGCCTATGTTGTGTACCATTTTTCCAGTGAAATATTGGCTGTCAGAGGAGCGATGACACACATGCTTTTTGTGTCTTGTGAAACCTTGCTAAAAAATAGCAATCGCCCTAGGTGACAGACAAGTGTCTCTGATCACCGAGGACCCTTGTTATGGGCGCTCGTGTGAAAGGGGCATTGCCACTTTTCAGGATATTGCTCTTGTTCATGAGTTGCACACTGGAATGAGTGTAACATTCAACAGTCTATTGCAAACTTCACTAATATTCAATCTTGACAAATTGCATTATATTATGTAAATACAGTTTTACATTCTCCATTAATTTCAAAACCTCTTTGCCAAATATTTCATACATTGATGGTAAATTGTTTTTCTTTCATAACCTTGTTCCATATTAACTCATCAGTTGGAGTTCTACAAAAGCATATTTTTCTGCAATCAAGTCCAAATGAAGACATGAAATTTTATTGAAATGTCCAAATTGTATTTTATTTTTCACATACATCCCAACATTGGAGATGTGTTTGCCACTCATCATGGAGCCAGGTGATTGCTTAGCCTTTCATCAACAGCTGCAGATTGAACTCTACCTTCTTGATTATGTCTCTGCAATATTCATTCTTCTTATAAAATGCCCTCCTTGAAATTGTTAACACAACTGGAAACTTCTGGAATTACTCTTACTGAAGCAATGAACGTTTGCAAAATATACCTTGTTCATGACAATTTTCATAAACCTGCTTGGATGCTTTTCTCCAAAAAGTGTATGTATGTAAACATTTAGAAGATGGTTATGAGTATAAATTATGTTATAATTTACTGATGGCTATAAATATAAAATTCATTGGCATAAACATTGTTGATATAATGCTGGTTAAGAAAAGCACCTTATAAAACTATTTAAAAGATGCAAATCATCACAAAGTATAAATATGGAAGAGATATTCACTTTTTTTTAAAGGGCAAAAAACCTTCACATATTTACAACAGAGCATATGATATCTGATATCAGTTCAAATGTGCATCACAGCTGACTTGTCAACCCCCATTTGTGACTTTTAAAACCTGCAGAATTAACGCGTTGGTAAAAAAATTATTGTGAAATATTTTGTATAATGATGTTTATGCTCACATAAAGTGTCCATATGTTCCATCTTCTCATAATTGTATACCGGTACATACACTATGGTGTATACTGTTTTACTTAATTATATTATTTGTCACATGTACAATAGTTGAGCTCTTACTCCCCAATACACAAAAACGATCATTTATTATTATCAACACATGGACTTACATGTATAAAACTAGAGGAAAATGCATTCAGGGTAGATTTTAATGATAGGTAATATGCAAAAGATTTGGCTTTACAAAGAGATTCATTGTATTTAGAGACCTGAACAATTATTTTCATAATATGCTATATGAGACAACAATTTTAAATTGAACTAAAAACCAAAACATTTTGGTCAAAAATTTCAATATTATTTCTCATTTCTCTTGCTTATAAAAAATGAGATATGTCATGCTAATCTTTCAAATATATCAAAATTATATCACAATTCTTGTTCTTAAAAAAAAAACCATACGGCACAAGTGTAGAAACTTGCATTTATTGTATTAAGAACGTATATGCTGCATATGTAATTGTGCGCTATTTACAATACGTTTCAGTGTCCACAAGGAAGTACATGTATGTGTGTTAAAACAAAATAAAGCATTACAGAAATAGAATGACTGTGTGACAGTTCCTTTTGTATTACTTTGCAGCTTGTTTTCAAACATGATCACCCAATGACCCCAAACTATTTATTGCAATTCATTTTTACAAACTGCAGCTACACTGAATGCAGACATTTGAGGGTGTTGAAGTATATATAAATTAATATCTTGTTCTAGTGGGTACAATACTGGGAAGTGGGTACTGAAGTTAATTTAATATTTTTTAAAGATGGGCTGTACAAACACATGGGAGCTGGGACCATAGTGACAATGCACAGAATACATTGATAGTCGGGTAGAGGAAACGGCGTGTACAAATTGAATGGGCTTTTGCGTATAATACACGACACACTTAGGGATGGGTTGAACGAACTTTGTGTATACACGCATGTAGTAGTCGCCGCGATGCAATAAATATTGGTTGACCCGCATGGGGCCAATTTCATAAAACTGTTAGGCACAATAATTTGCTTAGCACAAAATGTCTCGCCCAATAAGACAAACCACCATTGAAAATTCCATTTGATATTCACGGTCAGCGAACAACAGCCAAAGAACAATCACAAGAGATACACAACACATGGAACTGTGGTTGTTAACCCTGTTTTTATATTAAGACAGAAATGTCATGCTTAGCAAATTGTTGTGCTTAACAGTTTTATGAAATTGGCCCCATGGTCATATCATTAGTGCTGCCTTTGCCCTGTGTGGCACATTTCTCATCTCTTTGGTTGCAGTGAATTGTTGCGCATGGTTTAATCGGAAGCACAGTTTCGGCCCCAGTCGGGGTATCCATATATACATTTCAAGCCTATCGCAGGCCATGGCCAAGCTCACTGATCACAGAGAAACATCAGTATAGCACAGAACTATATACCGTTATCCTGTTTAATATTTCTAGGAAAATCAAGATTGCATCTCTTATGGTTGATGATAAGCTTTTTTAAAGAAAAAAAAAGTTTTTTTTCCATTGTAACATCTGGACTGATGACGTCATCAATCTAAATCTTGCCACCGTTGTTGTTTGGTTGAAGTTCATCTTAAATATATATTTTGCAGCAATTACCTCCAACTTCGCCACAGACATCAACTAAAAATGCATTTTTGACATTTTTCAACTTGTCCCTAGGGGGCGCTCGAATGATTGATGACGTAATCAATCAAATTGGTAAACACCTCATCACTGCCAGATACTGACATCGTTGAAACCAAGTTAATATCTTTCTCCAATTTTAAATTATGAGACATTTCCCGTTTTGACGTTTTTTACCGGAAGTAAGGGTCGCGTGACTTCACGCACACGAGATAAAAATTAAGATAATGATACTACGTGATTGTTTTAGGATCATCCCTGCATAAGGGTCATTCATCATTGGTATAAGTTTGATGATGATCCGAACTTGCAAAAGCACTAAAGTCGCGCTAAGAATAAAACGTGTACAAATTGAATGGGCCATTGGAGAAGAAGAAGAAGAAGAGGAGGAGGAAGAAACAAGAATCTCAAATACGATTGAATATTCAAAATTCTGTTAAAACATTACTTGTTGACGTCATCACGTTCTTGGGTCGCCCCTGCACAAAGGTTTTTCATTGTTACAATTTGATGATGATCCAAACTTGAAAAAGCAATAAAGTTGTGTAAGGGGAAAAAACGCATACAAACTGAATGGGCTGTTCGGGTTTAATACTGTACACACAGGGATGGGGTGAACGAACTTTGAGACAACGCAAGGGTTGTGCGATGCACAAAAAACGTGTACATTGATGGTTGACGCACGTGGTTTAATCGAGATTTAAGTCTCCGTACATGTACACCCACACACATGCGTGCACAGTACCTGTTAGTTGTGTTGTTGTTTAATTCCGAGGCAGTTTCGGGGTGTCCAAATACAATTTCAAGCCTATCGCAGGCCATGTCCAAGCTCACTGATCACATAGAAACATAAATATACCATAGAACTACCTTTATCCTGCTATTCATAGGAAAATCAAGATTGTATCTCTTATGGTTGATTTTTCAGCTTTTTCAAAGAAAAAAATGGTTTTTCAATTGTAACTTCCGGACTGATGACGTCATCAATCTAAATCTTGCCACCGTTGTTGTTTGGTTGAAGTTCATCTTAAATATATATTTTGGAGCAATTACCTCAAACTTCGCCACAGACATCAACTAAAAATGCAATTTTGACATTTTTCAACTTGTCGCTAGAGGGCGCTCGAATGTTTGATGACGTCATCAATCAAATTGGTAAACACCTCATCACTGCCAGATACTGACATCGTTGAAACCAAGTTAATATCTTTCTCCAATTTTAAATTATAAGACATTTCCTGTTTTGACGTTTTCGACCGGAAGTAAGGGTCACGTGACTTCACGCACACGAGATAAAATTAAGATCTAGGGTTACTTGGCACATTTTCAAAAATAGTAAGGCAAGGGAAAGTACGGTTGAATTGATATCGATTTTTGAAGATTAAAACCTATCCATTTTTGATTGCTTGTAATATGACACCTGATGACGTCACGATAACGTCATTCATTAAGGTGATACTCTGTCATAGGATCTATGACTCTGCGAAGTTTCATCAAAATCAAAGATTGTTTAATGACCAAAATGCGTACGGAAAAAGTTAACATTTATTCTTTGAAATCGTGTACAAAGTGAATGGGACAAAATAAATATTCAAAAATCTATAAAAAATCACGTGATGACGTCATCATGACGTCATTGCTTTTAGGATCATCCTTGCATTAGGGTCCTTCATTGGTATAAGTTTGATGATGATCCGAACTTGCAAAAGCACTTAAGTCGTGCTCAGAAAAAACGTGTACAAATTGAATAGGCTCATTGGAGAAGAAGAAGAGGAAGAGGAAAAAAAAAATCAGAACAAAAAGAATAACTTTTTCGCACTCGAAAGTGCGAAAAAGTCAACAACAAAAAAGAAGAAAAAAAAAAATAACGAAAACAAAAGCTGTTCCGCTGCATGCGAAACAGCTAATAATATCCAATTATGCTCCCCACAAGGCATTATATGGCACAAGAATTATAAAGACACAACTTACACAAGTCAAAAATAGCGATGCATTGAACGTATGGGACCCCATGTCTATATATAGCATATAACGGTACGGTAAATGTACACGTGCATCGCGCACCACAGTCAACACTGCATCGGCCTACACAGTCTCTACACACACGTGCAGCGATCGCTGAATCTCGTTTTTAACTTCCACTTTTCAGGCCGAAAATACCACGAAACTATCCATCAAAAATTACAAAAATGCATACCAAAACGTACTATGATATCCCGCTGTTATAGTGACATGGGACCCCAATAGTTTTTTTCCCGTATAAAATATGAATTATTAGCACAAAAACCGATCAATAATTATGACAACATTACCTGCTGATGTCAGGGCAGGCGATGGCCAAAACCTGCACACGAGGCAACAAGTATGACGTAATTGGTTAAACTGAATAGAGATTTCTGTACATAAAACTTACAGTACAGTAAATAAAAGTAAACCCGGCATAATTGTTTGGAGAATTTTTACTGTTTAACAAAATAATTAAATGGAGAATTAAACAATTAAATTAAGAATAACTTTCCCGAAATACGTAATTAAAATATTAATAGTAGTGGAATGTTTGTACGTCTTACTATATCCTTACTCCAGTAAATGACATAAATACATGTAGTCTGAAGCCCGTCTTGCGGATCTGAATGAAAGCGGTCTCGAAGGTAAAAATATCAAAGTCGGCAAATTATGTTGGAAGGAAATACATGAGGAAATCAAGTCTATTATATGCACAATCTAACAAATAATCAAATAATCCGCGCCGCGCCCTGCGAACGAGGGCGCCCTCTCTCGTCGGGTTCTCTTCCGCCCCATGAAAGGGGCGTGGCGTCACAGTATTGTCTCTGAAATGCAAAATGCAATTTTAAGTTAACTTGAACTGTTGAACTTGGTGGAGGACCCTCGTACCTTTCAATCAACCATCCCACCACCCCACACCAGTGGAGTTAAATTTGGAAATAGAGCAAAACCTCATTAAGTGTTATCCGTTGTTAAAATATCTTTCTTGGGCTTCCTTTTCGGCTTATTATTTCCAGATTGCCGCAACCAACCTTCTTCCAGTGCCAACTCTAGACCCCTGAAACGGGGAAGTGCAGTCTTGAACATAGAGACAGAAACAGAGACTGAAACTGACGTAAGTTGCAATAACATCCATAAGAGATGTACACTCACTGCTACACAGATAAAATGTCATTCTATTCTTCAAATTGAATTGTACATAATTAGACAAGGAGCATGGACCATGAAAACAATTTGAGTTCTCAACTTAGACCACATCGAAGGTTAGACCTCAGGGAACATTTCTAGGTACTATGGCCTCAAATTGTGGTAGCACTTTTGTGTAATATCCCAAAAGTTAATGTAATATTTCCCCCTAAACATTAAGAAAAACAAAAGAAAATTCAACAATTGGGTTTAAGGTCGTGCTTCTGACTTATTTCTCTGTGAATGGATTTTGAATTATATAAACACATGACATAATCATTCACCAACATACATATCAAGGACTTGGGGGCAGAACACATTCTACCTAGCAAAGCTGTTAATGGTATAAACTTCCATTTTATGAAGTCAAACCATAGTTGTAGAGGGTTTTCAGAACTTTGCTCCTTGTGTAAATCAAACTTGCTTTCAAACGTTTTTTGTATTTGGAAAATGCAGGATGTTGAGGTATAACGATGAGCACTTGTAGTACCAAACATTTTTTGTTTTTGTTTTTGGTATTATACCCTTCAGTCCCAAACACAGGAAGATCAGCCAATAAGTACTGCACATCAACAGCAGCAACATAGAAGAATGAGCCAAGCAAAGAAGTTCAGTTGTTAGGTTTGAATGAACAGCTTTTTGGCTATTGCACAAGAGAAACTAGTGATCAGAAGACAGGCACTAGAATACCAAAGACAGACAGTTGAAGTCCTAATGCAAGTGAACACAAACCTGCAGAAATTAGTTCCCAGTTCCCAAACGGCCCTCTTTGATGCAATGATTTAAGAACATTAATTGGATTGTTTGTAGTATTTCTTATAACTGTGATGATCTCTGTCGAGGTCTATCCTGCTTTGATTCCAGGATCCCAAGTAAGACCCTCAGAGGATGAGGATGAGGCACTCCTCGTTGTAGCTTGTATGGCAATGAAATCAGACTCAGAGACACATCGGACACACCATGAAGTTGTTTCGTCTCAATTCTTTAATCATCAGTAACCATGAACAATGGATTTCACCCTCCCTTGCTGGCCACGACTGATGTACGGAGTACACATAATGTGGTGATGACGAGAAGGGAATCAGGGGAACCATAAATAAAAAACCCTATAAAGGAAAAATGGGGAAAATAAAATGAATCTCGTGTCGATCCCCATCAAACTATATTGCCGTTACATTAAAATAAGTCTCGTGTAAATAAAACCATAATCTTTCAAAACTTTTAATAACTTAAATCGTTGAACAGAATAAAGAGAGAATAACTTTAAGATTCCCTACCCAGATACGGTCCAAAATGTTGTATTGAAAGGATTTTCAGGGTCAGCCAGCACACTGGAAGTGATCATGAACATGAACCGGAACAGATCGGCCATTCATCGCATAATCTACCGTGTAGTGTGTTTCCAAGCAATGGACGCTCACTCAAAGTTTTCTAGTCTGTGTGTTCTGCATACGGCCCGTGCACAGTGCATGCTGTACCGAGCATGCAAGAAGCGCTCACATCGGCTCTTCCAGCGTGCCGGTTACACCCCCCTTGGATTATCCCAATCTACAATTATCCCCAGAGGGTATTATAATGATTTATTCCACGGTCGTACAGGGTCAGGGGTCATACAAATTTATACATTGTAATAATGTACATTTTACGATAATAACAAAGTCGACTCCCCACATCTTCCCTACTTTAAATACCAACGACCGCGGTGGTAATCCTCGTCTTAAGAACATAATAATTAAGGGGCAATAAATCATTTCTAAGAGACAATCACCAGGCGAATCATTCAATCATCTTTAACAGTATCATATAACTTTTAAAAAACATCAAGGAGCAACCATATTACTCAAGTTATATAAACATTACTTTAACAATGAACTTTTTAAGAACAGCACCATTAAACAATCAGGTTATATGCAACCCTCAAGGAGGATGCACTGAGCAAGACTCCTGGCTTTCAAAATGGATGTATTGACATCTTGATCTGCACGTGTACAATATAGTGCTAGTGATCAATTGAGTGTGGGTGATACCCTGGTTCTCTGTATGAGAATGGCCACTCATAGTGTAACAATTACCATAATTATTCTAAGGTGAAGCTCTTAACTTAAGTTTTCAATCCCAAGATGGCACTCCTTAAGCCCTTGCAATATCTAACCATCCCTGCTGCATTCAAATTACACCCGTCAATCAACCACTTTGGATGATTGATCCGTTTCTGAATATATAACCTTACTAGAGGATGTTGTGTTTCGAGAGCTCGCCTAAGCGCTTGGTTGAACCTCTGACAACGGTGGTTAAACGTTGTTATGGCTATTTGACTAGAGCGATTCGCTCCACTGCGCTGGATAACAGACAACATAACCGTCTGTCGCGGCCTAATGTTTTCCTCTTCCAACAAATTCAAGAGCTCAAGGCACTTTTGAACAACTGCGCTTGGGGTGGCCACATACCCTGACCACATAGATCATTAGTCCCTAGGTCAATGCACAATACATCAATGCTACTTCTCTTAAGTTCTCTTAAGTAATGGCCAGGATTCCTTAACACCCTTTCGAAAGTTAAACCTGAGAAACCGTACACCTTCAGGTGAAATCCCTCAGGTAGGCCCACTAATTGCTCGGCAGACACCTGTTGTCTTTCAGCCTCCCGACGGAGCCTACGAGGGAACGAATGTCCAAACAAGATGGCCGTTCTATTTTCAGCCATGATTAAACTTAATCATAAACACCTGAAAAGCTAAATAGGCTACGCCTAAGTTGGACTACTAATAATAAGTAAATGAAGGGTTAAGTGAACACAATTATTTACAAATCAGCCTAAAGGATGCAAACAATGCAGGTACGTTTCAGGAGGCTAGGAGCAGGCGTCAGAGGTGGTGAAACCATATCTCGTCTGTGTTGAACGAGACTCCTCTTCCTGCACACCCACCTCCCAAAATCAAGTTTAAGTGGTTGCCGTCGACCACGTTAGCTCGCGCTTAATGTTAAGTAAACAACAGTTTTAAAGAACGCAATTATTTACAAAGGAGGATGCGAACAACGCAGGCAGGTATCAGGGGGCTAGGAGTATGCGTCAGAGGTGGTGAAACCATATCTCGCCCATGTGGAGCAAGAGTCCTCTTCCTGCAAACTCACCTCCTGAAATTCAGTTTAAGCAGTCGCAGTCAAACTCGTTAGCTCGCGCTTCCGTTGGAGTCGCTCCGAACGACGCGGTTGGGCAGGGGCGGCGGAGGGACCAGACTTAGTCTCCTCTGGGCCGACTGAGTGCTAGGAGTGGCAAGTGGAGAAGGCAGCCCTGTGAGGACCCACTCATCTGAAGGTATTTCTACGCCCGGCTCTTCGGTGTCTAAAAGAGAAGGATTGATACCATCTGGTGAGTCAGCTGGCCTGTGAGGTATGTCTATTTCACCGCGGGGGTCAAGTACAAGCCGCTTTCTATTAAGCCATTTTTCTGGACCACCAACTGCTGGTCGCACGGCATAAAGATCCTGGGCCTCGTTCCTCTTTACCACAATATACTGTTCTGACCCGAAGTGGTTTGCGAGCTTGTGCCGACAAGTGAAAGCACTCTTCTTCACTAACACCCTACTACCCACCGGCAACGGGCAGGCGTGAGCGTGTCGGTCATACCGCTTCTTGCTCGCTGCGGCAGCACTCCAAGCGCCTCTTCACAATCGCATTTGCCCTCTTCAGTAGCTGGGCCTGACACCTAACCGAGTCTTCGCCCCACACAACTGGCTTGCAGCCAAGGTAGTGATCCAGGGGCACCCTTGGTTCCCGCCCGAACATGAGGGTGTACGGGGTATAGCCCGTAACACTATGCGGAGTTGCATTATACACGAAGACCAGACGCGGAAGTAGGACAGGCCACTTGTGGCGCTCTTCCACGCTGACAGACTTACTCAGACCACACAGGGTTTTGTTGAAGCATTCTGCCTGTCCGTTGCCCTGAGGGTGGTAGGATGTTGTTCGCGTCTTTTTAACACCGTATAGCAAGCAGAACTCTCGCACGAGTTTGCTCTCGAAGTTCTTCCCCTGGTCGGAATGAATACGCTGTGGTACTCCGTAGTGAACAAACCAGTTGTCCTGGAGTGCCTTGGCAACCCGCGGGGCTGTCTGGTCTTTGCATGGAACAGCCATAGCAAATCTTGTAAACGAGTCTGTCATTACAAGGACATCCTCGAAATTTCTGAGCCCAGGGTCAAGTTTAACAAAATCTATGGCCAAACACTCAAGGGGTTCGAAAGCCATTAGATGCCTCATCGGCGGTCAAACAGTGGGACTCGGGGCCTTAGCGGTCACACAAGCGAAGCAATTAGCGATATAGGTCTTGATCTGCTTGGTCATCCCCGGCCGAAAGCAGCGGGTTTTAATGAACGCTAGCGTTTTGCCAACCCCTTGGTGCCCCCAGCTATCATGTGCTAGTCGGATAACTTCAGTTCTCAACTCAGCAGGCACCAGCAGCTGATATACCTCACCGAGACCCGGATCCTCCAGCACTCGATATAGCAAACCCCGTCTTTCACAAATTCGTGGCCACTCTTTCAACCAGCCAACCACATGTGGGAAAGGCTTGCCAAACTCCTCTGACACGACACCGGGCTTCCATTTGCCAGACCATCTACGCCACACCTCTTGAAGGGACTCGTCCTCCCTTTGCCTTCTTGCTAAATCAGCCAGGGAGTACTTTGGCAGGACAGTGGAAGCCGCAGCATCCTCCCCAACAGTCTCCGTTAGATTCACCGGAGTCGTTACGCTCCCTGCGGGAATTGGCGGCAAGGGACAGCTTGACGTAACCGTTTGAAGAGTGATAGCGACCTCAGCCGCATTAGAAGGATTACGGCTCAAGGCGTCGGCACACTTATTCGTGCGACCTGACCGATACCTGATCTCTAAGTCATAGAGAGCAAGTTGTGCAGCCCAACGTTGTTCTGTAGCACCGAGGCGGGCCGTTAGCAGGTGAGCAAGAGGATTGTTGTCCGTCCAGACAACGGTGTGTCGACCGAGCAAATAGTCCCGGAATTTCTCGCAAACTGCCCATTTCAGGGCAAGAAGTTCAATCTTGAAGCTCGACATGTCGGGGTACCGTTTCTCAGCCCCTCTCAGCCCACGGCTAGCACAGGCAACTGGATGAAGCCTCTCATCTTCACCATACTGTGAGAGGCAAGCACCGAGCCCTTGTAGTGAGGCATCAACTTCCAAGACAAAATCTTTGTCGAACTGGGGATAGGCAAGTACTGGCGTCTCTATGAGTGCAGCCTTTAGCGTGGTGAAAGCCTCATCCGCTTCTTCGGACCAGGAGAAACGCAACGGGAGGTTCCCTACTTTTGCCTCGGCCTTACCGACCAGTGCGTGAAGTGGACCCGCAATTCGCGAGAATCCTTGCACAAACCTCCGGTAATATGAGGCGAGGCCTAAGAATGAGCGTACTTGCTCAATGCTAGTAGGAGTAGGCCAGTCTCTGATCCGTTCAACCTTCGATGGGTCCACGGCTATTCCGGCCTCGCTGATAATATGGCCCAGGTGACAAACTGATTTCTGAAAGAGTTGGCATTTTGCCCCATTCAGCTTCAGACCGTTCTCCTCCAACCGAGTAAACACCGTGTCCAGACGCCCAATGTGTTCGTCCACCGTCTCTGAAAAAACCAAGACATCGTCCAAGTACAGGACCAACTGTGAGTAGTTGAGGTCGCCAAATATGGACTCCATAATCCTTTGGAACGTACTCGGGCTGTTTATCAAACCTTGAGGCAACCGGAGAAACTCAAATAAACCCCAGGGAACTCGAAATGCCGACTTAGAAACCGAGTCAGGGTGCAATGCCACCTGAAAGTAGCCATGCGCTAAGTCTAGCGAGGTGAACCACCTAGACCCGCCCAAGGACTCTAGTGTTTCTTCTATGCGGGGTAGAGGAAACGAGTCCTTGACTGTCTTGGCATTAATCTGGCGATAATCGATACACAATCGATTGGTGCCATTCTTCTTCTTCACAAGCACGACTGGGCTCGCATATGGGCTGGTAGACTTCTGAATGACGTTCTTATCAAGGAGATCTTGCAAGAGTTGTTTCACCGCCGCAACTTGGCCTGGCAGCACCCGTCGATAAGGCAGGTTTACCGGCTTATCGTCGGTCAGTTTGATTTGATGGGGGATCAGATCACATGAACCCAAATCATATGGACCACAGGCAAAAGCCTTTTCGTGTCTTCTGATTAATGACGCCGCCGCCTCTGCCACATCAGAGTGCAATCCCTTCAGGGAAACTCCAGGGGGCAACACATAGGCAGAACCATCTGAAAACGAGAACGACTCGCCCTCCATATCTACGGGTCCCATCTTTGAAGCAACAGATTCCTGACTAGACTCATCTACCTCGTCAACCATGCCCACAACAACCTGGCGTAAAGTCACCAACGCTTCCCCCTCGACATTCGGCATGATATGCGGCTCGGCTTTGAGGGTAATCCCCTTGACTGCTGCAACCGGACAGAGTGGGGGAGTCACCAAACTGTCGGAACTACAATTGGCAATAAGCACTTGGACATCCGGGCCCTTCGCTTCTTGAACACCCCCAACAACAGGCCAAGCTTTGACGAGTTCCCTCGATGTTTCCTCATCTTGATTGCCACTATAACGAGGTTCCAGCAGGACAAGGCTCTCGCGAGAGCCGACCCAAGACTACTCAATATGACAACATACAAATCTGGCACTGTTGGGTGGGACTGTTTCACACTTCTGGGTCCGCGCCTCAGAAACATGGGTGTCCAGCTGCGGCTCATCATGGGCTTTAATAGACCGGAACCATCTGAGTGCGAGATCTGCCTCAGAATTACCGGTACCGCCCCAGCGGCCTAGTCTGGTAGCTAACTCCCGCAAAATGTTACAACCTAACAAAACGGGATACTTCTCCCTACGTTTCTTATCAGCGGCTTCTTGAGATAGACCGGAAACAAGAAATCTACCCATCAATTTCTGCCCAAATACTTTTATTGGAACCTCAAGGAAACCCTCTACAGGTATATCTAACCCATTAGCCCCAACTAACTTTACAAAGGTGCCCACTTGGTCCAGCTTCCCAACCTTCCCAGCCAAGTGCGCATGGTAGAATTGAGACGATATCAAAGAGGTCTCTGCTCCCGTGTCTAGGATGCTCTCGGTACACACATCATGTAACTGAATCGCCGCAGTTGGACTGCTAGACAGGAGTTTTCGCCGATCCTCTTTTGTGATGAAACCGTCAATTCCCAAGGACGTCACCTCATCAGGACAGGCATCACCCGGGATTATGGTAAAATCATTAGCAGTGGGCACCGCTTGCTCCTCCACCATAGTGCCCTTTATGGCAGAGGGGTGGCGTTTCCCGAAGACGCACCAACGCCTTGACCCTCTTTGGATTGGTCTCTCTTCTTCTTGAAGCACTTCTCCTCTGTATGACCCTTCTTCTGGCAGTAAGTGCATTCTCTCGCATCTTGTCGGCGTTCCCAGCCGCCGCGACTCTGAGCGTGGCCACAAACCTTCTGCAATGAAGAAGCCAGACCTTGCACCTCACGGCTCATCTGAACCTGTTGATCAACCAAGGCTTTGATCGATGTCTGCAGCCCCTTCTGGCCCTCCAAAAGCTCTGTAAGCTGACTCTGTAGCTCTGGACCTGGAGACTTTGTCGGGACCAGTGGATCTTTGGGTTGCCTACTTGGAGCCTTCCCCACTGCAAACACCTCAGTGTGGTCGCCCTCATCGCCGTCTGCCAGTACCGACAAAGCCCGTTCGCGCAAGTCATAAAAGCACAGGTCTGTACGATCTATTGCGAATCGCCGCAGCTCTCGTTTCACCGAGACATCTCGTGCGCCTTTAACTAACTGCTCTTTAAGAGCGCTCTCTTTTAGCTGCGCGAGAGCCCCTTTTTGTGGGGTACCTTCGGCTGCCAATTCCATTTGCCCGTATAAACGCATGAGCGCACGACTATACTCGGCTAGGCTTTCTCCGTCTTCTTGTATGCGCACATAGAAACGGGAATGAAGAGTTTGCACAGACTCTGGAGAACCAAATCTCCGGTCGAGCAGAGCACATAACTTATCAAGATCAGCACGCTCAGACAAGGGACAACACAGAACTTCTTCTTTGGCTTCCCCTCCCAGGTGGTCAATGACCAGGTTTACAAGTTCATCATCAGAAAGGCCCAGTTGTCTACCATACGTGTCAAGATCACCCAGCCATTCCTGAAGAGTTTGATCACTATGCTTACGGGGAGCCCCAGTGAATTTACACAATTTGATAGTGGGTGTACGTTGAAATTTCAGATTCTGGAATGCAGTGGACAAAGTTTCAGCAAGCGCTTTATTCGATTGCGCAATCACCTCCGCCAAACCTTCCGGTAGTGACATGTTGGCAGTTTGAGAAAACACCAAGCCGCAAGTGCGCAAAAAATTTTTTTGGCACAAAATTAATCATCCTGTGCGGAGGGCAGGGAACAGCAGCTAATAATCAGCAAACTGTTGCCAATGCTCAAGGCCTACTCTAGAAACACAACATTCCCTTTGTAAATCTACTGAGTTGAATTTACAATCGGTCACAAGGTTAAGGAATCGTGTTTAAATAACGTGTTGTTAAATAAATATGGCTGGGCTTCTTTTTATTTATTTTTCCAGCCAAACGCAAACAAATTATAAATGCAAATCCACTCGCACAGTTTTACATTCACTTTAACGTGTACAGCATTCACCTTCTAATATCCAAGTAAATGTAGTTAGAAATTTAATTCAAACTTTAAATTCACTACTGGAAAAACATCGCTGTTTATTGTAAATCAAAGCACTAGCTTTATACGCTACACAGTTAGCGATATGATTTTTACATGACATGCACTACAGTATAGATTACAACGGTTAACCGATGCAATGTTTTACAATGACGTCAAACTGTAGCTGTATCTGGGGTTTTAAATAACGAAGAATGTTCCTCTATCTTGTCTACGACGCCAATTTTCTGTGATGATCTCTGTCGAGGTCTATCCTGCTTTGATTCCAGGATCCCAAGTAAGACCCTCAGAGGATGAGGATGAGGCACTCCTCGTTGTAGCTTGTATGGCAATGAAATCAGACTCAGAGACACATCGGACACACCATGAAGTTGTTTCGTCTCAATTCTTTAATCATCAGTAACCATGAACAATGGATTTCACCCTCCCTTGCTGGCCACGACTGATGTACGGAGTACACATAATGTGGTGATGACGAGAAGGGAATCAGGGGAACCATAAATAAAAAACCCTATAAAGGAAAAATGGGGAAAATAAAATGAATCTCGTGTCGATCCCCATCAAACTATATTGCCGTTACATTAAAATAAGTCTCGTGTAAATAAAACCATAATCTTTCAAAACTTTTAATAACTTAAATCGTTGAACAGAATAAAGAGAGAATAACTTTAAGATTCCCTACCCAGATACGGTCCAAAATGTTGTATTGAAGGATTTTCAGGGTCAGCCAGCACACTGGAAGTGATCATGAACATGAACCGGAACAGATCGGCCATTCATCGCATAATCTACCGTGTAGTGTGTTTCCAAGCAATGGACGCTCACTCAAAGTTTTCTAGTCTGTGTGTTCTGCATACGGCCCGTACACAGTGCATGCTGTACCGAGCATGCAAGAAGCGCTCACATCGGCTCTTCCAGCGTGCCGGTTACACCCCCCTTGGATTATCCCAATCTACAATTATCCCCAGAGGGTATTATAATGATTTATTCCACGGTCGTACAGGGTCAGGGGTCATACAAATTTATACATTGTAATAATGTACATTTTACGATAATAACAAAGTCGACTCCCCACATAACGTTTCCAATATTCCCCTTATTCCATATTCAGATTAATTGTTGCAACTCTCTTGGGGCCCCTGTTTCAATTTATAATTCATAGTGTGGAGTAATAAATCATACGTGAATGTTTGTCAATGGGAACAAATTGGAGCTAGAAAACGCTAGCGATGTGGTTAAATTGAGGCATCCTGGTATTGGTCAAGAAATCTTTACACGATATGTTTGCTCAAGTAAAATAATCAGTTACTCAAAGAAAGTATTAACAATTCGAGCTATTGCAGCATTTCCGTGGTGTATGGCAGGTCCTTGGTCGTCGTTGTCTGGAATGTCAATTAACTCTAGTTACCTTTGTCGACACAGATATGGCTCTTTGAGGTTCTTTGATATGTTGAAAAGAACAGCACATGCAACGATGACCTTACAGGCTTAATAAGGTGCCACACGTATCCCCTTCCTCAGACACGGGAATTTCATTTTCACCTTGCAATTTGTCTGCTCAATTGCGACTCTGCCATGTCGATAAAACCTGTGTATAAGAAGTTCAAGGAGAACAAACTGATTTTGTTAATACAAGACTACCTCCAGACTCAGCCTCATACGGTGCCCACTTTTTGAGTTAACAGTGAAAAACGACCACAGTATTTCTTAAAAGTAGTATCATACATTGGTTTTTATCAAAATACAGATTCACGGGCAAAGATATCAAGGAAGATACAGTAACAGTCATCTGTGAAAGAATTTAATTCCCTCACGGTGCCCACTTTTTGAGAAAACAGTGAAAAATAGCCACAGTATTTCTTAAGTCTTTTCTCTTATATTTTTTATCTTTTAAAAGATCAAAAAGATTTTCCGTTGTTTTTTTAACGGTATGTTTCTATCACCACCATCTTCAGACACTGTAAGTTATACGAAAATCAATGAACATTTCTGTTTTGGTTCCTTACCAAAGTAGTCTTTTCTCTTTTATTTTTGATCTTTGAAATATCAAAACAAATTTTGGGCACTCACTGGTTTTACTCTTTTTTTTCCGATAAAAACAGCATTTCATGCAAAACAATTGTAACGGTACGTTTCTACCATCACCATCTTTATACTTAATAAGTTATAGGTAAATCTGTAAAGTTTTCTGTTTCGGTGTGCTACGAAAGTATGATACTACCTTTAACGCATTACAATAAAAACAGTTTCTACACTGTTAAAACAGTGTTTAGCATTTATGTATCATTTATGTTAAGTTGATGAGTCTTAAGTTGAATTTGACAAACCGATAGTCACTCATGAAAAACGTTACAAAAGACTTCTAAAACAGCCTAAACCCTTACCGGGTACAGTATACCGGTAAACAGAGCAGTTAGTAAATGATTGGGTATTGCGTGATAAGTTAAGTCTAAGGTATGGGATTAAATAATTAATAGGCCTTTATAACGAAATAATATTTACTCGTTATACGCTCGTTCACTGGCAGTTGCAGGTTGTCGGATGGGGGTCATAAGTCATTCCAGTTGCGGATAGCCGGAGTCCCCCAGTAAAATGCCCTGAAGTTCTCCTCTTTTGAACATCTGAGCAATTTCGCTTCTGTTGAGTATTCGGCTAATCGTGCACGGATCCCTGGCAATTGGCCATCACGTTCAGGATGTGGTAGTTGGCTTCGCATATTAGTTGGACGTTGATACTGTGGACATCCTTTCTACTATTTTACGCTGGCAACTATGATAAGGAAATGAAGGAGAAGACGGCATATATTAGCTAGGCAATCAATCATCTGCGAGCCTTGCATGAATGGTGTTTAAATCTGATGTTTTAAGTTAGGACCGTATAGAGCTCTGTACAAGTCAATCAACTTAGAAACATACCAAATTATAACTTAATCGGACTTGGGGTTCGTTCATAATCGATGTCTGATGTTTGCCCTAACTACCCTATATGGACTTCCTTCAGACCAAGTTTGGCTAAGATCGGCTGTTTCAAAGTGACCAAAGTGGGGTTTACAAAAGCCCTGTGTAAAGTCTAGCTATTGGATTTTGGCTGAAGAAGAAGAAGAAGAAGACTCGAGATTGTGTCTGTTGAAAACAGAACAAATTACTTTTCCGCATTTCTCAAATTAATACATATCAAATATTTTTTCTTGATTAAAACATATGGTTCAAAGGTATCCACATTTCAATGTAGAAAACCAAAGTTTGACCAATTTGTTGCAGGGTTATTGGAACAATGCTTGTCAATTAGAATTGTGTCACGAGCAATAAACTTGCCTAACATTGAATTTTGGTGAAAGAACTATGATCAAAGCTCTTACCACTTTTAAATGAGGAGGTACTTCCTGTTTGACCGGAAGTAGAGATCACAAAAGTCCAGCAATGTGTCACAAAGAAAGACCTTGCCTAACATTGACTTTTGGTGAAAGAATAAAAAACAGCATTAATTTTACGATGGCAACTATGATAAGGAAATGAAGGAGAATGCGGCAAATATAAGCCAGGCAATCAACCTCCCGCGCACCTTGCATGAATGGTGTTTAAATCTTATGTTTTATTTTATGACCAATATTTTCACGTACAGAGCTATGTACAAGTCAATGGGCTAGTATGAGAAAGATTTGAAAAAATCATAAAAAAAACCTACCAAATTTCAAGGCGTTCGACCATTCCTTCCTTGTATTATATGCTCAAAGTTCATCTATGTTGTATACTTCAGAATTCCCAAAAAGGAATTTAAATATATGTTGTTTTGTTAACTAAATATAGTTAAAAGAACTTTAAAGACCCAAATTGTCAATAAATCATCAAACAATCAGAGTATGACATCATGATGACGTCATTGCAATTTTCCGATATAACACTTCGTAACTAAGATACATACCAAGTTTAAACTTAATCGGACTTTGGGTTCGTTTATTATTGATGTCTGACGTTTGCGCCTTTAAAACACTGTCACGTGACACCTGACGACGTCATGATGTCAAAAGGTTTCGGGATACAACTACCCTATATGAACTTCCTTCTGATCAAATTTGGTTAAGATCGGCTATTTCAAAGTAACCAAAGTGGGGTTTAGAATACCCCTATGTAAAGTCTATGGGGTTTTGGCAGAAGAAGAAGAGGAAGAAGAAAAACATAAAACAGAACAAAAACAAAGGCTTTTCGCTTCCGCGAAAAAGCCAAAAAAACAAGAGGTTGTGTAAGTTGAAATCAGAACACATGGCTTTTCCGCATATGATATAAAATATTTCTCAAATTAATACACATTAAGACTTTTGGTTTAAAGGCATTGCATACGTTTGGTAATGACTCTGAAAATTTGTGGCAATAAAAACTTACTTGGTGAGAAATACAGCTGCTTTGGATAGTATAATGCATATTGAGAAACGTTCAATTCGAAGTACCGCGGTTATGGAAAAATATGTCACTATTTATCTCCAAAAATTATGAATCTGAGAAGCGTTATGGCCGTAACGCTTCTCAGCTATTGACTTACTGTTATCTGGCGTGAAATAACCGCTCTAGTTTGTCGCCAAAATCTCAAAAACGCTACCACCTTTTGAATTGAAACTTTCACAGGTTAGGTTTATGGTATATGTATACAATTATATTGGTTTGAAACAAACAATAGGCTCAAATTACCAAACGTATGCAATCCCTTTAAGTGATTGTATCTAGATGTAGAAAAAAAAATTCATTCCATTTAGTTGCATATAGGTGTGCGATTTACTCCTGAAATATTTAAACTATTATTTATTATTCATTTAAAAATCGTCACAACTTTATACACACAAAGAAATTTTGAATAAAATATTAAGCTAAACTTTAGAATAGTGCACCTTTAATCTTGAGTCACGTAACTTGGTTGTTTGTGTCACAAGGAATTAAAGCTTGCCTAACATTGACTTTTGGGGAAAGAATCATGAATGATCGTACTTCTTACAACTTTTGAATGAGGAGCTACTTCAAAAATCGCATGCGTTTATCCTAGAAACATTCATTCATCCGTTGCATACCATTCATAATTATGCACGCGCGAGATGTATAAAACAAAACTTAAGAGAACAACTGGCACAATTAGGCTTCCGTACAACAACCACCGTTCTGCGCATGTCATAGGCCGCATTCCGACCGCACCAGTCTCTGGCTAGTAGTGGCTGCCATAGTTACGTGCGTAATTTGCAGCCGCAGCCATTTAATTGGGACACGGCCTTACTTCGTGGTGCATTTTGGTCGTGTATCCCGTCGCAATTAAAGTGTTTACTGTCTAAAGCTTGGCGAACAATCTATTCACGGCAACAGTGTCATTCACCACCATAGAGCACGTAAGTGAGTATACAAGAAGAATGAATGCTTTATGAAATACAAATTTTGTTTTTGTGTATAGTTGTGCGAGGTACATGTACCATCTTAGTCTTTATATATAAACTTGCGTCTGTTGCGATTGCCACAATATGTTTGGAGAGGATTTCGGTTAACAAATAATTTGATGGAAAGCAAAGGGTGTTCTTTTGTCAATGGGCATGATGGCCGGGATAACGTTAGGTATTGTTGTACTTGTACTAGACTTGTAATAGGCCTGTAGGTTGTATAAACCTTTTAGACGTTCGCAATGCATTCTGGGTTTGGATGGCAAACATTGCCTGTGAATTATCGCACAAGTCTATGGCGATTCACGTAAGTTCGTGACTTCTTTCGACTTTTTCTCGAAAACTTGATGGAGTTGAGCAATGAAACTAACCCAGAATTTCCGTCTGTAACGTGCGTGACGGTATAGTCGCCACGTCCCTATAGTCGCCACCCGGTAACAGCAGATGGTTTTTGTTTTGATCGGAGATACTATACAGGTCAAATGATATGTTGTGCTAAATATAGTACCTATCCATCCTCCAATCACGACCTTTTATTCTGACCTCGAGAGTGTCATGCCACTTTCCCGTCATGCCCTTTGCGGTCTTATGCAAATATACGGTTTGGGCCATTCAGGCGACAGCGCGTCAGCTGTCAATCAAGATTGTCTCCTCCTCCAGCCATATCTAGGTATGTAATGCATTTTCTGTTTTGGGGTATTCCCCTGTTTACATAGATCGTTTTGAATAGTAATTTGTTAAGAAATTTGTTTTCTAATCTTATTTAAATTAGATTATTATGTCAATAGTGGCGACTTTACGGCTAGTCTACTCGAGTCGCCTGGCGAAATTAGGGCAGGCTGGCGAAATTATAACCGCACGTATTTTCAATGGCAGTGGGAAATACGGTTCAACGTACAAAAGCCGCCTGTGTGTAAACGGGGATACTGAATTTTGGGACGTTTAGTGTGTAGGCCTAGCCGATGTTTGTATTAATTCGAGGACCACGTTGTTAATTAGCTGTTTCGCATGCGGCGGAACAGCTATTGTTTTTGTTATTGGCTTTTTCGCGGAAGCGAAAAGCCTTTGTTTTTGTTCTGTTTTTTTTTTGGCTTTTTCGCGCAAGCGAAAAGCCTTTGTTTCTGTTCTGTTTTTTTTTTTGGCTTTTTCGCGCAAGCGAAAAGCCTTTGTTTTTGTTCTGTTTTTTTTTTTTTTTCTTCCCTCTTCCTCTTCTTGTCGCCAAATTCCCATAGACAAAGCGCAGGGGTATTCTGCACCCCACTTTGGCCATTTTTAAACAGCTGATTTTAACCAAACTTGGTCTGAAGGAAGTCCATATAGGGTAGTTGTGTCCCGAAACTTTTCGACATCATAACGTCATGACTTGATTTTATATGAATTTTTTTAATATTTCTCACAGCCCGTTAACTTTGTACACAGATTACGTGACAATATGGTCATGTACAAAACATATGATGGTAGAATGACTCAACTCTCCCCATATGTACACTGCACTGTACGTACGTTATTCACTGCACTGTACGTGTGTGTATTACATTCATAATAATGCCCGCGGATTGCGTGACTCCATCAAAACTTCGTTTATAATCTTGCCATAGACATTTCCATGTACTTAGACTTTTAATATATCGTTAAATACCAGCACTAAATTTCGAAATTTTATCGATGTAGGTTGCGGAGTATTGTACATCATTTTATGGGTCGCGTTAATATTAGCATGTACAACTTAGTACTTCGGAAGAGTTGTATGGAAAAGTGCAATGATCCATAATTTTTTTTTTGTACGTGGCAATATGATCAGTTGTACACATGAACAAATTACGTGACATATTGTCACGTCCTTTCCCCAGCCTAGACTTTAGTGTCATAACATCAGAGTGATTTCATGTTCTCGATATAATTTTGTATAAATATTCTATTCCACAGTCGGCTGGACGACCATTGTTAGTACACGGTGGTCTTTTTTACAAGGCCGTTTCATAAAGGCAACCACCATGCACCGGCGGACAACAATCGGTGGATGGGCGGCGTGCCGATGCCGCTAGTAGCCGCTGCTGAACCGCCGGCAGCCCGACTTTGACTTGCACACTGGGTCGGGACGTGATGTCCGATTGACTGTTGACTCAACTGAACTATATTTTCCCTCATAGACAATGCACGTACGTCTTTTTTATATCATTTTCAAACAATTGAAGGAACGGCCAATCGCCTCGAAATTCGTAGGTTTGGGAAAAAGAGGTTGGCGATTGTAATATAAATTAATGACAACTTCATCACTTAATTTTTTATAAATTTTTCAATCTTTCTCACGCTACCCGATTGACATGAAAATAACGACCATAGTAAAACATACGATGTGATGCTCGATTGACTCAATTTCCCAAAACATGTGTGTAAAACATTGTTTACAGTATGTAAAACTTACATGTTTATTATCGAATCCGTATGTCTGTTGAATTTTCAGAATTATTTACAAAATGTTTGCGAGTTGACGTAATGTTTGCGAGTTGACGTAATGTTTGCGAGTTGACGTAATGTTTGCGAGTTGCCGCAATGTTTGCGAGTTGACGCAATGTTTGCGAGTTGATGTAATGTTTGCGAGTTGACGTAATGTTTGCGAGTTGACGTAATGTTTGCGAGTTGACGTAATGTTTGCGAGTTGACGCAATGTTTGCGAGTTGACGCAATGTTTGCGAGTTGACGTAATGTTTGCGAGTTGACGCAATGTTTGCGAGTTGACCTAATGCTTTTGACAAAAGGATTTTGAGGGCATGATTGATGGAACAATTTTCGAGGGGCCATGGGCTCAAAACTATATTTTCCTTCATAGACAATGCACGTACGTCTTTTTTTATATCATTTTCAAACAAAATCTTACTAGAACAGAATAGTCCATCGGTGTACATGTAGTATTGTATGTCAAAGTATGTACGGTCCACGGCATGCTCCTGTCAAGTTCATGCCGTACAACAACTTGTTGTTGTTTTTTCCTCACGCTACCCGATTGACCTGAAAATAATGGCCATAGTTAAAATGGTACGATGTTACTCAATTCCCCCAAACATGTGTAAAACATTGTATACAGTATGTACAACTTACATGTTTATTGCCATAGACAATGCATGTAAGTCTTTTTTTATATTATTTACAAACCATACAATCTTAACCGAAATGCTGTCGACGTAGGTTGCGGAGTATTGTATGTCATTTCATGGGTGCTCTTAAAGGGACTGCATACGTTTGGTAATTTGAGCCTAATGTTTGTTTCAAACCAATATAATTGTTTATATATACCATAAAACTAACCTGTGAGAGTTTCAATTCAAAAGGTGGTAGCGTTTTTGAGATTTTGGCGACAAACTAGAGCGGTTATTTCACGCCAGATAACAGTAAGTCAATAGCTGAGAAGCGTTACGGCCATAACGCTTCTCAGATTCATAATTTTTGGAGATAAAAAGTGACATATTTTTCCATAACCGCCGTACTTCGAATTGAACGTTTCTCAATATGCATTATACTATCCAAAGCAGCTGTACTTTTCACCAAGTAAGTTTTTATTGCCATAAATTTTCAGAGTCATTACCAAACGTATGAAAGCTTATAAATAAAAACATCTTAATAGATGAGTTGTGTAAGAAAAAACTGCAATGATCCATGGATTCGTACATGTGTTTTGTTTGTGAACAGAGTTTTGTATGATATGGTGATGGCCATTGCATTTATAAAACATACGATGTGTTAATTATTGAATCAATTCCCATATACACAACATGTACGTCTTTTCCCTGGGTAAAACACATTGCTTGACCTCTCTGACCTATACTTCCGGCCAAACCGGAAGTAGCTCCTCCTTTAAAAGTGGTAAGAGGTAGGATGATGATCCTTTATTAAACCAAAAGTCCATATTAGGCAAGGTCTTTCTTTGTGACACTATTGCTTGACCTCTGCGACCTCTTCTTCCGGCCAAACAGGGAGTAGCTCCTCATTAGAAAGTGGTAAGAGCTAGGATCATGTTTTTTTTCCATTTGTCCATTGAGGGATCCCTTTCTTTGTATACCATATTAAATATCTATTTTCAATTTAAAATATGCGGAAAAGCCTTATGTGCTGTTTCAAACAGCCATAAACTCTAGTTTTTTCTTCCTTCCTCTTCCTCTTCTTGTCGCCGAATTCCCATAGACAAAGCACAGGGGTATTCTGCATTCCACTTTTGCCATTTTTAAACAGCCGATTTTAACCAAACTTGGTCTGAAGGAAGTCCATATAGGGTAGTTGTGTCCCGAAACTTTTCGACATCATGACGTCATGACTTGATTTTATATGAATTTTTAAATATTTCTCACAGCCCGTTAACTTTGTACACAGATTACGTGACAATATGGTCATATACAAAACATATGATGCTCGGATGACTCAACTCTCCCCATACACCCACATGCACACTGCACTGTACGTACGTATTTCACTGCACTGTGTGTATGGCATTCATAATAATGTCCACGGATTGCGTGACTCGATCAAAACTTCGTTTATAATCTTGCCATAGACATTTTTATGTAAGACTTTTTAAGTTTTTATAATCGTTAAATACCAGCACCAAATATTTAAATGCTATCGATGTAGGTTGCCGTATTGTACCTCATTGTATGTGTTAATATTAGCTATACATGTACAGCTTAATACTTGGGAAGAGTTGTATGGAAAAGTGCAATGATCCATAATTTGTTTTTGTGTACGTGGCAATATGACCAGTTTTACACATGAACAAATTAAATATGTCACGCCATTTCCCCTAGACTCTAGTGTCATCAGAGTGATTTCATGTTCTTGATATAATTTTGTATAAATATTATACTCGGTAGGGCTATTTATATGCAATATGCCTATACAGTCAGCGTCGGTCCCCCATTACCATCGGCCCGACCTCGGCTGGACGACCATTGTAAATACACGGTGGTATTTACACGGCCGTTTCATAGTGGCAACCACCGTGCACCGGCAGACCACGGTCGGTGGATGGCGGCGCTGCTGAGCCGCCGGCGGCCCGACGGTGTGGCTTGCGCACTGGGTCATGCCGGGACGTGATGTCAGATTGATCGTTGACTCAAAACTATTTTTCCCTCATAGACAATGCACGTATGTCTCTTTATATCATTTTCAAACAAAATCAGAATGCTATTAATGTAATTAGTTGATACGTATTGTATGTCATTGTATGTACGGTCCTGCATGTTCTAGTCCTGTTTCATGCCGTACAACAACTAAGTGGGTTTTCTTTTCTACTAACGTGACAGTGGGTTTTCTTTTCTACTAACGTGACAATTTTGATCAGTTTTAGGCATCCAATTTGTTTCATGCCCTCGAAATTCATGCCCTCGGGTCATTCATGAAAACACATATTATTTCGAGTCATCAACATTTTTTTTGTGCCCTCGAAAATTCAGTCTGCAATCGGATTTATCCGGGCCGATTTATTGTAAACATTGTACAGTATCGTCAACAATAAAACCAATTGCAAAAAAAGTTTTTGTCGAATCATTGGTATAATGAGATGAATTACAGTGGTGATATGACGATGGCATGAAACACTGGATTCAAATAGTACAACCATCATGGAAGTGGGAATGATAACTGATTGCCACAGAACATCAAGTCATGGCTATCCTTTACTGTTGTACTGTTGTCGGGAAATTTATCGACCAAACGACTGTAAAGTGCGCCCTCATGTGAAAAATAAGTATGTTGGAGCTGTATTGAACTCGTACAATCGCACTTTTTGCTCGACAAATTGTACCCGATCCATCGTTTTCGATCAGTTGTGCAGCAGGCGGAGACATTATTAAATATTAATTTTTCATAATAACATTCTCACTTACGTTTGTTTACCTTTCTTTCTTCCCCCGCTGGTTGCCTTGTACAAGTAATTTACCCACACTGTCGGAATGAAAAACTTTGGCGTTGAAGTGGTTTCTAATATAGACAGAGGTCCACATAATACCAAAATTAATACACAATAGAACAAGAAAAGAAGATTTCTTACATAAATACCTTGTCAATGACATGTATTTTATTTCAAACTTGTCCATAAACAATTCAAAATCACACTGCCATTTAACTTAAAAACATGTGTCAGCAAAATGGTGAAGCATTATCATAATTATTTACTTCATTTAATTGATTAATTTGTAAACATTACACTTTGAGTCCCATTGTAGACAAATGTACAAGTTTCATCTGAAACCCAAATGAATTTTGTTGTAGATAATTATGAATACTTTATTAGTTCAAAAGGTATTACATACATGTATGTGATTCAGTGGAGGGCGCAAACACATCTTGAAAATAATTTCACTAGATTCAGCATGTTACACTACTCAATTATGAATGACACATTCCATGTGAAATATTGAGTGCTTGTAGATTTTCAGCTTGATGTGACTGTTTGCACATGATACTACAATTATGCTAGCACAATACAAACAATGTAAAGTGTTTACACGGTGTTAGGATTCCCATTTAAAAACAAATACTTTGATTCAATACCTGTAGGCTTCTTGTGTCACTCTACACATAGTAAGCCTTAACATGTTAAAGAACAGTACAAAAATAAGTTCTGAAGTCCACAGAGGGCAATCATTGAATAACCACAAGGAAAATTGGCTGGGGTATTATAAACAATTTTAAAAGTGACCAAAGAAAAATTGACTAGAGGGGATTCCAACCAGCTCTAGCAACTGAGCTTTGCAAACCCTGGGTTGGTGGTGTCCCAAATAGTCACCTATCTTTTTTTCTTTGGCAGTCAGAAGCCATAACAAGTGGAATTAGCATGGAAATCATGCAAAAGATGTAAGCTGCAAAGAAATATGCAGTGGTTTGTATATACACATGGGTCACATGTACATATATCATGAATGCAAAAATATGAAGGCATTCCTCTTTTGCCTTGAAGGACATTCACTTTAAAAGAAGAACGAAAAAAGGGGAATTTGTCCTCTTTACTGGTACCAATGCAAGTAATTAAGGTGTACAGAAAGCTGCAATACATGTACATGTTTTTCTTGTCAAACCAATTTCACTGCATGGTATGATACACCACAGCAAAGGGCATGTTTGTGCATGATTAATGTGGTGCTTTTCAGTCGTAAGCCACAGAGGTTTCAGAGAGGTCTTCAGAAATATTTCACACCTGGATTGGTAATAATAGCATAATAATTATATTATTAACCATAAAAAGAACTCCTTCCATTTAGCGCATCACAATCAATGTATCTGTATGCATACACATGTATTACTATTAAACATGGTAATTGGCCCGCGTGTACATGTACATTCTTAAAACCATCTCAACTCCCAGGAGAACATACAGCTCAGGCTGCAATAAGGTGCACAGAGGATAATCAAGCACACAAAGCCATCTCTACCCTCACAGGTACCCATTTACACATGGGTGAAGAGAAGCAATATGTGATAAGGCATCTTGCCCTAGGATGCAATCATCACTAGCCCATGGCTGGATTCGAACCCACAATCTGTAGATAGACCACAAGACCTTGAGTAGGACACACCAGACTACTAGGCCACAGCACCACTTCTTAATCAGCTGTCAGATAGAAAATGAATATTTCTTTCCCATTTAGTCAATTTGTTTTGTACAAAGATGCTTAGTACAGGAAGAAGTCATAGTTGGTAATGATGATAAGAAGATGGATGCTTCAGATGACTGATCTTCTGATGATTACTTGAGCCATAAACTGTGGCAGCTGTCACCATGTGATGACTGATGTGAGTGTCTTGCTGGTAGACAAAGAGGGGAGTGTCTTCTATGCTTTACATAATGTTTATCTCCACAGCAACAACTGTAGCAGTCAATAAGATTTCCTTAATTTATGCTATAAAGCATTACAGTTACATACATGTGTAGTAAGTCTCTATGCAGAACCCTCACTGCTTCCAATAGTGACTGTTTACTGCTGGTGATTGTTGTATTGAAGGACGTCCAATATTCCAAACTGTAAAATTAGAAGGTGGAATAAAAAGACAAAAGATGCACTTGAAAATGAAAATGATGCTAGTGTTATAATAACATTAATGTCAATAAATCTGTCAAAAGATGTTTCCACATGAACAGAAATGACCAGTATTCATGTACTCTTCAAGGACAAGCATGGGGTCAAAAATATGTCTTTTTTGTTCTCAGTTTTAATTTTGTGTACAGGAATTTTCTAAGACAGGGCAAAACTGTTTCAATTTTTGTTTTACTATGGCCACCAGGCCTTGCACTAACTTTGTTATGGCTAGCACACTGGCCAGCTTACTGCAGATTTTACTAGCCTGTACATATGTTTATCCATACCTCAACATGTAGGTTCTTTTTTTTTTTTTTTTTTTACTAGCCAACCGGGCAACCAAGGAAGTGAGTCTAACTAGCCCAGAGCAGTTTTTCCTAGACATTGTATGACGGTCTAGTACTATTTCGAGCCTGGGCTACAATTTTCAAATAAACGTCGCAACAAAATCATAACAACTATTAACAGCAGTCATACCTGAAATTGTTATGACCACAGAAAAAAGATGACACTACAGTGAAGACTGGCCATAGGATGACATGGCCCTGACATCAGTCACAGTCATGGTAGCAAGGTGATAACTGCAGTGTGGAGGGGCCAAGGGTTGACATGGCCCTGCTGAGTGTATCAGTCACAGTCATGGTGGCAAGGTGACTGCAGTGTAGAGGGGCCAAGGGTTGACATGGCCCTGCTGAGTGTATCAGTCACAGCCATGGTGGCAAGGTGACTGCAGTGTAGAGGGGCCAAGGGTTGACATGGCCCTGCTGAGTGTATCAGTCACAGTCATGGTAGCAAGGTGATAACTGCAGTGTGGAGGGGCCAAGGGTTGACATGGCCCTGCTGAGTGTATCAGTCACAGTCATGGTGGCAAGGTGACTGCAGTGTAGAGGGGCCAAGGGTTGACATGGCCCTGCTGAGTGTATTAGTCACTATCCTGATGGCAAGGTGACTGCAGTGTAGAGGTGCCATGGGTTGACATGGCCCTGCTGAGTGTATCAGTCATGGTAGCAAGGTGATAACTGCAGTGTGGAGGGGCAAGGGTTGACATGGCCCTGCTGAGTGTATCGGTCACAGCCATGGTGACAAGATGACATCTGCAGTTTAGAGGGGCCAAGGGTTGACATGGCCCTGCTGAGTGTATCAGTCACTATCCTGATGGCAAGGTGACTGCAGTGTAGAGGTGCCATGGGTTGACATGGCCCTGCTGAGTGTATCAGTCACAGTCATGGTAGCAAGGTGATAACTGCAGTGTGGAGGGGCCATGGGATGGCATGGCCCTGCTGAGTGTATCGGTCACAGCCATGGTGACAAGGTGATAACTGCAGTTTAGAGGGGCCAAGGGTTGACATGGCCCTGCTGAGTGTATCAGTCACTATCCTGATGGCAAGATGACAACTGCAGTGTAGAGGGGCCATTGTCAAGCAGGCTAGATGATTGTGCATGGTTTGACAGACATCTGTGGAGTGTATTAAAATGTTAGATAAAATTATTCGAAATGAATATAATGATGGCATGTGCAGTCTATATGATGCACTTCACATTCAAATAAAAATACTGATAAAAGGTATACTACAGGATTGGTAACATACCCAAACAGAAATGTTCACAGATTTATGTGTAACTTTCAGGGTATGAAGATGGTGCTGGTAGTAAGATACTGTTAAAATATATCTGCCTGAAATGGTGTATTTATCCAGAATTTAGTAAAAACAAAGACTGAAGACAGTTCGGATACCCCAAGTAAGATCAAAACCATTCATTATATTTTATAAGAAAAATTGAGTCATTTTATGTACATCTCGGATTACACAAAGTGAGCGCTGTTCTGGGACCTTTACAATCATGTATTGTTCCTTTTACCTAATATTCATTCCCAAATAATCAAAGTTGGTGGGAATTATGTTCGTAATCAAAATAAAAGCTCTTGGAAATTTGATGTTATTCATAATAATACTGTATACACACATGTGCAGAGTTAAGCTCTTAATTTTGAATTTACTATGCAAATTAGGCTTGCCCTTCACCGACGTGGATGAGCACTGCATACTCAGTGATTGTGAGAGCATGACAGCATGTGAAAAAAAATCACATGCTGGCTCAAGTGGGATTTGAACGCACGACCTCCTGCTTACTAGTGCCAATGCCATACCGCTAGAGCTTGGTGGCCTAGCAGTATGGCATCTGCACTAGTAAGTACGAGGTTGTGGGTTCAAATCCCACCTGAGCAAGCATGTGATTTTTTCATGTGCTCTCACAAGCACTGAGTATGCAGTGCTCACATATGTCGGTGAAGGGCAAGCCTAATTTGCATATTACCTATTTCCTGACCAAAAACATTTAATATTCAATTTTGAATTTGTTTTACTACCTTCCAAACCATTACATGTATATCTTTAAAAGAAACAGTAAATCATGTCTTTCTTAAATTGCATGTTCAACTCAAATCTAACTCATCAGAATGCATACATTTGTGATAAATGCCAAGGTCATGTACATGATATTTCCATTGTCAGATAATAATTAATTGATGTGTATTGTGTACAACAACTAAATACAAAATCTCATATATTGATACATACACCTTCATGATAACTGTAATAAGTAGGAACTACAGATGCACATACTGATTCTATATTTCTTACATATACATGATCAATCAATGTCCCATTCTCTGTTGTTGCATCTGTCACACATTGTGTATATCCATGCTCACACATTAATTTCTCTATTTGTGAATGCTGTTTGAAGATATCTTCATTAAAATCACCCATTACAATACATCTGTTAGATACTTTATGAAGTTCATCAAGTAAATGTTTCATGTTGGTAATAAACTCAATCATGGAATATGATGCTGGACGATAAATTGTTACCAAAGAATATGACATTTCACAAATTACTTGTACTGCAATATACTCCAAGTTGTGTACAGGCAATGCCAGTCTACTGAATGTCTTGTTCTTTCTACCATACACAGCAACACCTCCATGACACTGTTTGCTTAACATCTGAGTAACACTGCATGAATTATTATATGAAGCGCTTCTGACTTGATGATAGCATTTGAAATCATTTAATTCTGTCTCACAGTCAAACTCATTCTCACTCCATGTTTCTGTCAGACAAATGAAATCTGCTGACATCATATCAATATTACATTTTAAGTCTTTAAAGTGTTCTTTCAATCCTTGGATATTATGCATGATGATTACAGTGCCATTTGATGGTAGTGTTCTTACATTAGATTCTTCAATAAATTCCATCATATTACTCAATGAATCCTTGACTGATTTATTGCAATAAACAAACTTTTCATTAAACCCTTCAATCACAAGTCCATTTAGAGATGTTACTCTGCTTAGTGCTACATATGCTTGACCTGGTGAAAATGTCCGTTCAAGAGACACCACTGCTCTGTCTGTAGTCACTCCTTGTACTTTATGTACTGTACAAGCCCAAGCTAATTTCAATGGAAATTGTCGCCTAATCCACTGTTTGCTTATATGTTCTTCTTCCCTTTGAATTCTAATAAATCCAGCATTTGTTGCACTTTTCCTTTTCACTTTGGATCCAACACTTTCGCTATCAAATACAATATGAATATATTCAGGGGTAGATTCATCATGTGACAGAATGATTTCACAAACAGTTCCAAGTACTCCATTAACAAGTCCATCAGAAACATCAAGATTTTTTGCCAACATTACTCTAGCACCAGTACCTAGCCACAATGATTCAGGCAAAGTTGTACGCAATGATTTTGGGGGTATTTTCACTCGGCTTGTCTTTTTATGGGACTCTTTCTGGAAATCATTTGCTAAAATACAGAAATAATCACTGCACTTTGCAAACAGTATCTTCCTATTGTATTCATCAACCTGTTTATTACATGGAAATATATGTAAAGCATCATCCCACTCTTCTCCAGTTTCTCGTGATTGTAACATTGCCACATCTTCATCCAATAACTTATCTTGCTTAGCTCTGACACGTATTCTATTCAAAGATTCAGCAAACTGCATATCATCCTTTTGTCTCATAATTTCCCTCAACTCAACTTTTTTAAAACAATCATTCCACAGATCTACTGTAATATCTCTCTGGTACAATGATTTCCCTTTGACTGGAGGCAATTGATAAAAATCACCAACAGCTAAAATGCTCACTTTTCCAAAAGGCTTGAGATCACGTGTTTGTTTAATCTGTCGCAGACGTCCATGAATGTAACACAACATTTTATGATCAACCATTGATATTTCATCAATAATAACAATCTGAAGATCTTGCAATTCATTCCTCAAAGTATTCAATTTCTCCTCACCAAGGGGTTGATATGGCAAACGTGCATCAGTAGGGATTGACAACGCACTATGAATTGTACTTCCATTGATATTAAAAGCTGCAACTCCAGTAGGTGCAGTTATCATTACAGACACATTATCAGGATTATGAACCATTCTTGTAAAGAGTCTTGTTGCTTCATAATGTATTGATTTAACCAAATGACTTTTCCCAGTTCCAGCTCCACCAGTGATAAACACATGAAATGGTTCAGGGTTTTTGCCTTGTACCTTCTGTAAACACCAGTCACGAATCTTATTAAACACTTGTCTTTGCTGTGTATTCAATGACCTCAATAAACTTAGTGCATCTTGCTTTGATATTTTCATTGTATGTGGCTCAATATTACACACTTTGTCCTTTTTGTCAGATTGTAGGTCAGGAATATCCAAATCATCATCTTCTGGTAATACTGGCTCACGTTCTGCTTCACATTCAAGTCTCTCCTGCTCAGATATTGGGGAAATTAAAGCCCATGCATCTTCCTGCATACCATGTTTTTCTACATATTGTTTAGCTGCTTCAAGAGCCTCAGCATTCTTCTCAAATTTAGACCGATTACTTTCAACAACAACACTTACAGATTTCATTTGGTTTTTTAGACAAACTGAACCATTATCATAAAACTGTTCATAATTATCAAACTGTGGTGGCTTCAGTTGAGCATCAACATGATATGGAAGAAACAGTTGTAATATACTGTGGTAATATTTCTCTGGATATTTAGTCACTGAAAACCTTGGATATCTTATGACTGCTGGTTCAGTTCTTGTACGTTTCTGTATGTGACCCAAACCATGTTTCAATGCATATACTAGTGACTTTCTCGATATATTACATGTATCTCCATTATAAATAATTCTGTACTCTGAGCAAAATTTTGCCAGACACATGTCATCAAATTCATCAATATCTGGCCTTGCTTTATAACGATCAACTCTACTAGTCATGAAAATATCATCATCATCTTCACATTTGCTCTGAATTACACTCAATGGCAAACTCATTCGTACAGGATTTTCACCTACAGGTATAAACTCCACTTTTCTAGAACCCTCTTTCAACCTCAGACCACAAACACGAAACACTGCTTCCTGAGCTGATAATTCTCTATTGTGTAAATACACACATCCAATTTCCTTCATACTTTGTCTAGCATCTAAATTCCCCTTTTTGGCCTCACTCTGGGCATGTGCTATCAACTGTCCTAATTCTCGTTCTGACTTTGACATGTATGATACTACATAAGCTGCACAGGCATATGCATCAGTGATATATTGAATATCCATATTAGCATTCCAGGCTCTTATTAAATCAGGATTATACAGATTCACCCATACATGTTGAGGCTCTCTCTTTAAAACAATAGTGGGTTTCCTGCTCAAAACATCATTAGCTTTTTCAAAATCACTCTGTGTAATATTAATGCTTTGAAATAATTCAGATGTTGACATTTGTTGATTATTCTCATCCTTGATTGCATTCCATACTGACTGCAATAATTCCTTGGCTGCTTTGCGTTTCATTTCATCATTACTAATGGATGTACTTTCTTCATGATTATATCCATCATGCTCACTATCTTTATCATTACATTCATCAGCTGGATCACAACTGGCAATAAATGTTCTATTAGATGGGGGTCTTGGAAAATTAAATCTACATTCAGAACCCTTCTTTTTACAAGACTTGGTATGTTTCCTACTATGTAGCTGTACATGACTGATTATTTCATTCAATTCCTCATCTTCTTCCTGTGTTGGCATCTTGCAACTGATATATTTATCAATGAATTTTATTACATCAGCATCATCATCTTTATCCAACCTTGGAGCATTTTCAATCCAAAACAGACAATGTGTGTGTGGAGATCCTCTTTGCTGGAATTCTACTCGGTAAAAATAGTCCATGACTTTGCCAATGGGTTCTGCACTAGACATGATAACATCTTTCAAAAATGTATGAAATCGATGTTCAAACATTCTAGCAACAGTCACTGGATTGCTTCTCAATACTGTACACTTATCATTCCAATCCAAATCTTCAATTGTTCTGAAATCCCCTTGTTGTCTCAATATTGTATAAATGACTTCAGGCCATCTCATATCAGCTGCAGAAAATGAGCAAAACCATGTTGGTATTCCAAGTTGTCTAATCATAGCCATGACATCTCTCTGAGTTGATTGCCAATATGACGGTGTACCTCTAATTGGTTTCATAAATCTATACCCACTATCAGACTGTAAAATATCATTTAAATGATCTCTATTCTTAATCATGCTAGAATTAACATTCTGACTACAATGTATTTTGCCTGAACTTTGACGCATAGCAATTGATACACCAGACATCACCTTTTCAATTTCTGATAAATACTGGGCATAAAAGATATACTGAGTACATTTGGCAAATCTGTTATCTGCATTCATCAACCTATTATGAAAGTATCTGAGGCGTGTCAGCTTTCCATCACGTTTTTCATCAAATATAGGTGAGCCTTCAGGGAATAATGCTGGAAAACATTTAGCCTCATTACCTTTCTCCATTAATACTCTAACTGGATTGTTTCCTTCACAAGGTGCAACACAAAATACATCATCAAAGTATTGATCAAGCACTTCTTGTCCAATATCTATAGGCTGTAAGCATGTATCAAGTGGAATACCACACAAACGATCCTCATCTGTTTCTTCATCACTTACACTGGATTCATCAGATTCATGTACAATTTCATCTTCATGTTCCTCATCATGTTCATCATCTAACAGGGGATCATTCCAATCACAATTGATTTCAATATCTTTATACCATGCATTGTTCTGCTTAAGATAGCTTAATGCAGTTTCCACATGTTCCTTGGTCACAAACTGATATTGATAATATCCTTTGTAAGTTAATTTTCTCTTTAACTTAATTCGAATTAACTGATTTTCATTTCTGCATCTTGGCAATGCTGTCACCGTATCTGTAATGTTAGATGGTACACATACAACAGGACCGTGTATTCCATTCTGTCCACCTTTCGGCAAGGCTACCATTTTCATGAATGGTATATTAATTGCAATGAGATGTTCCTCTAATATATTCAAACAATTCAATTCTTGCGGAATGTCTATCAATTCCAAATTATTTGTACATGCTTCTATAGGTACTTTTTTCTGTAGTAATGTCCTATGACATGTGTAACATATCCATAATCTAGACCTGCTAGATTTTGATACAAGACATTCATTTCCACACTCTTTAGTACATAAACATTTATGTAAATATTTGTCAGATATACAACTAACAATGCTGTATTTTTCTTTATTGCATCTAACAACTTGTTTCTTAAACAAAAGTTTGCAACAAACAGCACAAACATACTCAGGTCCAGTTGACACTTCATTCCTCCAATTTCTGATAACATTCCTCATGTTCCTTGCTTGTTGAGATTTTACACGTCTTTCTCTTAAAACCCTCTGCTTAATTTTCTTACGATAATTTGCATCTTGGTGATATTTGCATTTCAATTTTTTCATCAAATTTGTTTTGTACACATGATTACTCCAATACTTTTTCTTGATAGAATTAATGACAGCATTTCTGTATACTTGATTACTGTGATATTTATTTTTTGCACTGTTAATTGTTTTCTGTCTATATACAGCATTTTCATAATACCTGGCTTTGGCATGATGAATCTTTTCTTGTCTATGGACACTATCCTTATGATACTTCCCTTTTTCTCTATCAAGCTTTCTTTCTCTGAGTACACTATCTGTGTGATACTTAGTTTTGTCACGCTGAACTTTTCTTTCTCTATGTACACTTTCTTTGTGATACTTAGTTTTGTCATGGTTAAGTTTTCTCTCTCTGTGTACACTATCTTCACAATACCTATTTTGTTCAGTCGTAACCTTCCTTTCTCTATGTACTCTGTCTTTGTGATACTTAGTTTTGTCATGGTTAAGCTTTCTTTCTCTATACACATTATCTTTGTGATACTTCTCCTTTAACAATTTCCTTTTTTGACCACCATTTTCTGCATATTTTTTCCTCTCATTTTTAAGTACATTTTCTCTGAACTTGTTACAATTAGCATATTTCTTTCTCTTTGCCAAATTTTTCTTTTCCGTGTACGCAATATTCTCTTCTACAATTTTTGTCTTATTGTATCTTTCTCTTGCTTTATCTCTCTTTAATTTCAGGTTCAATCTCACATTTACACGTTTACGTCTCTTTCGCTTACGCTGAGAATATGTTGGCTTATCTTCCTTTCTATCATCACATTGACTTACATGAACATTACTGACTGGGTCTCTAGTACAGGTACTTTCAGACATCAAATCTCTGTTACAGTAGTTTTCATTACTCTCAGCTTGATTACTTGGAACAAGTTCATGAACATTCATGACTAAATCATAATGAACTTCATTTCTATGATACAAATAAATTCCACAATCTGACAATCTCTCCGTATTGGTGAATGAACGACAAAACACATACCATTTATTTGCCTCACTATACGTGTATAAATCAACACCCAACATGTCAGCCATTGCTATGATTTCTACTTCTGTTGCCCATGTACCATTATGAGACAGCCTCTGCCTAACCACATAATCCTCCACTGTAGAAAAACCTTCTCTTAAAAAGCACTTAAATTTATCAGCATACTTCAGCAAATGATTAACAGTAAGAGTTCTCACATGTCTATGATTTCCTTCAGTTCCTGATATAGCACAAGAAATAGCTCTAAAGAAACAGTTCCCATCACCGTTTATCTTCTTTACAGTGTCAGGTCTTCCCATGTTATTACATCTTGTAGAAATCTCATCAGTATTCAAACAAACCTTGCTCACCCCAAATTTTTGACACAATATAATCTTCCTTTCTTTAGCCAGTGGCAAAAATTTCAAAGGAACTGGTTCAGTAACTTGTAATATTTCCAAATCATTATCACTCTTGTTATTATAACTTAATTCATGATTAAAATCTGTGTTATGTATATTATCTGGCAAAACACTGTGTAGTGTATCTTCTCCAACTCCATAATTTCCATCATTGTTCTGGACTTCATTAGTTTCCATTGTCTCATTTACACCTTGTGTTTTTACGCCTTGTGTACAACTACTGGTGCAAGTACTGTTAGTATAGTCAACGTGTTTATCACTACAGATACTGAGGTCATGACTAATGCAAATATTAACACCTGTAATTTCAAATTGCTCACTATCAGACAGATTCATAGAATGTCCAAGTTCAGTACAATACCTGTACACACCTTGCCATGTCAAAGAACTCTGCAAAATACTTGTCCCATCTTGAACTTGACGGCCATGAACACTTCTGGAATGTGAATCAAATACATAATAAATTCCACCGTGGGAAATCACTGCAAAAGTATTTCCATGAAAACATATGAAACATGCTTGATATTTCTGAATTGTTTGTTCTATAGCTAGTTTCAGTGAAATCATGTTGAACTCTGCCAAAGTTGAATCCTGTTCATTGAATGTTCCTACTACAGATTCCGCATAATTCATGCTAAAGTTGTTTTCATATACATTCAAATCGGTTGGTAATTCATTGATAAGCAGATACTCATTATTCATAGTTGAACTTTGCTGTAAAAATCCATACAGTTCATTGCCAGTGTTAAGCACATTGTCCATGTCATTCCTTACCCATTTATTCATACATTTTATCTGACTTTTCATAATTGCACTCAAGGACATGGCTACACATTGCTTTCCAATATTCCTTCCAAACCGTATATCTCCTTGATGACAGCTGCCTTGTGCAACGATTGATTGATCAACTGCTTCATGATTTATTTTTGTACATTTCACTGTCTTACAACACTTCATTTTGGCAGGTTTAACCACATCATCAGACTGCATTTCATTAATCTTATTCTTCAAATCTGCATCAACCTTCCTCTTTCTCCTGGTATTTGGATGTATTCCTGTCACATTAAATTTGCTGGCATTATTTACAGATCTAATTCCAGTTCTCTTGACATCATTTTTAGTGCCATCCTTGTTTCTGCTGTGACTTTCTGTTTGTCTAGTGTCATCAATTTGGGGCAAGGATTTCTCACTTTGACGTCTCTCACACATTTTTGGACACTCTCTGGGCTGTGATTGATTATCGGTACATTTCTCCTTTTCACTTGAAGTATTAGGTGAAATTGTTTTCCTCTTTCTTAAGAAGTAACCACCACTCTGTTGTCTTATTGACTGTTTACCAGTACTTAGTTTAACATACCAATTTCCTGTCTTTGGTGTATCATTCCTTCTGTTCTCCTTGTTAGACACTTGATCAATAGGTCCACCTGGACACTGGTCTACTGCACTGCAAGGCATATCAAACTGATTCTCATCTGTACAAATACCAAAATTGTGAAACAAACTGTCAGAGTAATTACTATGTCCACATTTACAACAAACCCAAGTGAATGTCTTACCAGTCAAATATTCCTTAATGTTCAAAATACCTGTGCAAGTTGTATGAAACCACACACAACATTTATCACATTGTATCTTCCTTTTGCTACACCCATCACTTTTATCACAAAGCCAACACACATTGCCATTATCACTTTCTGTTTCCAGTTCCTTGACTTTCTCCTCTCTTACTACACAGGTCTTTCTCTTCTTGCTTCCTTTCATAACTTTGGACATTTCACAGACATTCTTTCCTCTCCTTCTGTTTACAGTCTGTCTTACATGAATAACTTTGCTTATACATCTTCTTGTGTGACCAAAAGTAGATTTCATTACTTCTTCGTGTACTTGTCTGTCCTTCTTAGACATACGCTGCTCAATTGATTTACCATTTCTTCTGTAATTATACATCACATGTTTCCTGGCCTTTCTTGTCATTCTTACTCGCTTTGAAACCGTGTATCCAGTTGTTTGACGCCTTCGAGTCTTCTGTTGTCGACACTTCCAACTATTTGAACATGTACATGTTGCTATCACTTGTCTCTTCAATGTACGAGGACACTTCTGCTTCAATGGTATTGTGAATACACCTCTCACCTGGTTCTTACACTTATCCTGACCTCTCCTGTATCTTCTCATATGGCTCTTATCATGACTTCTTCTAGCCCTCACCTTACATCTCTTCTCACAGCCCATCATATGCCTCATTCCACAGCTGCTTACCTCATGACTGCTTACCTCATGACTGCTTACCTCGTGACCACTCACATGACTCTCAATCATCTCAAACTTCACCTCACCGTTCGTCTCATGGCTCATCTCAGGTTTCATCTTCAGGTAACTCCTTCTTTCAACGTACGTGATATGATAACATATCGTATAACCATGACATAAACGTTTTTTCAAACCATGACATAAACGATTTTTTATACCAGGACTATTATTCAACTTCATTGTCATTCTACTTGTATGGCTGTTGCTGAGAACCGCAGGTGCCTGGTTCTCAACAACGTCCTCAAGCAAGAGTGCTTGAGTCACAAGCCCAGTGTGGACTTGAGTGGGAAAAGAAAGGAAAGAGGAATAGCAAGAAATAGAGTGAGAAACACAAGAGCTGAGAAAAGAAAGGCTAGAGAAGTCAGCAACAAACATGTTAGTGTGAGAGAAAACAGACGCTCCACGAACTGGCTTCGTCATCCTCAGGAACCCCATCCCTTCCTTCATCGTCTTGGGTCGCTGGTACTTTGGCATTTTGTCCTGAAAACAAATTGAAAAGAAAAACACAAACGTTTGACATCAGTTGACAGACAACACATTAAAGGAATGTTTTCCTAACCCACACTACTCACACTGTAGCAAGATGGCCAATTCATTCAGGGCCGTCTTTTATATCATTTTGAATCATTTATGTTTTTCAGGTTCAACTGTTTCAGTCAGTGATTTGTTCTTCTTCTTTAAATGACTTCAATCAGTGTTTTCGGTTTTGATCCTTCAGATAAAGCAACATACAGTAATGTCTGCTTTCACAGCTTCTGACTGAAAACAAATAAAGGTACAATTTAGGACGCTGCCAATGTAGGGCTGGACAATGCAGGTCAGTCGAAAGCTGGTTCAGTAACCAGGAGGTTGCAGGTTCAAGTCAACCTTCAGTCAGATTTCTTGGCTCTTCTTGACTTAAGCAAATGCCGTCAACTTCCGAGGCCTTCTGTAGTTGTTTATTTCAAAGCATATTCATATTCTACCTTGTTCAAGGTTTTTAATAATTTTTGTTAACAAGTTATTGTACAAAGACACTGTTTGATTTCCTCTATACTGAAATGCTGTTCAAGTGACATACACAAGTGACATAAATGTCCAAGTATAGTATAAAGTGCAGATATTACTTCAATTCAAAGCACCAATACATAATCAGAACAAAAAGAATAACTTTTGTGTACTGGACAAGTGCAAAAAAGTACAAGAATTAATCATGATTTTCATAATTATCTTATTAAGAATATTACCATTGACATACTCAATCAAACAAATCAATAACAGAAATATAAACCATTGACTAAAAATCCTTCAATTTACATAAAATGTTGAATATGATTCAAACACAAGTGAGATAAGCCACTGGTTATACACCCAACAGTCAAAAAGTGTGCTACAGCACAATAATGTACAGGTATGAAGGACATAATGTTTATGTAAAAAAAAAGGAAAAATAAGTAAATATGCAGACGTCCTAAATTAATGAGGAGTCATTTCTCCATGATTATACTGAACATTAATTAATAAAATAATTATTGAATTAACGTTAATTGTTATCATCCATGTTTAATTTATGACATAAATGAATGGCTAGACCCCCCATGGATGGATAGATTCCAATTGAAGCAAAACTATACAAGATCCCACAAAGGCAATAATCCATACTGACCATAGCTATATAGCATGACCATGTTCATATACATGTACCTAGCCTGTACACTGAACCACAACAACATAAGAAGACATTACTCAGGAAGCATAAGTTAGTCATTGTCACAATAGGCCTACGTACCCAAGTTCATAACGTTAGCCTTTGCATCAAATTATTTGTTTACCGAAATCCTCTTCAAACATATTATGGCAATCGCAACAGACGCTAGTTTATAAAGACTTAGATGCTACATGTACCTCGCACTATTCACTGAAATCCTACACAAAAACAAACATTTTAATCTCATAAAGCATTCATAACCTTACTTACTTGGCGTGGTGAAAAAACACTATTGTCATGAATAGATTGTTCTCCTCCAAGCTGTAGCTAGTAAACACTCTCATTGAGACAGGATACACGACCAAAATGCACCTGGAAGTAAGCCCGTGTCCCAATTCTATGGCTGTGGCTGCAAATTACGCACGTACCTATAGCAGCCACTAGCCATTGACTGCAGACGTCGGAACGCGGCCTAAGACATGCGCAGTACGGTGGTTGTTGTACGGAAGCCTAATTGTGCCAGTTGATCTCTCAAGTTTTGTTTTATACATCGCGAGCGTGGATTATGCATAATATCCGTCGGCCGCAATAGTCGCTATCGGATGAATGAATTTGTCTAGCCTAAAAGCATACGATTTTTTAAGTAGCTCCTCATTCAAAAGTGGTAAGAGCTAGAATCATTCATGATTCTTTCGACAAAAGTCAATGTTAGGCAAGGTCTTTCCTTAATTGTGACACAAACACAATGACGTCATCATGACGTCATCAGGTGTCACGTGACAGTGTCTTAAAGGGGCAAACTTCAGACATCAATTATGAACGAACCCTAAGTTTGATTGAGTTGAAACTTGGTATGTATCTAAGTTGGGAAGTGTTATATCGAAAATTTGCAATGACGTCATCATGATGTCATTCTCTGATTTTGTATGATTTATTGAAATTTGGGGTTATTAAAGTTTCTTTAACGATATCAAGTGAACAAAACAAGATATCTTTGAATTTCTTTTTGATAATTCTTAAGCATACACCATAGATGAACACTGCATAGACAAAAAAATATGGTGACGTCATCATTACGTCATAAAAATTGCACTTTTTATAACACACAGTAGGACGGCCGATCGCCTCGAAAATTGGTAGGTTGGGGAAATGGAAGTTGCGGATTGTAATTATGAAGTTACGTCACGACGGCATCATCACTTGAATTTTTATGATTTTTAAAATCTTTCTCACGCTATCCCATTGACATGTACAAAGCTCTGTACGTGAACATATTGGTCATAAAATGAAACATACGATTTAAACACCATTCATGCCAGGCGCGCGAAAGGTTGTTTGCCTACTTTATATATGCCGTGTTCTCCGTCTTTTCCTTATCATAGTTGCCAACAGCGTAAATGCTGTTTTTGACAAGACAACCACACACGCGCAACAATCTACTTAGACCGTTTTCAGTAATGCATGAATCGGTAATCCGAGCACACGGTTTTGAATGCCGCCTTCTTTTGATTATTAAAACAAAGTACATAGTTGCTTGTTTTAACAAAAAGAGGGCGCCATTCAAAACCGTCTGCTCGGATGACTGTTATTCGTTAGGCCATGCCAGGGGTGCTTTGTTATCAGACAGCAGTGTTTACCCGTTTGCATCTATATGGCACACAGTCACACATAGTTTTATAAAACCACTTTATGTGGCCAAGACACGTGACGTAAGATTAAAGGGGCACACTTCAAAACTCCAAAAGTGATTTGTTTAACTCAAGTTTTCTACATTTAGATACGGTCACTTTTAAACCATCTGTCTCAATCAAACGAAATAAGTGATGTGTTTTAATTGGAGGAATATAAATTTTTATATCATAATGCGGAAAAGCCATGTGTTCTGTTTTAAACAGACACAACCTCTAGTTTTTTTTTATCTTTTATTTTTTTTTTTTTATTCCACTTTTTTCCCATAGACATAACACAGGGTTTTTATACAAGTCACTTCTACCCTTATGCCAGTTCCGATCAACTTCATACTTGGCACATAGTTAGACCACCACCCCAGGTGCCATGCCGAAACATTTCGTCATCATGACGTCATCACGTGCACCATGACGTCATCATAATAGTGCAAATTGCAAGGCTCTTAATCTCCGGAACTGCAAGCCCGATGCAACTCAAACTTGGTATGAAAGTATATGGGGACGTGATATAGACAAAAATTGCAGTCACGTGTTGATGACGTCATCGTGTGATTTTATACGAATTATGCAATTTTTGGACCTATTCTTTATATCTCATGAACCACAAATCGTATTTTCGAAATTCTTTCGTCAACATGTTTGTTAGGCTATAGGCACATGCCACAAAATAATAGATTTTTGAATATTTAGTTTTGCCATTTTTTCCCAGAAACACATATAAGCGTATATTTGATCGTAATGAAACTTGGTGGGTAGGTACGAAATGGTATTAGTATCCCTAATGTGAAGTGACGTCACAATGACGTCATCGCCTGATTTTTTTTTTTTTTTAATGATTAATTTTGCCATTGAGAGTCAAACCATAAGACACAACACGGGCTTTGGAACTTTTTGGACCGCTGATATGGCTATCCATTGTAGTGGGCCAATTGTGTACAGGTAAACGTTGCACGATGAGCTAGAAAATCAGTCATTTTGCTGTTTCCACCGTCCATAAGCACAACCATACATACTATGTGCGCTGACCTATAGTGGACTCATGCCATTTCTGTGTTTCTCATGGCTGTGTGTATGTATCTGTACTACCGGTGTACGTGCATTGATGGACGAGTGACGACGCTCCTGGTACATGTAGTTGTTTAGGACAATTAAGACACCGCTGATTAACTATTTCTCTGTACTGGGTCAATCGTGTGCATATGTTTGTTTCGTACATTTGATAAAACATACACGAAACAGCTCAGTGTTTGTACACAAACACATGTCTAGTTTTATTTGCTTCTTACGTTATTTTTGTTGTTATTTACTCGGCCATATTCAAGATAACAGGAAACAAAAATCTACAATCACTGATAACAAAATGGGCTAGTTAAGCAATACAGAAGAGCAAGGGGTCAGTGGGGTGGAATGTGTTGGGGGTGGAGTCGGTTGGTGGAAGTTGGAGTGGATTCGGCGAGTCATGCTTGCACCCATTCGCTTGGATGACTTAAAAAAAAGTTGAGTCCTGATTTGGAAATGCAGCTGGTAAGATACATAGAATACATGTCTTCAAGAGTTTTTCCGCTAACAATCAGCCAAATAAAGATGCATGCGTGGTGTTTGGATAGAGGCGCAGGAGAGAGCATTTTCGGACCAAATGGTCCCAGCAATCATTGGTGGAGACGTTTTCGTGATGCTCATCCCGAAGCTGATCTCAGATTGCGGCGACCCGACCATCTTGACCGGGCTAGGGTCACCTGCTCAAGCGTGGATTCTCTCCGTGAGTATTTCCAACTGCCGAAAGACATCCTTGACAGATATGACCTGCATACCAGAAAGGAGAGAGTGTGGAATTGTGACGAGAGTATGGTTGATCTAAACAAGTCGACGCAGAAAGTTGTTGTGCCTGTGCGACAAAAGCATGCCCACTCCCGCCAAGTTGCCGGGACACAGCACATCTCAGTACACTGCTGCATTTCTGCTGCTGGCGGCACGATGTCCCCATTCATGATCTTCTCCCAGGCCTTCCCAGGTGGCAATTACACAGCAGATGGACCAGATGGCTGCCTGTATGGAAAGTCTGACTCTTGCTTCATGGACTCTGAGCTCATGCTTAAGTGGTTCAAGAAAATCTTTCTCAAGCAGTACCCTCAAGATCGTACGGAAGACAATGCGGTCCTGCTTACAATGGATGGCCAAGCATCACATTGCGGCCCTGACCTCATCGAGGAAGCCAAGAAGAAAATGTGATGTTGCTTGCTCTGTTACCCCACACCACACACATCTTCCAGCCCCTCGATGTCGCAGTGTACAAATCCCTCAAATCACACCTGGGTCAAACCATCAAAATTTGTCAAGCACTCCGAGGTACAATTTGGATCACCAAGAGGGAAGTCCCACGAGTATTCAAGTTGGCATTCGAGCGATCTATGACGATACACAACATGAAAGCAGGCTTCCAGAAGTGTGGCATCATCCCATTCAACCCAAACGCTATCGACAAGAAACAACTTTCCCGATCGAAAATCATCCCCGATGAAGATGTCGATCTTTCACTCCCGCCAAACTACGCCTTGCAGACGCAGCCGTCCAGACCGATGCCACCCCTCAAACCACAATCACCAATGACGTACCTCATCAAGAGCATTCTCCTGACCATACCGCCCAAGAGAATTTTTCCGATGACGAAAACGATCCTCGGCCTTCAGCGGAAGAAAATGCCCCCCAACCTACCAACGTCGTTCTAGGTAACCCTCAAGGTCATAATGCCGCACCATCACAACCACGCCCCGAGTACGACAATCCGCTCGTCAGGTTCGGCATTGTTTCCCCGGAAGTTGCGTCCATTTTCTACCCGCCTGCCGACAAAATTCCAGAAGGGCGAATGCTTCCACTCCGAATAAAGTCAAAAGCCAGAGTGATGACATCGGATGAAGTCAGGGATGACATTGCGCAGCAGGCCGTCGTTCTGGAAGAAAAGAAAAAGAAACAAGAAGAGAAGAAGAAAAACGCAGCAGAGAAAGCGGCCGCCAGGTCCAAATCAGTTACGGGAGAGGCCTCCACAACAACAGGCGGAAAAGGCAGCGGAAAGAGTAAACGCAATAAGGAGAAACCACCGAAGGAGACCAGCGACGAGGAAAATGCAGAGGATGAAGACGACGACTTCTGCTACAGCTGCCAGTCGTCTTACTGGTCCAAGACTAAACGCGCGCAACACAAGTGGGTTGGCTGTTCATCCCCAGGATGCAAGCACTGGTGTTGTCCCGAGTGTCTTCCTGAGGGTTTCCATTACACCGATGACTACTTCTGTGACTTCCATTACTTATCCACGGACGGTCTTAATTCAACCATCATTAAATGTTCAGTAATGTCACGATTGCACTTACTTCCTAGCCTGTACGACTTATTCACGGTGCATTTATTTCAGTGTCACCTACCGTGTGTACCCGTCAGCCAATTTTAACAAGAAAATCCAAGCCTCGGTTTGATTACACTGCTTAAACGGAATGTAGATTTGATGCACCGCGAATTAAGGTCTATATAAGATTTACCAGTGTTTAATTGGTCTTTTTAAATATTGAGAGTTTGAAGTAATGTCACGGAAGTTTACTATATAGCCTAACATTGTTGTTAGTGTTTGAATGGTGTCCGAGTTAAGAGCTTCATTTTTCTCCCGAAAACGGGGTTAACCATCTCAGTGACAGTTCTCGGGGGAAATGAAAATCTTGATATATTTCATGCTGTTTCGACATTAACTTTGAAGAAGTTGAGTTGTTAAAAATGTTAATTGTGACTTGTATATAAATAGTTTACACACGTATGTTTTTTTTTATTATAACTGGAACGCTTATGACTGTCAGCGAATTGTTTGAGGAGTGTGACTAAATTTGACTCTGCGGGCGTAAAATGACTAAAAAATACTGAAGGAAATGTTTGTTTTACTTAGAGAGATATAGTAATTATCCTAGTTGCTGTGAGAAAAAATAATGCAGTTGATGTGAAAAAAATATGACGATTGTTTCCTTTAACTCGTCGAATGGAAAATTAAAAATTGCTTAATTTACTTTTGAATGCATTTAACTTCAAAATTTTGAAATAATCAATTGTTCCTTACATTTAGTCAAATTTAGTCCTATTCATATTTACTTTAAACTGAAAAACCAAGCTGCCGTTAAGTGTAGGCCTACAAAGTATGTTTAAGATACTATTCATTATGAAACATCGTTCGTGGATGCGTATTTTCCCCAAAGACCCAAACCACGTGCGCGTCGTTCGTGGATGCGTGTTTTTCCCCCCAAGACCTAGTCTTGGTCCAAGACTGTAATGCTTGACGCAATGTTCCCGGAACCACCGGTAGGTGGCGCTGCACACGACTAGGGCTTTATCGGAACACTCTTAATTACTTTCGTAGAAAAAAATCCGGTAATGACCAAAAATGCCCCAGATATGTATGTTGTAGTCAACATTTTGACATTGTATCGCATGGAACGCCTTAGAATGGTTTCAAGAGGGTTGGAAACGCTGAAAATCATACGAAACTGTATATACCTGAGCCAAAAAGTGGATTTTATTACTTTATTTAAATGACCTGTGACGTCACAACGAACGTTTTCGGAAGCATTCGGATGCTCGGAAATGTGCAAATGCAAATGGGAAAGAATTCCACTGATCAACATTACAGAAAAAGGATTATATCCTCCAAGAGTTAACTTATTGGATACAAATTATGATAAACCTCAATTTCAGGTGTGGAAAACTTGCGTAGAATATCTGAAAAGTGAGTTTTACAGGGTTCTTTTACCTACAAACTGTACAAAGCCAGTTTGCTCAAAACGCCCTCTGTTGGTTCTATAGAGTTGTGCACAAATTATGGTCATCTGTGGAATTCTTTCCGATATGTGCACTAGGGCCTATAGACTAAACAACGGTGCCACATACTTTACATGAGCCAATTCCTATTATAAAATGTCATATTTTCTGATAGGAAATTGGGGTGCAGCCTCAAGTTAAAAAAAAGTGTGATCCTTAACTTAAGAGCCCTGTTAAAAATAGGGTTGTGAGAAAATGCATTATTTAAAAACACAGAAAATTAATTAAATTAAACAGGATTTTGTTTATATGAAACTGGTATATTCTGCTCATCAATATACCATCAAGGTCCAAATTATGGAGAGCTGCGTTGCCAATTTGAACTTGCATAAATTTCCTTGTCCAGAAGCCAAGGAATATGTGCCATGATTTCTGACACTCCATTGATTTAAGCTACCCAGGCCCCCCCGAGAGTCGCTAAAAATATGCCAAAATAATTTTGTGGCTTGTGTATGTTCCATTTTAGAAGAAATGCCGGCATCTCCCGAATTTACACTCCACTCCATTGACTGCCGTTCATTTCGTCAATGGCTGGAGTCTAATATCTACGCCATTGACTTTTGTACACACTAGAGTGGTGCGCACGGGAGCGCACGAACGGAATGAAGTTCAATTTCACGATATGGCCGAAATGAAATTTTCTTTTTTGAGTTCTGAGCAGTCAAATGACACTTTTTTGGGAAAATAAATGGTGGCAACTTAAGAATTTGCCCATTGCATTGATGAGGTATTATTTTATTTTGCAAGGCATGTTTTTTCAGAATTTTTTCATGTGTGTCCGAATCATGGACAGGGTGTCCGAATCATGGCTAAAATTTAGGTTATTTTTCAAGTCAATTTCATTTCAAGGACACAAAAAACTTTCATAAAATATCAACCTGGATAAAATAACTTCACTTTGTTGTTCATAAGTGAAAATAGTTGAGAGAAACAAACATTAAGAAGGTCAAAATAATCCAAAATTGCTTAAGTGTCCGAAACATGGCTATTTTACCCTACGTGTTCATCTCGTACCAAATTTAGCAGCCTGTGTCATGCTTAGAGAAAACGTTGATTTATAAAGCCAAAGATACTCAAATATCGGGAAATTTCGGGTCATTAATTTACAACGTACAGTAAATGCGCATGCATCTGGTGCAGAATTCTGATGTTCACATTGCCCTTATAGGTACACTCTTCATGGGAGTGTACCTATAAGGGCATCCCAATACTGCCACGACACTTCCCCCTATACTCCTCTCGATAGGTTGTTCCCTTGCTCCCATACTTGCTTCACTTGTGAGTGATGATAATTAAATGTCAATGAAGCAATCGCCATTGCAAGGGGAGTATACTTCCTGCTGGATCATACATGTACTCCTCCACAAATGCTTCACGTTTGGAACCCTTATATTGATAACAAAAAAAATAATAATCTTAAATACTGTATAATACTTCAGAGGTCAACAGACTTTTCCCAAATATAAACGTTACTCTAATGTCAGGCCACTCAACACACGGTCCATTGTGTCATTGTCTTTTATTGGTCTCTGGCGGGGAGGGATATCTTATCCACATTCTTACCATCCTGCATATCCTTCACCTCAAGAACACCATGTAAACGTTTGTTTTAAGCACAATTCCAACACGTACAAAAAAACCCAAGGGCCCTATGAAGTTATTTAGAATTTTCATTATTGTTGAGATATCCACGCATAATAGGATTTGCACATGCCTATACCCATCATGCTTCCACCCCCCCCCCCCCCACCCTTCCCGGATGCGCCACAACATCTATAAAATGTACAGGTAGCCCCTTTCATCTGGCCAGACGCAACACATAGCACCTATATCTCTAGTTCCGAAAAACTCTGGATAACGGACCCCATCGTGCCACTGCGCCCTCTCGTGATTTCATTTGACCCAGTTGCTCGCATTACAGTCTTGGGCATTTCCTATAAACTGGGGCGTGGCCTTTGTATGCCAATTAGGTACCTTATTATGAATATTCATGATTAAATCATGAATATTCATAATAAGGTAATTACGTTGAAATGCAAAATAGGATGCCAAGCAGGCCGTGGGAGCGCGCGTCACGGTAATTGGAGCTGCTGAAATGTAAACAAACGCAAGACAGTCCGCGTTCAGACAGTCTCGGCCATAGACTTTATAACAAACTAGATATCTATATTGTCTCGGCGCGCGCGTGGTTTATCTGAGGCTGCATGGTTCCGTGCTTGTTGAATCGCAGACACAACATGGCGGCTACATTCAAATCCATGCGATAGTGTCTTGTTAGTGGAAAGCTAGAGTTAATTACGCACCCACAATTAATGTGTGTGTTAATTTAATACCGTCAGCTTTCATGTTGTATTTACCATTTAATAGAAATAGATCGTGTTCGTGTGTATATATTAACAGTGTTCAATGCTCTCATGCATCAGGCATGTCCGGCTATGCGATGAATAGTATACTACGGCCATTGCAACTATAGCAAGCAGTAGGCAACGCAGACATTATTTGAATGCCCCATGACAGTACCACTATTCCCGATCCCACGATCGACACCGAAGCATAGTACTGACTAGTCATGTAGGATACTGCATCAGCATGGTTCACAGAGGTCATACGTTACAGGTCATCCATATTCATTAGATACCGATCCAACTGGATTTTTGCGGGCGCTGATTGGTTCCTCCGGAAATCCGAAGGAAAAATAAAGAAAAAGTTAAACAATTCATAGGAAATGCCCAAGACTGTAACGCGAGCAACTGGGTCAAATGAAATCACGAGAGGGCGCAGTGGCACGATGGGGTCCGTTATCAAGCATTACAGTCTTGGACCAAGACTACCCAAGACCCAAACCACGTGCCCGGCAGCAGCAGTGTCGCCGCACTCTGTTTGCTCCGCCCCTTTTCATTTTCATGAATGAATGAAGCTTTTAACTCCGCCCACATGACCTCATGAATAATGTAAGATATCTCTTATGATGAGTCGGACGATGTAGCTCTTCCCAAATTCTTAGTTACTCCCTTGGTTTTAATTTCATACGGAGTTATAACGAATTGTGGTATTTATTATGTGTGTTATACCGGAGCGACAGGTTGAATTGATGTAACGGCGAAACTTTACACACTGCCCTTTATGTCGCCACTTCAACATGGCCGACGTCGAGTCGATGTTACGAGGTTAAAATCAACTTTATTAAGATAAAATGATGTTTATCAACAGGAACCAGGACCAATGTACGTTGTGAGAACCTGAAACCAAACAGAAAAAAAAAAATTTATTAAAATATGGGACATTTTTTAATTTGGGTGGCGACTATAACGACACGCACGTTATGCAAGCAACAAAATGTATTTTTGGTCGCAACATTGAGTGTTCAGTTTGGGAGAAATCAGTGTTTATTCTCTAGCTGACTGGATGACAGTCTCGGCGCGCGAAACTAGCGCGCGGTGTATGCATTATTGCCTGCTTGGTTTCGTTTACATTATTGATAGGCTGCAGTCTAAACTTCGGTTGTGTATAATATGAAATGTTTCACGGTGTTAGGTCACTTCGTAGAGCAGTGCGCCCTCTCGCGGCCGCGACTCGCAGCGCGAAAATTATGGGATAGCGACACGATGCTCACATGGCATAAGCAGTATAAGCTAACATTTTCCCGACAAATTTGCCCCGTTGACCCTAAATGTCAGGGTGGGGAATGCTGCTTTCAGGTGCGGCACGTAACTGGTGAGTTAAAGGTTATTGTAGTTAAAGTTTTTCCATGATTAAATTAACGTTTTCACTGTTATACTTGTTGAAAGTCTTAAAGTTCATTTTTGTTAATCTTGCCACGTGAAAGAAAAGACGCCATCTTGAACACAGTTTTCTTTGTATGTGGGGTCGACGTCCACCCACAATTATCGCATAATTTGTGTTAAGAAATTTGTTAAAGAGATTCATGTCAAGGCTATACATGTATCTGGTTTAATAGTATTACAGTATACTTTCTTATGTCTTATGACAAATCACAAATTCGTAGTAAGAAAAGAATTATGAAACACAGTATTGTGGGCATTTGCTATTTAGAAGTTAGCACATGTGAAACATACTCTGATGAGCTACAACCTAATATGAAGCTGCCTCGTTTGTTTTGTTTAAGATGAAACCCCTAGATCTTGCTTGTTATCATACATATATTAGTTTCTTAATCTTGTGTCCTGTAATGAGAATTGTATCATTTGTTAATCCTTAATTATTTGATTATTGTTTACAGACCTGATATGTTGACTTGAGAAGTATTTTCATGAACATAGAGCTTGAGGCTCAGAGCGGTCACATTCACGTGAGCATTGTCTTGTTTTTGTATTTGATTTGTTATTTTCTTGATTATTTGGAGTACTTGTAACTTGTATGAGCAAACGCACAACGAATGTATTTAGATGTTATATCTCCAGGACTGTATGGCCACATAACTGTTCACTTTTCTTGCCTCATCCAACTCATCCCATTGGTTATTGGTTATTGATGTTGATTGCAATTTGTTGTATTGTAAACTGATGTTATAACCCTTGTTTAAATGATTGTTTTTCTGTCTTTATATTCAGTCACCAAAGGAATCCGGTAGACACCAAGACACGATATGGGTCAATAAACTTTTGAGTTACGAAGATTCAGTCGATGGTCCTGTGTTGCCCTTTCTCTTTGCGTTTGTGTGACATGACCCAATAGCGCCCTCTATACCAAACTGGCTCCCAAGCAGAAGAGCAGTTTACAGTGAGTGAATACGCTACGATCATCCAACGATGGCTTCACAGAAGGACTTGTCCCGACAGAGGAGGAACTGCAAGGGTTCGATGACGCGGGCAATCAACCTCTGGAAGCTCGCCATGGACAACGCTGATGCAAGCCCCGGAACAGTTGAAGAACTATTCTACAAGGTGAATGCGACATTCGACGCAGTGGAGAAGGCCCACCATGCCTTCACTAATGAGATAGAAGAAGACGAAGACTACGAGAAGGAGGAGCAGTGGATGGAGGGGGTCCAGGCCACCTTCCTTGATGTCAGACTTCGGACAGAGAGTTTCCTGAGGGACAAGATCCAGAACACTAGTCCAGCCAGTGTGCACAAGGAGATACCAACCAAGGGTAATGTAGACAAAGATGTCTCAGATGAGGCCATGGCCTTAGATAAAGATGAAAATTGTGATGGTAGTACAGAATCACCATCTGGTAAGGATACAGGTTATGACGCGAGCACTCCAAGTTGTGAGGCTCCGGTCAGTTGTGTTGCGGCCACTAGCAGTAAGGCCGCTAGTAGTACAGATGAGAGTACAGTCGGTAGTGATATGAGTATGGAAGGTAGCATGAGTAACTTAAATAACAGGTTAAGTGATTTTAACGAGATTAAGTTAGCCATAGAGTTGCCTAAAGCAGAGTATGCGAAGTTTAGTGGAAATCCTATTGAGTTTTTTTCCTTCATGATGAATTTTGAGACCAATATTGAGCGTAAAGTAAAGTGTAACCTCACCCGTCTGCAGCACCTGAAAACAATGTGCGAAGGGAAAGCACGCAGCTATATAGCATGTTGCGACTTGCTAGGCGATGCCGGCTACGCCGAGGCGAAGCAAATACTAAGAACACAGTTTGGTCAGCCTTACATGATTCTCAATGCCCTCATGCGCGAGCTGACGAACAGACGGCCAGTAAGATCAAATGACGCTGACGCTCTATGGGACCTAATCGCTTCCATGAAGAAATGCCATGTCACCTTAACAAAACTTGGGTACACAAATGATCTTAACAGCACCAGCAACCTGTTGAAAGTACAGGATCTCTTGCCCAATGGCCTACAGATGGCATGGGTAAAGAGAGCTCATGACATATTGACAAATGCAGGTAGAGAGCCGAGATTCGAGGACCTCCTCGATTTCCTTTCCAAGAAAGCAGAAGTCTCTTCAACCTTGTTCGGCATGAACATAGGTAAGTCGAGGTACCAGACTGGCCGACAGGGACAAAATTCAGCATATGTCAGATCGAACAACATCACTACCAAGGTACGTAAACCCCTTAGATGCTACGTGTGTGAAGGTGAACATCAAGCTTATGTTTGTAAGGAATTTCTTGCCTTGAACCACGAGAAGAGGTCTGAACTTGCCATGTCGAAGAGACTGTGCTTCAGATGTCTTGTCGCTGGTCACATTGTTTCCAAGTGTCGAAGAAATTGGACCTGTAGGTGCGGATCTGACAAGCACCATAATCTGCTTCATCCACCGGAGGAGGTCAAGGTCAACACAGGAGTTATCTCCAGCGGAAACAAAGTGTTCATGCGGATCCTACCAGTGGTCGCGACTTCAAGCAACGGTCACCAGGTAAGTACTCTCGCACTCTTGGACGATGGGTCTGACACGAGCCTGTGCTCTGAGGACCTGATGAGACGACTCGGTGTGAGAGGTGAGCGATTGAAGTTTACTTCCTCCACGGTAAATGGTAACAAAGACAGCGAGGGCTGGACATTTAAACTTTCCGTAAAGGGTAAGTATGAGTGTGAGAAGGTAGACATTGACTTCCTGACCGTAAAGGATATTCCAGCTCCCATAGATAGCCGTCCAACAGCCGAGGAACTGAGCAAGTGGAGCCACTTGAGGTCCATCCCGTGGGAAAACGTCAGTCACGAGAGAGTAGACTTGCTCATTGCTGTCGACGTACCTCAAGCCTTCTGGGTCCAGGATGAAAGAAAGGGTGAGCCCAAAGATCCATATGGTATTAAGACCCCCTTCGGGTGGACCATCATGGGACCAGGAGGACAGGGCAGCGGTCGATGCCATTTCAATCGTATCCAGGTAAGTAACCAGCGGTTACTAGACGAAGTTCAAAATTCATGGGCAGTTGAAAACAGTGGTCTAAACGAGTATGAAGACTCTATGGAAGACACCAGAGCTAGACAGCTCATGAGCTCCACCATTAACAAGATGAGTGATGGCCATTATGAAATGGGCCTGCTGTGGAAACACGACGAACACTTCATGCCCCCCAACAGGTCTATGGCAGAGTCCAGGCTTCTATCTTTGAAGAGACGACTGATGGCAGATGAGGACATGAAAGCCAAGTACACGGAGGTCATAGAAGGCTACCTGGAGAAGGGGTACGCTGAGCCAGTACTGAAGGATGGAGTGCCAAGAAATGTGTGGTATTTACCACACCACCCAGTCGTACACCCACATAAGAAAAAGGTAAGAGTTGTCTATGATTGTGCAGCCAAGTTTGGAGGGACTTCCCTAAATGATCAGTTGTTGAAAGGGCCAGACTTGATGAACGACCTACTGGGCGTATTGCTGCGCTTTAGACGAGAAAAGGTCGCAGTAGTAGCAGATATCGAGGCTATGTTCCACCAATTAAGGATGCTAGAAACAGACAGAGACGTGCTTAGGTTCCTATGGTGGGAACATGGAGATCTGAGCAAGCTGCCCAAAGAATACCGCATGTGCGTTCATCTCTTCGGAGCCACCTCATCACCTTGTTGCTCAGGTAAAGCACTCAAGCAGACAGCAGATGACAACGAGGCGACGAACCAAGACGAGGTAGGTAGAAAGGCCATAGAGACTATCCGTCATGGATTTTATGTGGACGATTGTTTGTCTTCAGTAGGGAATACAGATGCAGCTGTTAAGCTCGTACACAGGCTGAAGGAAGTACTGAGTGAGGGCGGCTTTAAATTGACGAAATGGCTCAGCAACGAAAGAAAGGTAATCGAAAGTGTACCAGATGCTGAGAGAGCACCCTCACTATCTCTATCCCTGGATGAATTGCCCATCGAGAGAACGCTTGGAGTCAGCTGGAATGCTGAAATTGACAGTTTCACCTTTCAGCCAGCTCCAAAGGTAAAGTCGATGACCAGGAGAGGACTGTTGTCGGTGACCTGTTCTATCTTTGACCCCCTAGGGATTGCTTCTCCCTTTGTCCTAATTGCCAGGTCCTTACTTCAAGATGTTTGTAGGAGAGGCGCAGACTGGGATCAACCACTGTCAGACGAAGAACAGAGAAAATGGAAGACATGGTTAGACAATGTCCCACTCCTGACACAGGTAAGTGTACCAAGGTGGCTAAGACCTGACGTCTCCGTGGGTACGCAATTGCATATTTTCTGTGACGCCTCGGAAAAGGGCTACGCAGCGGCTGCCTATTTTCGAATAGAGCATGATGATGGAGAAGTCAGGACTGAGTTTGTCCTCGGCAAATCACGGGTAAGTCCCCTGAAATCGGTGACAATCCCTAGGCTAGAGTTGATGGCCGCAGTTCTGGCAGCCACTATCGACAGTACCATCAGAAAGGAACTCGACCACACCCTACCAGAAACAACCTACTGGAGTGACTCCATGATTGTATTGGGCTATATCAGGAATGAGACTAAACGCTACAAGACATTCGTGGCCAACAGAGTAAGTAAAATCCTGAGTGTCTCCTCCAAGCAACAGTGGAGACATGTTCCCAGTGAAGAGAACCCAGCTGACGATGGTTCTCGGGGTACATATGACTTGAGCAAGTGGCTTACAGGTCCAGACTTTCTTAGCAAAGAGGAGACGTCGTGGCCTGTATCCGACCTGTTCCAGATTAGCACCGGTCCAATGGATGACCCGGAAGTGAAGAAGATTGCAGTGGTTGCGCAGACTACAACAATGGTAACACAGTCTGATAACCCCATAGTGACTACACTGACAGGTAAGTACTCGTCATGGATAAAGTTACGACGTGTCATAGGGTGGGTATTAAGGTTCGTGAGAAACGTGCGAGCCAAGGCTAAGCACCAACCCACCGCACATGGTAACTTGCTCGTCTCAGAGTTGAACGAAAGTGAGATGATGATCCTGTCAAACGACCAGCGACGTACTTTTCCACGCTGGCAAACTGACAAACGGCTTAAGGGTCTGAGTCCTGTTCTGATGGGTAAGCTATTACGAGTTGGAGGTAGACTAGAACGAGCACACATTGATCATGACATGAAACATCCTATCATTCTTTCCCCCGATAGTAGTGTCTTGAAGGGACTTGTGCTGTCCTATCATGAGAAAGTAGGTCACAGTGGGTGGAAGGCCACACTGAACGCCCTTCGGGAGAGATTCTGGATACTGAAAGGTAGGTCAGTAGTGAAAGGTGTCTTGAAAAACTGCGTCACATGCAAGAAGTGCAATGCACGACCAGCCGAACAGGTGATGGCATCGCTACCAGAAGAACGAGTCACCGCAGATCGGCCACCGTTCATTTTCACAGGAGTAGACTACTTTGGTCCAATCGAAGTCAAGCAGGGCCGCTCTACAGTGAAGAGATATGGCTGTATATTTACCTGCTTAGCATCCAGAGCCGTTCATCTTGAGGTTGCTGATACCTTGAATGCTGATTCCTTTCTAAACGCTTACAGGCGGTTCGTGGCAAGACGCGGCGAACCCTCGAAGATATTCAGCGACAACGGGACTAACTTCGTTGCAGGTGAGAAAGAATTGAGGTTGGCTCTTGATCAAATGAAGCGAGACTCCATTGAAGACTTTCTTCACACAAGAGGGGTGGAGTGGCATTTCAACCCTCCATCAGCGAGCCACTTTGGCGGCGTCTGGGAACGGCTGATTAGGTCAGTGAGGAAAACCCTTCATGGGGTCCTTAGGCAACAGAGGTTAAACGACGATGTGCTGCTCACACTTTTAGTAGAAGTTGAGAACATCCTTAACTCTAGGCCGCTGACTGACCTTCCCTCTGACGTACACGATGAAGAACCACTGACTCCTAACCATCTCCTGCTGATGAGACAGGGACCGGTTGCCCCAGTGATTTCATGTGTCACTGATGCGTACGGAAAAAGGAGGTGGCTCCAAGTGCAGTACCTGGCCTCCCTCTTCTGGACTAGATGGAAGAGAGAGTACCTCCCACTACTCCAGAAGAGGCATAAGTGGACAACTCCAAGAGCCAATGTACAGGTAAGTGACATCATACTACTGGTAGACGAACAGGCACCCAGAGGAAGATGGCCGATGGGCAAAGTGCTAACCGTGCATAGAAGCAAAGATGGTCGGGTGAGGAGTGTCGATGTAAAGGTGTCTGGTGGTATATTAAAGCGTCCTATCACTAAGTTGTGCGTAGTATACAGAGAGCCAGCAAACCATTAGGTAAGTAGGTAGTCATAAGTTACATGCCCTGAAATCCAGTGTTTTCATGATTTCAGTGTGGGGGAGTGTTAGGTCACTTCGTAGAGCAGTGCGCCCTCTCGCGGCCGCGACTCGCAGCGCGAAAATTATGGGATAGCGACACGATGCTCACATGGCATAAGCAGTATAAGCTAACATTTTCCCGACAAATTTGCCCCGTTGACCCTAAATGTCAGGGTGGGGAATGCTGCTTTCAGGTGCGGCACGTAACTGGTGAGTTAAAGGTTATTGTAGTTAAAGTTTTTCCATGTTTAAATTAACGTTTTCACTGTTATACTTGTTGAAAGTCTTAAAGTTCATTTTTGTTAATCTTGCCACGTGAAAGAAAAGACGCCATCTTGAACACAGTTTTCTTTGTATGTGGGGTCGACGTCCACCCACAATTATCGCATAATTTGTGTTAAGAAATTTGTTAAAGAGATTCATGTAAAGGCTATACATGTATCTGGTTTAATAGTATTACAGTATACTTTCTTATGTCTTATGACAAATCACAAATTCGTAGTAAGAAAAGAATTATGAAACACAGTATTGTGGGCATTTGCTATTTAGAAGTTAGCACATGTGAAACATACTCTGATGAGCTACAACCTAATATGAAGCTGCCTCGTTTGTTTTGTTTAAGATGAAACCCCTAGATCTTGCTTGTTATCATACATATATTAGTTTCTTAATCTTGTGTCCTGTAATGAGAATTGTATCATTTGTTAATCCTTAATTATTTGATTATTGTTTACAGACCTGATATGTTGACTTGAGAAGTATTTTCATGAACATAGAGCTTGAGGCTCAGAGCGGTCACATTCACGTGAGCATTGTCTTGTTTTTGTATTTGATTTGTTATTTTCTTGATTATTTGGAGTACTTGTAACTTGTATGAGCAAACGCACAACGAATGTATTTAGATGTTATATCTCCAGGACTGTATGGCCACATAACTGTTCACTTTTCTTGCCTCATCCAACTCATCCCATTGGTTATTGGTTATTGATGTTGATTGCAATTTGTTGTATTGTAAACTGATGTTATAACCCTTGTTTAAATGATTGTTTTTCTGTCTTTATATTCAGTCACCAAAGGAATCCGGTAGACACCAAGACACGATATGGGTCAATAAACTTTTGAGTTACGAAGATTCAGTCGATGGTCCTGTGTTGCCCTTTCTCTTTGCGTTTGTGTGACATGACCCAATAGCGCCCTCTATACCAAACTGGCTCCCAAGCAGAAGAGCAGTTTACATTTCTTTGTTGTTGTTTTTTTATCTCTTCTTTAGTTGTTCGTCTTGAAAATAATTGGCATAAGTGTTGTTGTTTATTTGCCATGTTTAGCTAGTGAACAAAATTGTAGATTTACAAAACAATTTTTAATATTCAGGATAGTCAAGTTTTGCAACAGGTAAAACCAGATTCTCTTACTTTTTATGTTCCATGTAAAATGTTTGAGTTTTATTTGACACTTTTATTTTCTTTTTAAAATGAAAAGTGTTTATTAGAATGTTATTGTTGATCTTGATATTGTTCATTTGTTGCCTTGTGTTGTTATTGTTCCCATATTTGCATCCATGTGTGGGATTTTTTTATCGTTTTCCAATATGCAATTCATTTCCATTTTTGGGTTAAACAAAAATGGACAGTAACGAATGGAATTCCCCTTGTGCACCTAGTCTAAGAGCTACCAGATCTTCACTGACTGGACATCCATACTGTTTACGTATTCCTAGATCAAAAACAGAGCTCCATCTCAACTCCTACATACCAAGGACAAGTCGACTGTGGAACTCCCTTCCAACGTCTGCTTTTCCTGCCTCTGCAGATGTGTCTGCCTTTAAGACAAAAGTGAATGCTTTCCCCATCGGTCAGATGTTTTAAACCATTTTTTATCTCTTCAGTTCTATTTTAGCTGTTTATCTGGTGGTCATGGATTAGTTAGGGTAGCTTAATGCCTGGCTAGGAGATGGTGACCTGCGAATTTGACAGCCTACGGGGCCCGGGCCCATAAAGTTTGGGTGAACGGCACGCCTAGTCAGGTTGCGTTTTTTATTTCTCCTGGTAGGGCATAGTGATAGGGTTACCAACACCATGACCACCGAATGAATCATGTTCTTTTGCTCCACTTTTTAGATTTTTATTGCAACTTGCTTCCAGCATTATGCTTTGGGCCACTTTTCATCTTTTGTGATGTTTTCATCAGGTCCCAGAATCCAAGTTTTAAAAAAATTATTTAAAAGTTGCCATTTTATTCCTTAGTTATGTTATACTCATCGCTGTTGTGGTTATATACTAATACCTATTTTGCTATTACAGAGAAAAAACATGCATGTGTTGCATGCATAAGAAGTTTTCCCCCAAGAGTTAAGGCCGCCGCACACGAGAGCTATCTGCTGAGCAAAAAATCTCTCGAGGCCGTTAGCTCAGCACTTACCTCACGTGTGCGGCGGCCTTAAGACTACTTTTCCATGTAACAATAAGCATTATCGGCTACTGCTGGAAGACTCATCAATTATGTAAAGTGCTCTGTACAATTTTGAAATGCTGTAATGTTTGTTAAAATACCTTACCTTTGGTACTAACTAACATCTGTTGAAAACACCACCCTGTTTATGAATCTACTTCCTTAATTGAATTTTTTTGGTCAATTCTGTTTGTTTGATATAGCTTTTTAATTTTGTTCTGATAGCAAATTGCATCCTTAAAATGTGAATGCTTATTTCAATATTTAAGGTAGGAAAGAATGGGCTCAATAAGGCCTAAAAAACAACTGTTGTTTTGCCCTCAGCGACCGACCGTAAAATGCCAAAACTTTGGGTCGGGTTTTTTTTTTTCTCCGAGTCCTAAAGTTAAAGTATAAAAACTCACCATTTTTGACAGAAAATGTAATATTTAGCAGTTAAAAAATGTGCTGCTCAAAACGACCCAAGACCATGGATTTATAAGCCCTGGTGACCATAAACGGCACAGTATTTATTCAATGTTTAAAAGTCGGCAAAAAACAACAAAACAAAACAAAACTAGAGATTATGTCTGTTGAAAACAGAACACAAGGCTTTTCCGTTTCCGCTTTTAGTGAAAAACATATTGTCATAACCTTTACCTTAAACACACAAAAGACAGTTGATTATGATCTGATGTTTTATACAATTGAATTGTGATCCTTTAATCATAAACTCATTTGAATTGGTTATTTTTGTATCACAAAGAAAGACCTTGCCTAACATCGACTTTTGACGAAGGAATCATGATCTTAGCTCTTACCACTTTTAAATAAGGAGCTACTTCCTGTCTGACCGGAAGTTGAGGTCACAGAGGTCAAATATTGTGTCACAATGAAAGTTCTTGCCTTACATTGACTTTTGGTGAAAGAATCATGATCATAACTCTTACCACTTTTAAATGAGAAGCTACTTCCTGTTTGACCGGAAGTACAGGTCACAGAGATCTAGCAATGTGAAAAAATGAAAGACCTTGCCTAACATTGTCTATTGGTGAAAGAATCATGATCCTAGCTCTTACCACTTTCAAATGAGGAGCTACTTCCTGTTTGACCGGAAGTAGAGGTCACAGAGGTCAAGCAATGTGTCACAAAGAAAGACCCTGCCTAACAATCACTTTTAGTGAAAGTATCAGCTTCATATCTCAAACCGTAGACTTTTTTGTCGATTTTTGAAGATTTTCATTATTAAATTCAAATCTCTTGTCACATGACCCCTGATAACGTCATGATGACGTAAATGTTGCGCACAAAACTACCCTACAGGGACTTTTTTTTGACTAAGTTTGGTTAAAAGCGGCAGTTTAAAAGTGGCCAAAGTGGCTCCGACAAAAGTCTATGGTAACTCAAAACGTCAAGAAGAAGAAGAAGAAGAAGTTTTGGATTGGTTCCGTTCTTACTAAATGAGAGAGGTCAACGTGTTATATTCCGTGGTGCTGTGTCTGACAAATTTCATGTTAATTGTGGTGTCCCACAGGGTTCTTGTTTGGGACCGTTACTTTTCATCATATACTCTTCTAAATTGTTTGAAATTGTTGAGCATCATTTTCCAAATATTCACTGTTATGCAGACGACACTCAGCTGTATTTATCATTTAATCCTTGTAGTGTTGCTAATCAACAACAAGCCATATACAAGATGGATGAATGTATACGTCATATACGTCAATGGATGATTCAGGATAAATTAATGATAAATGATTCAAAAACTGAATTTCTGTTTATTGGTACCCAACAGCAGTTATCTAAAATATCCAAATTTAATTTAAATGTCGGCAGCGTCAATATCTCTCCATCTTTGTATGCAAGGAATCTCGGTACCATGTTTGACTCTAAGCTAACTATGGCTAAACATATTAGTAATGTTTGTAAAGCGGGACTTTTCCACATTCATAATATTAGGCGAATACGTAAATACTTGACGCCCACAAATCTTACTGTTTTAATACATGCTTTTATCACGAGTCGTTTAGACTACTGCAATAGTTTATTTTATGGTTTACCGAATTTGCAACTCATTAAGTTACAGAGAGTTCAGAATACAGCAGCCAGACTTATAACCGGTGCTACTAGACGGAACCATATGACACCTATTCTTTGCCAGTTGTACTGGCTACCTGTTTCTTTTAGGATTCAATTTAAATTGCTCCTCTTGACATTTAAAGCTATCCACGGTATGGCTCCACAATACCTTACTGATTTGTTAAACATCAAAACAAATTCTAACTATTCATTAAGATCAAACAACACTATATTACTAAGCTATCCTAAGGGTAAAACAAACAAACTCGGACAGCGGGCTTTTAGTGTAGCATCTCCCACCTTGTGGAATTCATTACCAGTTACAATCCGTCAAATTTCATCTCTAGATAATTTTAAAACTCAAGTTAAGACACACTTGTTTAGAGCTGCCTTTCAGAAGTAGTCGGGTTTTATCATGTTTTATTTGGTTTTCACTTCTTGTTTTATTGTCATTTTATGTATTTTACACGTAACGAATATTACTTTGTATTATGTTTTAATGAAATGTTTAGTATTAATGTACACCTATTGTGATTTTAAGCTTAATCTGAATTTTTAATCTTGTACTGCGCTTTTGAACAGGCTGTGCCTGGAAAGGGCGCAATATAAATACAATAAATTATTATTAATTATTATTAAAAGCAATACCTTTTCCGTTGAACACGGAAAAGCCAAAAATCGACCGACCGACCCAAAATTTACATTTTTTCACTTGAGGGCAACACAATTTTTTTTCGGCCTGATGAAAAAAAAAAAAGATTGTGTTTTCCTTGCAGCACTTCTGTTTTTAATGCGCAATGGAAGAGTTCATACAATGGACAACTTGAGAGCTGGAGGTTAATGGGATAAATACAATGTCATGAAGTAAGCTCTGTTGATACTCAAGAGCAAACAATTATACTAAGAGCTGAAGTGTTGCCCTCTCAAGAAAATGAAGGATCCACCAAGAAAGGTGTGGAAACTTATTAAGAAATCATCGGTGAAATATTGTGTGCATACTGTAGTTGCACAGCTGGCTTGTGCAGATGTTGCAACCATGTTATAGCAGCACTCTATAAGGTTGAGCATGCTGTGTCACACGACTTAACTCAGAGATCTTGCACAAGCATTCTCTATAAGTGGAACAAACCATCAGTCTCGGCAATAACCCCAATGCCAATCAAGGAAATAAACTTTTAAAAACATTCAAAACTGAATCCAAATCCAAAAAAGCATTGAAAAGGAGGGTGTATAACCCTAGACGTGTTCGTGTCCTGGAGATGGAGTTCACCAAACTTTCAAGCCAATGCCAGAAGATGATTTGCCTTTTCATCTTGATGTCATTGGAATGACTGTAAAAGAAAGAGACTCCAAACCAACAGACAAAGAACTACTGTTGTCTTTTTTTAATGCAATTTCTTTCAACGACAGTCAGTTGGCAGAAATCGAAAAGGCAACCAGAAACCAATCACAGTCATTTCAGTGGAAATCACAAAGGCGAGGGCGAATTACTTCATCAAGATTTCATGAGACTTATACTAAAGTTAATTCTTTGATTGCGGCCAAAGGACAAATAAAGCCCAAGACAACATCTTTTCTTGCAGATTTGCTTGATCCATCAAGTCTGGACCACGTCGATGCCATTAAATTCCAAAAAAAATAAAACCATGAAGATGATGCACGAAAGGTATTTGCAAGTGTAGAAGTAACAAAACATGTAAATTGGAAACTTGGTCTGAGTGGTTTACTTGTCTCAAAAAGCCATCCATTTCAAGGTGCATCTCCGGATAATGTACTCACTTGTAAATGTTTTTGGTAAAGTGGCAGTAGAATACAAATGCCCCTATCTTTTGAAGAAAAAGGAATTATCAGTACAAGATGGCCATGCATTCTTCGACTTTCTCGTGCATCATAATAGCAATGATTCCAAACAGACTTGAAGTGATATCCTATCCAATATGTTTTACCTGAACTCAACTTTACTCGTTTCTATTGTTTCTTTGTTTTCTTAGGAGACCTTTTTAAGCAGTTCAAGGAGACAATTCATCATTAAAAGCCTGCCAAACCTATGATGTGATCATTGACAATACCGAGGTCAGTTCTATAACAATTTGCTAACATGGCCTCTCTGTATACAAAGTTATTATAATTTATATTATTCAATTTTCCTCAGTACCCATGTCTCAATAGTAGGTGCTCTTTCTTCCAAACGATTATCTTAAGCATTCAATCTTAACTTGACCCGAGAGGTAATGTTAACTTCCATGTAAAAAAAAAAAGAGGAACAAACTGATTGATAATCAATGGATCACTTCAATCAAATTTCCATAAAATAAGTCTTACTTAAGCTGAGTCATTGCTGGTTATTCGTTTTAAAAAAATTACAATTTCCTGAACTTGACCGAGGAACTATTGCGATTTTCACTCCCGCAACTCTTTTGATATGCATGTGTAAACATTTTTGGCTGTTTGGACTTAAACATTTACCCTAAACAAGTCCTCTGACATTAGCTTCTAATATAAAAACGAGTAGGCCCTACAGGTTCATAAGGTATTAATATTGTCAAATAACATGTAAATTTCAAGAGATTATTATATGAGTGCTTGGTTACTTAATTTTCCTGAATCTATGTTTATTGATGTATTCATTACTAAAATGTTGACAAATCAAAACTATGAGTTCTGCACAGAGATGTTCCATACTTTTTCTGGTGGAATTGACCTTGAATGTGTTAACAAATTAACTTATTTTAATTGTTTCAGAGAGGTTAATATTTTTAATAAGATGTGAAACTGATGCTATTTTTTTGAGATGGTGAATGTGGAATAAAATAATTATGGAAATTGACATTTTCTTGGTTTCTTTCCTTTTTCTTGTGCATTCAATGGCAAATCCAAAGAGGCTGACTAGTATGTTCAACCCAAAACAAAAAAACTTGGAGCACACGAGTCTGTTGCATTTTCACACACAAGGAATATGTACTAGATCGGCCTCTTGGATCAGCCATTGTGACTAGTATTAATAAGTCAGATTTGGGAATGGCGAGCGATTAGTCAACATAAATTAGTCTCATGACTAGTAGTGTAATTAGTCAAAATTTCAATTAGTAATTATAAAAGACGCCTGACTAGGACTTAAGTCGTTTCAGACATAACCGTATCCTGGTCATATGACTACTTTACATAGTCAGATTCCTGACTTATTATTCTAGTCATGTAATTTTACTAATTTAGGTAAGTCGTATCAGACATGGCGCTGACACAAATAATCCAGTTCACATGTATTTTATTTATCATTATTTCCCATTAAAAAATCATTTATGATTTAACATTAGTTTTAAATTCATTTGTTTAACCTTGTAAGTTCTGTTGCACCATTGCACATTCACACTTCAACTTCACAAACTTGTACAAAGATAAAAACATCAAACCATATCAGGCCAAAAGAAAAAAATGCTGTGTTTCCGATAACATGTCAAAAAAAAAGTTGGGTCGGTAGGTAGATTTTTTTTATATACACATATTAATGCAAACTTGAACCAGTAATTGTTTAAAAAACACATTACTTGTCAGACCAGTGCATACAGCATGCATTCATACATGTATTCAAAACAGTTATTTTTCGTGCTATTGTCTAACTGTAATTCATTGTTAATTTGTGGTTTTTATTTGGGTCAGGTTTAGGGTAAGTCTTGTTTTTCTTCTGATTTCATCTTGGATGTATTCCTTGAATTCGCATCGGGTTATTTGGGGGGTGGCGCAACAGATCTGAATATATACAGTGTGTTATCAAGTAAAACAAAATATTAAAAAGGAAAAAACTAATGTCAGAACCATAATTTCTTTTATTAAAATATATTAAAATAAATTAATTATACAGTAATAGGAGAAATCAAAACTGAAATGAATGTATTTCAAGTGTACAACAGAATTGAAAGAGAAAACAGTTTCCATGATTTATTTGCTTTTGTCTGAGTGGCTTTTGAATTCTTTGTTATAAAACCTTTAGATAAAATAAACATGTAAAAAAAATGGCTCTCTATAAGACAGCTTTGTCAAACTAAATGTTTCTCTTTACATTAAAAAAAATTATAATGCCATTTATATTTCATGACAGCTTTATCTTTGAAAATAAACATTTACATAAAAGAAAATAAATGTCAGAATAAACATCTTTCTCCGTATATTTTGTTTTGAATTCTTTACATCATATAAAATAATCATTAAAAAACATATTTTTGGATTTTTTTTCATGACGGCTTGCTTACATTTTTTTTAAGAGAAGCTTTAAATATAAAATAACAAAATGATGTCAATATAAATGTCTTTATTAATGGCAGCTTCTTCTTTTTATAAACCTTAAAAATAAAATAAATGTTTGGTATAGATGTTGCTTTATACATATTACAAAAAACCCTTGAAAATGAAATAAACAATGTCAGTTTCTTTCTTCATGACAGCTGTTTAACATCTTAAAAAATATAAATTAAGGTCTAAACAAAACAAAATAAAATAAATGATACATCAATATAAACAATTTTCTTCATGGAAGCTTATTAAATTCTTTGTATAAACCTTCAAAATAAAATCAATATTCGATATACAATGGTGTAGATGTTTCTCGTTTTGACAGTTCACACTTTCTTTATGACAGCTGTTATCTTTAAAAATAAACATTAAAGTCTAAATTAAATAAAACGAAATAAATGATTTGTCTTACCCATTTCTCAATGTAACCAATTATCTGTTTATAACACATTTAAATTAAATAAAATAAATGATATGTCAATATATATGTCTTTCTCCATAACAATTTAATATTCTTGTTTATAAAACCTTGAAAATAAAATAAATGTCGATATAAATGTCTTTCTTCTTTCAAACCCACTTAAAAGAAACTCTAAATAGTACCACATGTAGCCGAAAATATGTCTGGATTAAACACGTCCTACCTATTTGTTGGAGATAAACAACAATAATACTGGCTGTACATGCAAAAAAGGTCCTACAATGCATTAGTTTTCACATTTCCGTATGGTCTCATACAAGGATGTTCATTTCCACTAGATTTGCACATATCACACACTGGAAGCACAGTTTTGTACTTTTTTCTCAATTCTAAGTCTATCAAGCCATGTTCAGTCCCACGGATGCAACAAAGATCTCCCTGACCAACACCTGAACTGTAGTATGGGTTTATTTCAATTCGAGCCTCACAGCTAAGACTTAGTCGCAAGGGAAGTCACACTCACTCATGAGAGTTACGAGTTGTGTTTGCTGACGCTCAGTAAGTTTATTTTTGCTATAAACTACTCAAGGCTTTCTGCATTCTACACATTCAAACACGGCTTGTGCATTCTGAGCTGTGAAAATGGAACTGTCACCCTGTATGAACTGAGGGGGGATGAATGCCTTTGTTTCTGTTTTACTTCTTGCCTTTTTGGTTTTACGTTCATTTGAAGCGCCTGTTTTTGCACATTTAGAGCCTAAGGCCTTCTTGGATTCTTGAGCCAGAAAACTTGGTCTGTCATTTTCATTTGTATCACCTCCAAAGACCATGTCAAACTGCTTATAGTGTTCACAAGAGTCATCTAGTACATGGTCTGGTAGCCAAACTAGTGTTTCATTGGATTTGTGTGGTGGGTTACAGCACTCCTCATTTCCACACTTCCTAATTTGGAAGGAGTAATGACGCATTCTGCAGTGCTCAGCCAGCCAGTTCTGGTATGATGTTACATTTGTTGTTGATTTCTTGGTCAAGTGGAGGGTATCTAACTCTGGAAACATTCCCTTCAGAAACTGCTCAGCCATCTGTATCTCTACATCTGTCACCGGTTCCATCACTTTGATTGGTTTTCCTTTCACACATAATTTTTGGAAGCGGCTGCAGATGATCACTTTGGTTGACTTGATGCTGTTCGACCATTCATCCTTAACAGCTTGAGACTTGCTTCCCAGCTCACGAATATCCTTCATTGAGGTGCACCAACCCAGCTGACGATCAACCTCATGACTTGCCTTGTCACGTGATAGAGCACAATTCTGGAGACCAATATTCAAAATTGACATCTGTCGCTCAGCCATATTTGTCCAACTCTGTGCAGGTGCACATCTACCAGCAATGATCATATCAAGGTCAAGCTTCTTGAATAGGTAGATGAGCGAAATAATGTATTTCACTGGTCTGTGCCTCCATCTGAGAATTTTAGGAGAATTTTGGGGCGTGGATCTGGTGAAGATGTCATCACGTGTTCATTTGCAACAGCATGCCTGAAGGAGTTTGAGGACTGGAAAACTGAGTCGTTTAGTGCCACTGTCACTTCCCCTCCAAAGAACGACTTGGTGACATCAGTTGGGACATCCCCTTTGTAAACAGATGGAGTTAGGCGTCCCTTCGTATTGGTGTCATGATAAAGAGCAGCGATTGTTGTATTTACAGGAGCTAGAGTCTTTTTGCCACGGACTCCAGTTGAAATAGGTACATCAGGCTCACCTATTGGTATTTTAGCTTTGTCATCACAGCTGAAGAAGCAGCAAGATGTATTCAGATTGACTGCCAATTGTTTCATGTATTTCAGGAAAGCAGCGCAGTAATGATCATTTACATGCTGAGCCCTGGCGTCGTTGGATTTTGTACTGGACATCAAAGCGTGATGTGAAATTGATGGCTGCATGAACGTAAGGATTTCGTGGTGTGAACTGCAGTGGTACAAGCGCTTTAGATGGGAAAGGAGCATCCTCAGGACATCTGGTCTTGGCTTGCTCAATGAGATCATTCATTGAAATCTATTGAGACATATGGGCTACATTGTGGCGTCGTTCATCTGCTGCAGAGAACATCTTCGAACCCAGATGAGAGATGCTCCCAAAACACATCAAATTTTCCAGTAGGACGGCCTGTGTTGAGCTTCCTCAGGTCAGTAAGGAGACCATGTTCTCCAAGGAAAATGAGGAGTAAACGTTGCTGTGTGATGGGGTGATCAGCAACTGAGGAATCCATACATAGTTCTCTATATATCATGTCAACAACACTTGGTGAAATGTGAGTAACATTTTCAAGGTTTTGCTTGAATAGCCTCTTCATTGTGCGTGTGTGGAACTGAGGTAATGTAGGAGCGATAATGCTGACAAATTTTGCTGTGTCTTGCTGTGCTTGTTCTTGAGATCTCGCAATCCTTGTTCTAACAACATGAACAACTGTTGTGTGTGGCCCACATGGTGCATAATTGAACATATCTATAGGCATTGTCAACTGCAAGTTGTCTAGGAATCGAAGCCGCTGCATAGATGACTGAAATGGAGAATCAAGGTGTTTTGAGGATCAAATCCTGCCTCTGCAACAGCGGCATCTAACTTCGCATATAATTATGGCTCTTAACCCAAAAGAGACTGCTGAATGGTGCTCAACTGTTATGTGGTATGATACCTGCCTTATAGGGTTGTGCTGCTCTTGGCGATGTTTTTCGCATTTATTTTGATTGTCGAGATAGGTTGAGTAGCTGTTAAAGCATTCGGCTAGTGATTTCATTGCTGTGTGGAGAGGGGTCCACACAGCTGAACGAAGTGTTGGTCTCATGCATACACTATTAATTGCATTAGGATGACTTTTTAGCATTTGTGATGACAGTTGAGGACATTTCTGTTTCTTTGCTTGATGGTTATTATATATTGTGAATTTAGAACATTCTTGGGGAACTGGAACAACCTCAGTCCTATGCACTGAGGCTTGCTTGATGGTCTCATGGTGATTGGTCACATACCAAACAGCATTGCACAGAATCTGCAATTAAAAAAACAATAACAACTTAAATTTATTTCTTTATAAATGTTTTAACTTTAAATTGCCTTTCATAATAAAGATTAACATAAACAACACAAAGTATTTTGGTTTTATTTAGTAAGTATATTAAATTTTATCTTTTCATATTACAAAGCAATTGACATGTAGCATTAGTTTGTGGAAGAACCTTGAAAGAAATTAATCTCTTTTGGGTTGTAAAGGTTCTGAAGAGAATAGATGGTTTTAACTTGATGTTTCGAATCGATATAACAAATGTGCTTTGATCACACTCGCCTATAGGGCAGTTTACCACCACGTTCTTTTCACATGAACCCAAAAAAAGTGATTATTTTAACAAATTAACATCGGACTGCCACAGACAATTTTTTTTTAAGTAGATTGCTTTTTATCATGCAAAACTTAAAATTGTCTTCATAAGAAAACATAAGATAGCAGTAGCACTAATAGGTTTCAATTTCAGAATTTACTTAAAAGGTCCTTTCTGAATATCACAAAAACTGAGAAATCATGAAAAGATGAAAAACACCAATTACGTTAGCTTTTTAATTAAAAACACAAGCATATGTAGGTCACAGAAATACCTTGTATACTGTACATGTATATTTTTTACCCGATGATAGAAACCTACAAGACATTTGGGATAACAACTTTAATACTCAATATACCTTAGTCACATAGGGGCCTTCATCAGCATTGCTTTTTGGGATGCCACACCCATGCTCTTCATAGAGGTCAATGACCTCATTAAGGTCGTTAACCGTCTGCAACCCCAGATCTGCTGTTTAAATTTACAGAACACCATTCAATTTCATTTAGGGCCTACAAACAATGACTTGGAGCAAATAAAACAAATTCTATCAGGGCCTATAAATGTACTGTATTTGGAATTTCAACAACACTTGAAATTAAATTGAAACTGGTGGGAATAGTCAGAATAAATGCTTCCCTTTATTCAGCAGGTAGGAAATTACATAGTTGTTAGGGCCTACTTGTAATAATAATGGCTGGCCCACATAAACTTAAGTCCAGTAGGCCTAGGCCTATCAATCAGTGCAAGGCTTAAACAAATATATATATATCGTAGTAGTAGCGCCAAAGAAATTAAAAATACAATTAAAAAATACAACTAAAGTTAAATATTGGTTTGGGAAAGATACCTACCTGAACGCAATGTTCACGGAACCACCGGTAGGTGTCGCTGCACACGACTAGGGCTTTATCGGAACACTCTTAATTACTTTCGTAGAAAAAAATCTGGTAATGACCAAAAATGTATGTTGTAGCCAACATTTTGACATTGTTTCTCATGGAACGCCTTAGAATGGTTTCAAGAGGGTTGGAAACGCTGAAAAAAATACGAAACAGTATATACCTGAGCCAAAAAGTGGATTTTATTACTTTATTTAAATGACCTGTGACGTCACAACGAACGTCATCTTCGGCAGGTCTTCGGAAGCAACGTTTTCGGAAGCATTCGGATGCTCGGAAATGTGCATAATGCAAATGAGAAAGAATTCCACTGATCACCATTACGGAAAAAGGATTATATTTTCCAAGAGTTAACTTATTGGATACAAATTATGAAAAACCTCAATTTCAGGTGTGGGAAACTTGCGTAGAATATCTGAAAAGTGAGTTTTATAGGGTTCTTTTACCTACAAACTGTACAAAGCCAGTTTGCTCAAAACGCCCTCTGTTGGTTCTATAGAGTTGTGCACAAATTACGGTCATCAGTGGAATTCTTTCCGATAGGTGCACTAGGGCCTATTGGACTAAACAACGGTGCCACATACTTTACATGATCCAATTCCTATTATAAAATGTCACATTTTCTGATAGGAAATTGGGGCATAACCTCAAGTTTAAAAAAAAGGGTGATCCTTAACTTAAGAGCCCTGTTAAAAAAAGGGTTGTGAGAAAATGCATTTTTTAAAAACACAGAAAATTAATTAAATTTAACAGGATTTTTTTTATACGAAACTGGTATATTCTGTTCCTCAATATACCATCAAGGTCCAAATTATGGAGAGCTGCATTGCCAATTTGAGCTTGCATAAAATAATTTCCTTGTCCAGAAGCCAAGGTATATGTGCCATGATTTTTGACACTCCATTGATTTATGCTACCAAAAAATATGCCAAAATAATTTTGTGCTTGTGTATGTTCCATTTTAGAAGAAATTCCGGCATCTCCCGAATTTACACTCCACTCTATTGACTGCCGTTCATTTCGTCAATGGCTGGACTTTGTACACACTAGAGTCGTGCGCACGGGAGCACACGGACGGAATGGAGTCCAATTTCACGATATGGCTGAAATGGCCCGTTTTTATCAGGGCATTGCCTTCAAAAACTCTGAAAATAAGTCCTGGATGTGTCCATGCACCAATTTTCTTTTTTGAGTTCTGAGCAGTCAAATGACACTTTTTTGGGAAAATAAATGGTGGCAACTTAAGAATTTGCCCACTGCATTGATGAGGTATTATTCATTTTGCAAGGCATGTTTTTTCAGCATTTGTTCATGTGTGTCCGAATCATGAAAACAATTAAGGTTATGTTTCAAGTCAATTTCATTTCAAGGACACAAAAAACTTTCATAAAATATCAACCTGGATATAATAACTACACTTTGTTGTTCATAAGCGAAAATAGTTGAGAGAAACAAACATTAAGAAGGTCAAATAATCCCAAATTGCTTAAGTGTCCGAATCATGGCACATTTACCCTACGTGTTCATCTCGTACCAAATTCAGCAGCCTGTCATGCTTAGAGAAAATGTTGATTTATAACGCCAAAGTATACTCAAATATCGGGAAATTTCGGGTCATTAATTTACACTGTACAGTAAATACGCATGCATCTGGTTCAGAATTCTGATGTTCACATTGCCCTTATAGGTACACTCTCCAGGGGAGTGTACCTATAAGGACATCCCAATACTGCCACGACACTTCCCCCATACTCCTCTCGAGAGGTTGTTCCCTTGCTCCCATACTTGCTTCACTTGTGAGTGATGACATACATAATTATGTCAATGAAGCAATCGCCATTGCGAGGGGAGTATACTTCCTGCTGGATCATACATGTACTCCTCCACAAATGCTTCACGTTTGGACCCTCATTGATAAAAAAATAAAAATAATTATCTTAAATACTGTATGTACTTCGGAGGTCAACAGACTTTTCCCAAAATAACGTTACTCTTATGTCAGGCCACTCAACACACGGTCCATGGTGTCATTGTCTTTTATTGGTCACTGGCGGGGAGGGATATCTTATCCACAGTCTTACCATCCTGCATATCCTTCACCTCAAGAACACCATGTATACGTTTGTTTTAAGCACAATTCAAACAGGTAAAAAAAAAAAAACAAGGGCCCTAGGAAGTTATTTATAATTTTCATTATTGTTGAGATATCCACGCATAATAGGATTTCCACATGTCTATACCCATCATGCTTCCAACAACCCCCCCCCCCCCCCTTCATGATGCGCCACAACATCTATAAAATGTACAGGTAGCCCCTTTCCTTTCATCTGGCCAGACGCAACACATAGCATCTATCTCTAGTTCCGAAAAACTCTGGATGATGGTTTCCTCTCAGGTAGTACATATGCATTCGAAATAATTTCGTCGAAAGCTGTTGGCGCGACTGTTGTAGACCCTGACGTGGTAGCGTCTTCGGGATCAATGCATTTGCATTTCAAATGCACAAACTTTATTTTGAAAGCGTCGATGGCGGACATGGCCGCCATTGATGTGTCTGGCACGTCAATCCAAGGCCCATTTTCCTCCACAGAACAACTCACAGTTGTCGAGGGATGGATGGGATAATGCAGCTGTTGCATTACATCGTGAAATGTATCCGCTCCTCTAACAGATATAAATGTTCTTTGTCTGGCTTTGTTACGAACACAAACGCCAACAAATGCGCAAACCAACGCCATGATGCCTGTCAAACTGCAAGGTGAAGAAAGCGTGGGTGTTTACCTTAGTCTGGTAGATGTTGCTACTTCTGATAAGCCCAATCCTAATAGTTTTGTACGTGGGAACCAGACATTATGTGTGTCGCACGCGGCCGATGTTACCTCCAGTCATAACTTCCGGTCTACCGCTCCGCTGGTACTAGTCTTGGTTCAAGACGTTATTGCTGTGGAATACTAGAACATACGTACCGATTACCCGCACTGGCCCGCCGCACGCACACACATGTGCGTGTACGTACAGTATAATTATACGTACAAAGCTGACATAGACCTCTGGATGGAAAAGCCGCAATGTATTAGGGGCCGTCCATAAAGTACGTACGCACGAAGGGGGGGGGGGGGGGGGGGGGGGAGGGGGGGTTGTTACCGATGCGTACGCCATGCGTACAGGGGGGAGGGGGGGTTCATGCCAATGCGTACCGTACGCAAACGAAACATTTGCATAGCAAAAAGAGAGGTAAACAACTTTAAAAAAGCACCGGGATTTTTTTTTTTTTTTCTTTTTTTTTCTTATTCAAGTTGCCGTCTCCCATCCAGAATGCCCCATCAGTCAACATTTTCAAGTCACAAGTAAAAACATACCTTTTCAAAGGCCAATGACTCCATATAGTGCTTGTAATACTGTACAAATATTATTGATCTTATGTAAATAAGTTTAAGATTTAATTTTGTTTATTCTCCATTGTAAAGCGCTTAGAAACAATTTGTAAGAAGCGCTATATAAATTTAACAATTATTATTATTATTATTATTATTATTCAACATGGTAAAAAATAGTAAAATCCATCTGTAAATGTATAAAAACCTGCTAAACTTTAGTCATTCATTTCAGAATTTGAAAGTGACGTCCCAATAAGGGTACCGGCCCGGATTACGGTGACATTTTATTTACGCTAAAGCAAGGGACCACGAGAAGTGAAAAACCTAATGTGGAATATGTATGCGTACAGGGGGAGAGGGGGTGGGGGGGGGATTTGGGACCACTGCGTACGCCATGCGTACAGAGGGGGAGGGAGGTAGAAAAAAGTCGGCATTTCGAGCGTACGTACTTTATGGACGGCCCCCTTATTATGTTTTAAGTCCTTTACATGCGCGTGGCGGGTCATTGCTGGTAATCGGTTTGTACATTCGAGTGTCTACAGAAACAACGTGTTGAACCAAGACTATGCCAGGAAATGTTTTTAGCCAGCAAAACAATCAGCCACGACCACGCGCAGCATGCATTGAGCAAGTGGGGCTATTTTTTCTGTCCTACGTTTCCCTTACGGAGCGCTTGATTAGTGCAAATGATTATAGGCTCATATACGTGCTCAACGCCGCGTCGGGGTCGGCGTGGCTACGCGGCCGGCCGCTCGGTTACCTCGCTCGCCTCGCGCCTGCGCTTCCCCTGAAGTCGACCTTGTGTTGCATGGTCGTCGGGCGAAGGTTTCTCTTTGCCGTATTTTTCAAAGTTTGAAATAACAACCAGTTAACATGAGATTTAGTTTTAAAAGAAAGAAAAACTGAAGGAAAAGCACGCATAGGCTATATAATAGGGCATAAAACTATTTTTACCGAGCGACGCGGTGTAGCACAGGGTTAGGGGTTACGGGATTGGCATTGGCCGGGCTCACCATCGACGGCCGGCCACCGTTAAAACTACATGTATTTGTTTCAGCGCTGCGCTGGGGAATTACAAATTCCTCTAATGTGGACATTTATTTAGTAGTTATCTTAAAAAAAAAAAAAACCCAGCCGACTCAATCACAATGCCAAAAATTTGGGTCGGTCGGGTTACCGGAAACACAGGGTTTTTTTTTTTATGCCCCATTAATAATTTAAGTTTGAAACATCAAAATTGAACATAACACTAGTTAAACATTCATTTGTTTACCCTTGCAAGTTCTGTTGTACCATTGCACCTTCACACTTCAACTTCAGAAACTTGTACAGATAAAAACATTAAAGCATATCGTTGGTAATTTTAAGTTTGAAACATCAAAATTGAACAGTACATTGGTTAAACATTTATTTGTTTACCCTTGCAAATTCTGTTGCATCTTTGCACCTTCACACTTCAACTTCTAAAATTTGTACAGATAAAAACATAATAAGTCAGAGTGATATGACGGGTCCAAGTGTCGGGAGCTCATCAAGGATGTTCAGAACTAACTTTCTGCAGAAATGCCAGTGTTTTCTGTAAGCCGACTGGATATTCAAGGTTAAAGATGTAGAATGTGGACAGCCACATTACTACAGCTTCAAAAACATCACCTGATATTGCTACCACTTGCATCAGCATTCACAGAAAATGTTGAACAATTCAACACATATCCCTTCCTCGAGGTGAAGGCAAACCGCAAATGATGCAAGTTTGAAACATCAAAATTGAACATTACACTTGTTAAAAATGTATTTGTTTACCCTTGCAAGTTATGTTGCATCATTGCTCCTTCACACGTCAACTTCTAAAATTTGTACAGATAAAAACATTATTAGTCAGAGTGATATGACGGGTCCAAGTGTTGGGAGCTCATCAAGGATGTTCAGAACTAACTTTCTGCAGAAATGCCAGTGTTTTCTGTAAGCAGACTGGATATTACAGGTTAAAGATGTAAGATGTGGACTACCACATTACTACAGCTTCAAAAAAATCACCTGATGTTGCTACTACTTGCATCCGCATTGAAGGTGAAGGCAAACTGCAAATGATGCAAGTTTGAAACATCAAAAATAAACATTACACTATAGTTGAGAATTTAATTGTTCACCCTTGCAAGTTCGGTTGCATCATTGCACCTTCACACGTCAACTTCTAAAATGTGTACAGATAAAAACATCAAAGCACATCGTTAATAATTTTAAGTTTGAAACATTAAAATTGAACATTATAAATACATGTTATGTCTTGCATGCGAACTTTATAACATTTCATGCCCACATTCAAATTATTAACCACTTCACGACGGTATTTTTTTTATGAAGAATATCATCACAATGAAACCCAGACTAAAATGCAAAGACAACAAGGGGTCTAAAAGAAATCAGCAGGATTCATTGTTCTTCTTTCAAGAAAGTATTATTTTGGGTCAGAGCATATCAAGCTTTGTCCGCAAGGAGGAGTGTAGTGGCTGGTATTTTCACCCTCTGTTTCTTAGGGGTTTCGTTATTTTTTGCAGACATAACCATCATCCATCGTGAAGTGGTTAATTCCTCTGACTATCTACACTATGAGGATATTACGTGATTCGGGGCAAGCTCTTGCAAAGTAACCTCTATCATTGGAACGATCTGGTGCATTTATAAGGCCTCTTCACACTATCTCCGTTTCGATCCGTGTTTCAGCCCGGCAAGTTTGTGAACTGGATCGGAGAGACGCAAAATTCACACTACGTTTATGGTGAACCGGCTCATACAACAAATGATCACGTGGCACACAGCGCAAAATGCAGTTTAGAACCGGGTTAAGATTTTCAACCCTGCTCCCTACCAGGGTTGATTTCGATTTTGGATAGTGTGAAACTCGATCATTGTGAACAATGCATTTATATTGCTGGCATCCTCTTATGTAACTACATGTATTGCTTGTCCCAAATCACATGCAAGTGTTCTTGGTTTGGGGAATGAATACTTTGATTGTGCGCGTGCATTGAAGAAAAGGTCAGTGTACCAGACATCTGCAAGCAAACTTTGTACTCACTCTAAAATATTATTTCAAACTTGTGCATGACTTTATCATATATTGCACAAGTTCAAATACCATATACATCTTGTGGTCATCGTCATTTGCAATTGATAGTTATAGACAAGCATAATAAGAACTAGAGTTTATGGCTGTTGAAAACAGCACATTAGGCTTTTCTGCATATGATATTAATTGCTTATCAATGAGAATTTTGTCACTAAGAACGACCTTCCCTTACACTGCCTTTTGATAAATGAATCATGGTTCTAGCTCTTACTACTTTTAAATGAGGAGCTATTCTTCCTGTTTGAACTGCAATGGAGGTCACAGGGGTCAACTAATGACTCACAAAGAAATTTAAGACCTTATTTAACATTGACATTTGGCGAAAGAATCATAATCATACCACGTTTAAATAAGGTACTTCCTGTTCGACCTAAAGTAGAGGTTACAGAGGTCAAGCAATGTGTCACAAAGTAAGACCTTATCTAACATTGACAATTAGTCATTGAAAAGTGAACAAAGAAAAATAGACTGGAGCGGGATTCGAACCAGCGACCTCCTGAATACCGTACAGGCGCTCTACCAACTGAGCCATCCAGCCCTACGTTGGCGGTGACCCCAATAGTCAACTATCTTTGTTCGTTTGGCAGTCAAAAGCCAATTAGTGAAAGAATTAACTTATCATCTCAAACGGTTGATTTTGTGTTGATTTTGATTATTAAATTTAAATTTATTTTAATTTGACACCTGATAACGTCATGATGACGTCATTGTTCGGCATACATCTAGGCTATAGGGGCTTTACTTGGACCAAGTTTGGTTAAGATTGATTGCTCGAATTGAAAGTGACCAAAGTTGGTGCCAGAAAGCCAGGCCCAGGCTAAGTCTATATAAATTCTGGCGACAAGAAGAGGAAGAAGAAGCCAAAAAAAAACCACCCCAGAACAAACATAATAGCTTTTCCGCTATCACTGAAAAGCCAAAAAGTTTGCATGAAGATTATTCGCAGAATACAGAAAAATTTAGTGTATCTGCATCCCGCACTAATGATCAGCCTTGTTGGATATGATGCTACATTTTTCCGTATTCCACCTAGTTTATTCAATTTAACACGCAAGAGGCTTAAGACCCAACATTGAAATACATATCGTCGCCTCATGTTGTTATTCAAAGGTCTAAAAAGGTTCATGGTTATTTCAGTGCATGGTCATTTGCATAAATTTACATACGGCTGTGAAAAAAGTTGTTATTTACACCATTGGCCTTGTGCAATCATCAGCTAATCTTGGTAATAGGGATCTTTTAACACAGGCATGAACTGGATGCAAAAAGGTTGTTAATGATGCAACAACCTTAAAGTTCTGAGGTGACAACTACTGTATATACACACTATTTTGCTACCTCTAGGCAGTGACATTTGCCAAGCCATGGCAAAGGTGAATTGTTCAGGGTGGTTAAAGACGGTATTATTGTTCACCCCTGTTGTGGCTGCTTGGCTGAACTGATGTCTCTGCCTAGTGATAGTGAAAAAAAGTATAAAGCAGCAATCTATTTATGGACTTGTATACAGAGAACGGTTGTGAACTATCCTGATGAACCTCAATCATATAATTTAAAATACATACAAGTATGACGGGTCTAATTGTTGGGAGCATCAAGGAATTACAAACGAGTATTTTCAATATTGAGCTCATTAGTCAGAGTGATGACGGGTATAAGTGTTGGGAGCTCATCAAGGATGTTCAGAACAATTTTCTGCAGAAATGCCAGTGTTTTCTGTAAGCAGACTGGATATTCCAGGTTAAAGATGAAAAACTTGGACAGCCACATTACTACAGCTTCAAAGACATCACCTGATGTTGCCACCACTTGCATCCGCATTCACAGAAAATTTTGAACAATTCAACACGTCCTCTTCGTCGAGCTGCAGAAAAACTGCATTGTGCACCTAAATTTGATTCAAATGAAAAACATAATAGTATGTATTCCATAAAGTTTGATCTGAGCAAATTACAGGGATCTTGCAAGGGTGATGAGACTTTATAGACTTCCCACTATGCAATGCTGTGTACATACTCAGTATATTCTGCCCACACAAAGCCGAACAAAATTAAAAGGAACTCAAACTCCTATTTGTTCATCATATCACCTTATATGGTAAATATACGCATTATGCATATATCCATCAACCCAAACTTCTGTAGAAATGGGAGACTTTTGAGAATCGGTCTTCAAGTCAACAGTGCATGCGCACGCAATTGTGAGCATGCGCACGTTGTTTTTCGCCTGCGCTGTTGTGCGTCGCGTGCGCTGTTGACTTGAAGACCAGTTCTCAAAAGTCTCCCATTGCAATAATTTTAATGTACAGTGGGAATATGGTGCTGTAAATCATGAACTGTATCTGTAACGGGTATATGCTCCATCATGCAAAGTGAACATGCTTCAAGTGTGGGGAGATCTTAAAGAAAGAGGTTTAGGGCCATAATAAGGAAATATGCACTAACCTCAGCTTCCGGTGACATAAAGATGTCCCCCACCTTCTCTTGGAGAAGCCTTGGCAGTGCCAGGAGAGCTGCTTTAGATGTGGCTTCTGTATGGAGTTTGGGAAATTTAGCATCATCATCAGGTTTCACCCTAGACCCAGTAACTGAGGCATTAAACTCCCTTTTTTATTTTGGGGGTCGATGGTGGGTCTAGCACCCAAGAGAATCCCATACTGGTCAACTCGTAAGCCGACCAATCAACTCGTACGCCAATCAACTCGTACCACAACCAACTCGTATATGCCAACCAACTCGTACGCCAACGAAAAATGCCAACCAACTCGTACACCACCAGCAAATTAAGATAGTAGTTTGTAAGAACGAAATAAATAATTTTTTGAGGGACTAGATACTTTTTTTTGTAGTATGCACCGTATGGGATCGGTATTCTTGTGTGAGAGGATCGTGAGTGTGGGAAGCTTTTTTTGTAGTTTATAATAACAAAATAAATGTTTTTTTAGGGACTGGAGCGGGTATGGTGCTCGATCCCCTGCCATTCAAATTTTATAACACTCCCCTAAAATCCTTCGTTACATTTCTTTTGCTTCCACATACAGAATGTTTACTTTTATTTTCACAAACGACATGGCTAAATCGTCTACTGAAGAAAAAAAGGGCAACATTTACAAACTACAGGCTTAATTATACGTGGCGTGCCAGTTGGTTGGCATACGAGTTAGTTGGCGTACAAGTTTTTCTGGCGTACGAGTTGGTTGGCTTACGAGTTGGCTGGCGTACGAGTTGGTTTGCGGACGAGGTGGTCGGCGTACGAGTTTGTCGGCGTACGAGTTGGTTGGCGTACGAGTTGACCAGCTTCGCTTTGTGGTATTTGCGGCAAAACATTTCCCCAAATGACAAAAAATTAAGACATCACAAATTGGCTTCAAAATCCGCACTCCATCTTTTCTCTGAAAGTGAGGGATGAAATGCATCTTATTAATTTATGCTCATGATCAGTGTGATGAAAATATATGTTTTCTTACCAAAATCCAGACAATCATCACATCAGCACGGTGGCCATACTTTTTTTATTTGTGTGACCGTGGTGCGCCACACACGATGGCCGCCGCACTGATCATCTGGAAGTAATTTGGTCGGAAAAACATCAATTTTTGAACAACGGAATGATCATGAGTACAAATAGATGAGCTGCATTTCATCTATGACAATCAGAAAAAAGCGATTTTCAAGCCGATTTGTGATGTCTTGTTGTCATTGAGGACATATGCCGTGCAAGTACAGAGAAGTACAATTTTTTTTCCTATGTACAGAATGTCAATCTCTATGTCTGGGCGCTATTGCTAGACTAACTGTCGACTCCGAAAATAAAAGGAGTTCAGCGCCCCAGTTACTGGGTCTAGTTTCACCCAAATATCCTCCATAATGGTGGAATAGAATGACCCTGTACTGGTAACATCAATTTACATGAGAGGTTCTTGTGGTGGGGACCAGATTCCTAGTAACCATAAGGCGCACAAACAATGTTTGTTTTTTCAGTACATGGGGCTGCACAAATTCCTTTTTTTCCTGGACAAATTCAGGCGAGACAAAAACAACATATACCTTGCCTCTCTTTCTCCCCACGGTGCACACCTATCTGGGCAACTGCATTAGTGAAACATTGTGGTGGCTTCTTTCTTCCTCTCCCCTTTATGACCAGTGCCTTTGAGTACTTCTGGAGACCTTCCATGAATGCAGATCTCAATGGAGTGCTGCTGTCCTGCAGGCGCATCATCTCCGTGTTTATCTTTTTATAATGGACAAGTAAACACACACAAAGTTGAGACTTCAAATTGCAGATGATAGGCAAAATACAAAATGATATCGTAAAGGGACTTATAACTATTGAAAAGTGAACAAAGAAAAATTGACTGGAGCGGGATTCGAACCGGCAACCAGGCGCAACTGAGCCATCCATGAAGCCATATGAAGCTGTCTCTTGTGTTTCTCCTTCTTCAGAAAGTGAATGTGTTTTTGGATTGTTTGGTCATCTTCAGAAGCTGGTCTCTCGGGTAGATAATATGCCATTCCCCATTGAGGAGCTCGATCCCTAGCTGGATTGGTGCATGTTTTGGATCCCTTCGTTGCTCTCCTTGCCACCTTAGCCTTAATTTCAGGTACATCTACTTCAACGTTACCAGGTCGTCTACCGGGCTTTCTCTTATTTTGAAATTTATACACCACTATGTGTTTCCGGAGGTCCTGCACACAAAATAAAACAAAATACAGTACCGTCCATGAAAATTTTTAGGAATGACATATATTTAAAATTCTATGAATATTACATGATTTTTTTGGTCGGGAGATAGCTTATATGCAAATTAGATTTGCCATTCACCGACGTGGATGAGCACTGCATACTCGGTGCTTGTGAGTGCACGTGAAAAAAAAACACATGCTGGCTCAGGTGGGATTCGAACCCAGGAACTTGGTCATGCTTAGTTGCTTACTAGTTCAAATACTGCTAGGCCACGAAGCTAACTGCGATCAGCAGGGTGAATCGAGTTTACAGCACTCATCCACATCGGTGAAGGGCAAGCCTAATTTGCATTTTTAAATTATAGATTTGTATAGATTGCATGAGATCTTTGAGTCAGGCTACAATTAATATTGTCGAATTTCAAGCTGGACATGGTAAATATATTAAACCAGCACCTTATTACAGCAGGCCAAAATCAAGAAATGGAAAAAATTGATCACATATAATTTTCCTTGCCCTGCACATTGTGCACTGCACTTTTTATGCACAATGTGGTATACAATGGAACATACATGATCAAGCATCGATCCAATCAATTGTTTTGTTCAATTATATTTTTGCTAGCTATATCCACCTACAACATTCTTGATCACCTATTAAATTAATTGTATAAATGTATTATACTGCAATGTACAAATATCTATATATATCTAGGTTTCAGTCAAAAAAAAAATATATCAAATGGAAACTTACCCTTATGCTACCCACTGGCAAGTTGGGTTGTGGGTGTGCAATCCTGGTGTACTTGGTGAACATCTGATTGACTATTTCATTGTACATGGTCGGTGTGGGTTTTCTGTAAAATAAAATATGTTCAGGATAAAGCTCATCATAAATTTATATAGGAATTGTAGTTTGTTTTATACACTTCACCATAGAGATTGTTATTCCCAATCAATATAGTGCGACTGTACAATGGAATAATACAACTAAAGAATATTTGACATAGGCCTGCATATTTGCAATTAGTTTTGTTCTTCAAAATGGCAACTGGTCTTGGACACCAATGAATCAACATAATTTTACACAACTCCTGTGATGCCAACCAACTGGACATTGGGGGGGAAATAACATACACCATTTTGACATTAAGACAGATATGAAATTGACTGAACACTTAGCACATACCAATATTTGTAAACAGGGTGTGGTCATGGCCAGCTCCAATATAAAGCTTAAGGTGGCTTGGTTAAAAGGTTAAAGGGTGGACAAACCGGCCCACTGCATATCAAGTTACATGCTTTGGGCAAGCTAACCTGTTTCCCTTTTGGGGGGTTTAGGATATCATGTGGATTTTTTTATTCAGAAAATAAATAATTTTGATAAGAATTTTCAAGAAGTTCCATGATCAAAATTAAAAGAATGAATTTTGTCAATGTTCAGAACTTTTCAGAAAAAACTGCTGACCGGATGTTACAGACTCCTATGAATGCGTCGTATATGTTATCTAGAAATATAGTTGCCGCCTTTGCTTTTGCCTCGATGGTTGGTGGTTGCACTGGCATGGTGAAACGAAGCATAGATGCTGAAGGCGATCTTGAACTTCATGTAGGCACAGCACAATCCTCCATCGTCTTTGCTCCTGCTCCTAGGTCACCACCCCAGATGCTTTCTCCATCACTGCATCTACAGCATGATCCTCGGTCATAGCATCGTCCCCAGATACAATCTCCATCGCTTCGTCTTCAGCACTATCTGGCTCTATCCCCAACACTTCATGTTGGGCTTCATCCAATGAAATAATAGAGGATCTGGGCAAGTAATGGGAGTTGATAAAGATCTCATCATTCCTGCGTTGTGTAAGACATAGCGCTCCGCAATAATGACGTCACAAAATCCCCGGATGTCAGACAAATTCTGTGTATCGACAACCTCGATGTTTTTTTTTTAATTATACACAAGTGAATGAATTCAACATTGTGTAATATGACCAACATTAATTTTAATCAGCGGAGTTATTTTCCCAATATGAGATCACTACATGTATTTAGAATAGTCACACTAACTAAAACGCAGGAAATATTGCATTTAAAGCTCAACATACTGTATCACTTTGTATTACTTTGTGATAAATGCTGTTTTGCTTATGCTGCATTTATAGTAAATATTTTTAGTCAGATCCAAGCAAAGGTGTTGGTGATCCCCTAGGTATTTGTTGTAGCCTTTAAAACAAATTCTAATGAGTTTATAAACCCTCAATTAGGATCATGAGGTGAAAAAAAAACATTTGTATTTACCCAACACAGCTTCAGATATCACTATGGTAATAAGCAAACAAAGAGGAGACTTATATATGGTTTGACTGCAGTGTCTATAATTTCATTTTATGTCCCTGCATTGGATTCTTGGGAGTGTTAAGCTACACTTAAACATTATGTCCTACTTAATGTCTTGAAGACAGAATGATCTCAATTCTCAACATTCATATAAAATAGATCGTGCAAAAGTGAAATAAACCCATTATATTTTGTCCTGGCCTGGAAATACAAACTACAAAATAAATTATTGCATAATCAGTCTGCATCAATTCAAAAGCAATACTGACTCACATGGGATCTGCCTTGCTGATCGTTTCTTTCTTTTTTTGGACTGTTTTGCTGCTGATTTCGTGGGGACATCTGCAAAATAGACATTATAGAACTACTTGTTCAAGTCAAATATCTGCCAGATGTTAAGTTAAGGCAAGTTGAGGTTATACATGTAACATTTTCAATTTTGCCATTAAAAAAGAGTTAGGACTGCACAATGATATTATTATACAAATATAATCTCACCAAACTGTTTCTGAAAAATTATTGATTTATGCACAGACATGGATAACCTATTGTTGTGTAGCGACTGGAATAAGTCTACACTTTTGGTTTATGCCAAATGCGCATGCGCGCATGTTGTGAAGTTGTCAAATGCTTTTGATCCGTGATGTTGATTTAACATGTTTGGCCAGTTTGGCCACAGTTCATAAAACAACGTGTGCTGCGTCCTTTATTTGAATTAATGAGTATTGAGAGTGACCCGATGGACATAACATTTTGGCGACGAGGATGGGATCACTCTCGATAATTTGCGCCCTAAAATACGCCAGTTAATTACGGAGTAAAACCGTTCAGTTACCGCCGTGTCGTTGTGTACACGTGAGGACGCCATGCTGCCGCTGACGCGTGATCGCTAGTTGTGTGCATACTGCATGCATTTTGCATGTCGGTACCTACACTACAGTACTGTATTATACAACTTGATTGTGTACTGTTGATACGCCGTGTTGATACGCCGTGTGCAGTGCAATACACACGGACCGGAGCCGCCATAGCTACACGAGCGTCATACGCTACTGAATGCTGTAACATTCATAACCCATTGCTGGGAGTGCAGTCATCGTTAGCCATCGTTGGAGTCCTCCGATCCTGGTTCATACCGCTATAAACTTCCAAAGTTAAGCCTGCTGTGGAAGCGGAAGTTATCAGCGTTGAACGGCAAAAGTTGTCAATGCCATGTCAAGTGGACAGTGGATCGTTCGCCTGGATCGTTTCCCATGTGTCCGCCATGCGCGTGAAGCCAAGATGGCGGCGCCCATCGCCCATCGTGCCGTTGAGTGATTAACGTTGGTGTTGGAGTGGAGATCGGGGAGATAGATCATGACAGCCAGTTCGTGCCAAGTTGATGAATCACCCATTTATCCTCTACCAGCCCAGCCAGCCGTGACCAGAGCCCTGCCTGCCCTGCCTGCCATTGAAGAACTTTGCCATAGCATAGGCCCTTTTGCTATGCCTATGCCGAATCGAACCACAATCCAGCCATGCCCAGTGGACCTACACTTAAGGTTACAGTCCTTCAGCAGTTCAGTTCTTGCCGGAACATTTCTACTTGCTGGAACATTTCTGCCTTCATATTCGAGTTCAACTCAAGCAAGCAAGCCACAGCCATTGAACTTGAACTTTGTCAGTGTGCTACCATACACTGATTAGTGAACTGGACAAATGCAAAGTAAGAATGCCATCAGGTATGACAGACTGGACATTCTTGGCTACAGCCAAGCCTACCAATTTGCTTTTGTTCAATGTGTTTATGTGCATACATAGACCTGTTGGGTTTTAAATATGCTTAGTGTACTTAGTGTTTTGTAACTGGTACAATTGATCTTGTAAGGAATTTTGCCTTCCTTTGTTGGTTGCAATCATTGTATTTCATGTATGGTATTTAACTTTCAGCCAGGTTAAATGTTCAGTGTTGTTCACTATATTTCTGAGCACACAAGTAGACCTATATGATGCAATGTTGTAGTACTGTACATATTTTGAGTACTAGTACAAGTGTATACCCGTGTTGAATCACTGCAGTTGTACAATATGTAAAGCTATTGCCAGTACATCCGAGATGGCAACGCCTAGGCAATATTTGGGTAATGTGCCACAGTTTGCAGATGGTTATAATTTTGAAGAGTGGGTAGAACTTCTAGAAGCATGGTTGCAAGCAAATGAGATCACTGATGATGAGAAGCAAAGATCAGTTTTCTTAACCAATTTAGGAAGCAAGAATTACCATACACTGCGAGCTTTGGTACAGCCTAAAAAGCCTACTGAAAAAACATACAAAGAGTGTAAAGATGTTTTGAAGGCACATTTCTCACCCAAGCCAACTGAGGTTGTTCAGAGATACAGGTTTTATTCTTGTAGTCAGAAGTCAAATGAGACTATCCCCCAGTTTGTTGCAAACTTAAGACAGCTTAGCGAGGGATGTAATTTTAAGGAGCTAGATAACATGCTACGTGAATGAATAGTGGTAGGCTGCCGTGACACAGCAACGCAGAAAAAGCTCCTCAGTGAGCCCAAGTTAACATTTGAGAAGGCTCTTCATATAGCTAGAGCTATGGAAGTCGCAAATAGGGATGTAGAAAACCTAAACCATATCGGAGTCCATCAGGATAGCCCTCCGGTAACAGCCGTAAATAAGATGCAAGGGAAGCCCCTTAAGCAAAAACAGCAGAAGCCAGCAAAACAGCCATCCTGGGAAGCCAGCAGTGGTGCTGTGAGCAAGCAAGCAAGAAAATGTTGGCGCTGTGGTGCTAGCCACGCCCCTACATCCTGCCCTTTCCTGAAGGAGAAGTGCTACAAGTGTTCTCGAGTGGGACACACAAAGAGCCAATGCGACAGAGTACAAGCCTACTACAAGCAGAAAAGCAACAGCAGCTCCCAAAATGCCCATCATCTTGAAGATGAAGAGTCAAGCCAAGTCGTGGAAGACCTTAGCCACTTGAAGGAGGGTTCAGTCCACAAATTGAGCCGACCAAATTCTTTCCTGATTGAGATTTGGGTCAACGGAAAGAAGATTAAGATGGAGATCGACACTGGCAGCCCCTGGACAGTTGTCTCCAAAGATGTATTTAGTACCTTTTGCAAGGATACTCCAGTACAGCCCACTGACGTCAAGTTGAATTCCTATACTGGTGACTGTGTTACCATACTGGGAGAAGCATCAGTAAATGTGCAGATCTCGCAACATCAGCAGTCAAAGCAGATGCCGTTGCTGGTGGTGAAGAATGGAGCCAGCTTGATGGGAAGAGATTGGATACAAGAATATCCAACTGTAGTCAGTGAATTCGCCAGCCATGACAGAAGCAGCCCAAAGTTAAGCCCAAAAGTCAGTATCAACAAAGTTCAGAATGATCTTGAGATGCTGCTCAACCAGCATACTGCCGTTTTTTACTGTACCAATATTGGTAAATTGGAAGGTTTCCAAGCCAAAGTGTCTGCACAGGAGGTCATGAACGGGACATACTTCTACAAAGCCGCCCCAGTCCCGTATGCCATGAAGAGCAAAATTGATAAAACCCTGGATGATCTGATGGAGAAAGGCATTATTGAGCCTGTGAAGTTTGCAGACTACGCCTGCCCGCTAGTTGCTGTAAACAAGCCAGATGGTGGAGTTAGAATTTGCGGAAACTACAAGCTTACTGCAAATAAAGTGTTGAAGCTGGAGCAGTATCCAATTCCCACTCTTGATGATCTTCTTCAAGCTGTAGAAGGAGGCCAAAAGTTCAGCAAACTTGACTTGTCTCATGCCTATCATCAAATAGAGCTAGATCCAGCTGCACGTAGATATACCACCATAAATACGCACAGAGGACTATTCCAGTACACCAGACTACCGTTTGGAATAGCCAGCGCCCCAGCCTTGTTCCAGAGAACGATGGAATCCTTATTAGCAGACATTCCAATGTGCCGTCCATATTTGGATGATATCATTGTCACTGGCAGAAGCGATGATGAGCACCTGAAGAATTTGGAAGCTGTGTTGTCTCGATTGGAAGAGAATGGACTGCGTGTCAAGCGGGAAAAGTGTGCATTCCTGCAGCCTTCCATCGACTACCTGGGACATCATCTAAACAAAGATGGAATTAGCCCATTGCCGCAGAAGCTTGATGCTATCAAGAATGCACAGAGACCTACAAATCAAACTCAGCTGCAAGCATACCTAGGACTGCTAGGATACTACCGCAAGTTTATCCCAAACTTGTCAGCAGAGATTGCGCCACTCACCTAACTGTTGAAAGCAGAATATGCCTCAGCAGGCGGGAAGAGCAAAAAGAAAAGCAGTCCAGGAACACCAGACCCAAAGTTCAAATGGGGACCAGACCAGCAGAAGGCATTTGAGCAGTCGAAGAAACTCCTTCAGAGTGATAGTTTATTGACTCACTATGACCCGTCCAAGCCACTAATACTGCAGACAGATGCCAGCCCTTATGGATTAGGAGCAGTCATCAGTCACCTAGAGCCAGATGGAGAAGAGCGCCCGATTGCCTTTGCCTCAAGAACTCTCGCTGTTAGTGAGAAGAAATATGCCCAATATGAAAAGGAAAGCCTGTCGATCATATTTGGTTTGAAGAAGTTCCACAAACAGCTATATGGGAGACAGTTCACCATAATGACAGACCACAAGCCACTGCTTGGTCTATTTGGTGACAAGCCCGCCAGTCCAATGGCTTCGGCCAGAGTTGCCCGTTGGCATATGATACTGTCAGCATATAGCTACCTGATCGTGCACAGGGAAGGGAGAAAACATCAGAATGCCGATGGTTTGTCTCGTCTTCCCGTAGAAGAGACATCGATGGAGTGGTCGCATCCTAGTCTCGCAGAAATTGATGAGCAGCCAGCAGCTCATATCAACTTCCTTGTTGATATTGACACAAGACCAGTATAAGCCGAAGAGGTGAAAAGAAGCAGCAAAAAAAAACCTTCTCTTGACAAAAGTGAAGCACTTCATCCTAGACGGATGGCCAGAGATGAAGGGTCTGCCCCCAGAGTTCAGCCCTTTCAAACAGAAGAAAGAGGAGTTGACTGTGGAAGATGACATCGTACTATGGGGTCACCGTGTAGTCATCCCAGATGATGAAGAGATGAGGAGAAGAATCATCGAAGAGTTACATAGCACTCACCCAGGAATAGTGAAGATGAAAGCTCTCGCTAGATCATATGTATGGTGGCCTGGAATTGACAAAATCCTTGAGAATCGAGTAAAAACATGCCAAGAATTCCAACACAGCCCACCTGCAGCACCCATCCACCCATGGGAATTTCCAGACAAACCGTGGTGTAGGGTTCATGTTGATTATGCTAGCATTGAAAATCAGAATGTATTGATAGTAGTAGATGCATATAGCAAATGGATTGAGGCTATTAGAGTAACCAATACAACAGCAGTAGCCACAGTAGCTGCCATGAGACGTCTCTTTGCAACTCATGGTATACCAGAAACTGTTGTATCTGATAATGGTACCCAGTTCATATCTGAAGAGTTTGAGCAGTTTTTGAGTAACAATAATGTAGAGCATATCCAAACCGCACCCAAACACCCAGCTAGCAATGGACTAGCCGAAAGAGCAGTTCAAACAGTCAAAAGGGGAGTTAAGAAAACTAGTGGTAGTTCACTGGAAATTAGAATCCAGAAGTTTCTGATGACCTATAGGATAACTCATCAGAGTACAACGGGGAAATCCCCAAGTGAGTTGTTGTTGAAGAGAAAGATACGCAGTAGACTTGACAACTTGAGGCCAAATTTGAGTAAAAGTGTAAGAAGAAAACAAGCCGCTATGAAACAGAACAAAGACATGAAAACCAAAGAACGAGAATTCAGAGTACAAGATAAAGTGCTTGTTAAGAATTTCTCTTCGGGGCCTGCCTGGCTTCGGGGAAAGGTGACAGAGTTGCTATGTCAATCTATGTTTGTTGTAGAACTAGTTGATGGTAGATTAGTAAGACGCCATGTTGATCACATGAGAAAATGTACTGCAGTAGAACAAACAGAATTGGATCATATTCCACTTGAGCAGTACCATGAAACTATTTTGCCACCTGAGACCCATTTGCCAGATAAAGTCAGTTCAGAAACAAATCAGGATAAAGCCTTGAATACTGATGTGACACCAAATTTAATGGATAAGTACAGTCCAGTAAGATATACTCCTGAACAGATTGGAGTGCCAAGATCTAATTCAAGTGAAGTTAGAGCCTCAGAAAGAGCCAGAAAGTTACCGACTAAGTTTGACGATTTTGTTATGTATGAGTGAAGTTAAATGGACATGTGTATGCTATGTTTACATGTTTGTGCTAAGATTTCCTTTCTGGAACATGTAACCTAAAAGTTCTTGAAATTCACATTTGATGTTGGAAATCATTCACAATTTTGAAACATTGTTTACTTTTTGCCTATTGTGGGGTAAATTGAATTGTGACTTCATGTGGTTATTAGTAAAATGATTGTAATGCATATGGTTTACTTGATTGTTGCAATTTTTATGCATGCTAAGCTTGTTATGGTGCCCACAGATTGAAGTTGTAATGCAGATAGGATATTCATTGTACTGATCCTAGTTATAGTCACTGGATGAACAATGTTATACACATCTTATAACAATAAGACTGCCTAACTTTCAGACCAGCTAGTGTTAGTTTTAAGTGAAAACACACTGACACTTCATTTCATTGAAGCTCTTTGTTTTTTTAGAAACACACATTTATTAATTCTTGCCTCTGCTTAACTTTATATCGTAATTATTACATGTTATGAAACTGTAGTGATATGCTTCCAAGTACTTAAGCAGTAGTGATAAGCTCCATTGTACTTTGATCTAAGAGGGGAGGAGTGTTGTGTAGCGACTGGAATAAGTCTACACTTTTGGTTTATGCCAAATGCGCATGCGCGCATGTTGTGAAGTTGTCAAATGCTTTTGATCCATGATGTTGATTTAACATGTTTGGCCAGTATGGCCACAGTTCATAAAACAACGTGTGCTGCGTCCTTTATTTGAATTAATGAGTATTGAGAGTGACCCGATGGACATAACACCTATTATATTTTCCACTAGTTTATAGCTAAAATAATTGCAATAGAAGTAGAAATAATTATAAATGAAAAATGGAATCAAACATTGACCTTTCTTGGCTTAAAAAGGGGCTCTGATTAAGACCTGTTTGTTTCGTGCACAAGATACGGGATCTGCAGATCCACGACCCATGCAGAACACGCTATTTTAGGGATCCTGATCAGCAAGATCCGTGATCTCGTGCATGAAACAAACAGGCCCAAATACAACACAAGCCCATAAAATAAAACATATATTAAAAATTACCTTCGGCTTCATCCTCTTCTGAGGCATATGCATCTGGCAAAGGAATATCTGTGTACAAAAATAACAAATTGTAACTTAGCCAAGTATGCACGGTGTAAATGTTATTTTGCTTGATTGTTTTTACCAGAGATTCACATACACACACAAAAATGCTTAAATACAAAACATTGGCTGTACATATACAGGTTCTTCCAGTTAAATGAACAGAAACAAAGAATGCAAAAGTTTTACTCTAGAAAGATTGACAAGGATATAAATACATGTAGCATCTAATGAAGGTACTGCAAGTACAGAATATTGCTTTATAGTTACATAGTCATTGGGATATGCAGTCTGCATCATTTCAAAAGCAATACTGACTCACCTGGGATCTGCCTTGCCGATCGTTTCTTTCTTTTTGTGGACTGTTTTGCTGCTGCTTTGGTGGGGACATCTGCAATATGGAATAAACCACAAATATTGAATTCATCTTTGAAATAATCAATTTTGCCACTTTATTACAGTTTGTAGTTCTACATTTTCCTCAAGATCACAAAGAATCTCAATAATGCCATGTGCATATAATATAGAACTACTTGTTCAAGTAAAATATCTGCCAGATGTTTAGTTAAGGCAAGAAGTGGTTATAATTATGTAACATTTTCAATTTTGCCATTAAAGAAGAGTTAGGACTGCACTATGATATTATTATACAAATATAATCTCACCAAACTGTTTCTGAAAAATTATTGATTTATGCACAGACATGGATAACCTATTGTGACAAAGGTCACGAACTCTAGTGCTCAGAGCGGACGAGCGAGAACTTGTTTAAGGTTGCGGTTTCCGGCCTATCGTTGAGTCTGGGGTGTGCTAGGCGCGCACTGGTTTCATGTGTCAGACTTGGGCCAGGCACCGTGGGAACAACATCTATACAGGCCTACTTCTTCAAATCACACTGTAAGTAATGATCATTGTCGAATCATCCGAATCAGAATAAATGAGCAGAGAGTACCAAGACGGTATATTTAGTTTCCACCCATTGTTCCTTATTCATCAGTGATCCACCTATATAATTGTTGCCATGTCCGTACAGTGTTCTACAGTTATTAATTAACCTGTTCCATTTGTAATTCTTGTCGGAGCAAGCCATCGACGCAAGCCAGAAAAGTCCTTAGACCGCACAGTTGCGTTACATTGGTGACAGCGTCGGGATTTGAATTCTGTGTTTTATAATTGCTCCAAGCTAAATACAAGAGTTTCAGTCGGCAGTGGTGACAACCGAGCCGTTAGCATATGGAAAAGGACAAATTACTTATTTATTGACGTAGGGTTGGTGCCATAATGCCAGTGGTGTCAACCGAGGCATAGACACCAGGAAAATTGTGTTCTTGCAGGTTCCCGGTTGCACCGGCCGTTAGACGACAGTTAGACGCGTCTGGTACTGTCCGGAGAGTACAGAGCCGCCCGGACTGGTGAGAAACCGACCGGAAAGTACAGAGCCGCTCAGACTAGTGATCGAGACACCGACCGGAGAGTACAGAGCCGCCCAGACTAGCCTGAGACACCGACCGTAGAGTACAAAGCCGCCGGACTGGTGTTACACCGACCGGGGAGTACAGAGCCGCCCGGACCAGTGAGACACTGACCGCAGAGTACAGAGCCGCCGGGACCGTGGCCTACGGAGACATCGACCGGAGATTACCGAACCGCCCAGACCGTAGTGAGACACCGACCGGAGATAACAGAACCGCCCGGAGTGAAACACCGGCCGGAGATTACAGAACCGCCCGGAGAGCCAGAATACTACCCGGCAATTCCAGCCAGAAACATAGGTGAGTAGTAACAGAAGCTACTTAAATATCTGTTTTGTTCCCAAGATGGATTATGCTACCGGAGGTAACGTTAGTTCCCTCTACAATACCCTCAGCAACCGTGAGCTTTATGAACGCTTGACTAGGGAATTTGAGGAAGTAACCAGGGAAATAGAAGTCCTGTCAAGGAGCATCGAGAGTCAGATTGGTTCAAACCGTACTGGTGACACACACCCACCTTTAAATACCCACAGTGTACCAAGGTGCATAGAGCCGAATAGCCTGACGGAGTCAGCACGACCAAGGACAGTGAACTGGCAGGACAGTAGTAGTATGAAAAGGGGGATATCATTCCAAACCCAATTTTCACTCACTCCACTCTACATTTAACTGCCACATTCAAAAATAGATTTCATCTCACCAATTTTCACCCCATTTCACAAATCTCATAAAATCCAAAATAAAAATCAAAATGCCTCATTTTATCGCGAAAAAAAAAATTTTGTAAATTTAAAAAGTTGTAGATTGGAATGTGAAAAAAAATGAGAAAATAAAATAATATTATTTTATATTATTATAAATAAGATGGAACAAAACAAAACAATAAAACATACATACTTTGTAACTGAAAAACATGATCTATATAAAAACGCAGATAAAAGTGAATATAATCATTATGGGTTGTTTAATGAGGAAAATTTAATAATAAATCCAGTGATTAAAACTTCACAAGAAGTAGTAGAATGTGCTAAATCAAAAATTACTTATAAACATGATGATAAAGAATGTAATTTAATTTCAATTTTGTTTTGGAATAAATACAATTAATACTTTTGGTGAAGAAAAAAATCCAGACAACACAACTGGCTATCAAATTGTATATAATTTACAAAATGATTGTGATGAAATTGTTAAATACTTTGATAAAATGAGATGTACAGTAACTAAATATATTGAATCTGATAAAGATAAAAATATACCCAAAATAACCAAAACTATGAATATAAACATGGGAAAACAAAGTGTTAAACCAATTTATGATGATAAAAACAAAAAAATGTATATTAAACTTAAATCATAAGGAAAAGGAAATCAATTAAAACAATATTCAAAATTGTTTGACTCTAAAAAGAAAAAGATTGATAACATCGATGAATATATGAATAAATCATGTAAAGTTACATCTGTTCTCATCTGTAATGATATATTTTTTGGTTATCATGGTAATAGTGGGTTTGGTGCAAGTATCAGATTTAAATTAGAACAAGCTGTTATTAGGCAATATGAAACTATACAAATCCCCACTAATAACATGTTTGATATTGAAGATATTGATGACTAAATCTAAATCTAGAATATAAAAAAGAAAGCCAAAAAAAATAACCAAAAAATTATCATTTTTATTTACACACTAAATTAAGCCACATCCAAAATAGGATGTGGCTTTTTTTACGTCGTATGCATGTACACTACTCATATGCACTTGACAATGCACTAAAGGTTATTTACCTTAAGTGTATACAAAACACTCGCTAGGGAAAAACAGCCATTAAATGTCACGCGTGGTTGCCCCCCAGCGTAAACAGGGTTTTTGTTATTTAAATTGTATTCATGACTGAACGTAGTGTGTAAAACGCTTAGTCATCTGCTGGCACAAAGGTCAAATTCCTAAAAGCGCTCGGGTTTGTTATTGAAATATAACGCATGACTGAACCTGTGTAAACCGTCACAATCAAAGTCAAACACCCCTCAAAAATAGACTCGTCCTTTATGTCGTCATCGTTGTTATTGTACCATTTCGAGTATAAGATATATCACAATTAAAACACGATAAAATGCCTAGTGGATAAGCTCAGCGGCTTACAACCATGGGGTACCGGGTTCGAGGCACGGTCTGTAAAATTGAAATTAACATAAAAAAAATATAAAAAGAAAAATTTAAAAAGTAAAAAATGTTTCTCGTTGAATATTTGGGTGGGTATTTAATAAGAAACATTAAAAACAAAATACCTTTCATAAAAAACAAGAAAAAAAAAACTTTAAACTTTGAACTCGGTACCCCAAAAAGGGGGGTCAACAGCTTTGTTGACCCTCTTTGATGAGTTTGAGGCATAAAGCCCAGGCCCTTTACGCTCTTTATAAAAACGCCCACGCATTGTGAGTAAAGTATTGGGTGAAAAACTATGATTCAGTAAAAAAAAAAAAAAAAAAATTAATTTTTTATATCAAAAATATAAAATGGATGAGATAGATATGTGTAATCACAACATCATGATCGACGAGGCTAAAGACGAGTATTATTGCGAGAAGTGTGGATTAATTATAGGTTATAGTCTCATGGATTATTCTACGGAAAATATTAATGGAAAGTATAATCAGAGATTTTTCTACAAAAAAACAAAGGCTTCTATAGTAAAAAAAGTCTTTGATAAATTAAACATTCAATACCAAATGTGTGACCTTAAACTCATCGAGTTTAAATTAAAACAAATATTAAAGGGAAAAATATCTAGGGGTCATCCACTCAGGTCGTTAATGGCAGTATGTTATCTAAAAAACGTTTCAAACGTAACCCAAGAAACAGTACAAAAGTTATTTCAAGTAGAATTAAAATATTTTAAAAAGATACAACGAAACTTTTAAAGAGGAGGAGCTGTAGGGGTAACTCTCACTTGACTTTCTTTATAACTCGGAGGTTTACTCTCGTCGTTTTTAAACGACTTTGTCAAACTAAAACTTAATCTCCAAGTTTTTTCATGAGCTCTTTTTTTTTCTTTGGCGAGTAAATCACTCGCCATCGCTTTAGCCTTTTCTTCAACTTGTCGTTCAAATTCAACTTTATTTAAATGTTTAGCTTCTTCTAACTTTGTAAAAGTTTTTAATCTTATTTTTTCTTTTAAGTCGTTAAATTTTTTAAGTTCTGACGTAATTAATACAAATTCTTCGTGAGAAATATCACCACCTTCGATGGCCTTTGACACGTATTCATCTATCGTGTTTAACTTTGCATCTGCTAAAATTTTAATCTGATCGTGTTTTTTACTCTTTACCGTTAATTTTTTAGTTGCGTATTTAAGTACCACGTAAAATCCAAAAGCACCTATGCTAGCCCCCTCTAAGACTAAACCAATTGGGGCACTAATAACACCCATTAGTGCAGGGATCCCTATCGCGGCTGCAGTGGCCCCCAGTACTTCAACCCCGTGTTCTACATATTGAATCGCAGAGATCCACCTTTTTAACTTTTTAAAAGAAACCTCACGCGAGTTTCTTTCTTTACAGATTTGAGATTTAATCTCGTCAATTTTTTGAAGTCGATAAATTTTAGTTTCGTCTTTAAAATCATCACCGCTGTTTAAGTTTAGATTAGGATATAAAGGTTTTATTTCATTTACATTAACGGCTGCCATATTTTTAATATATAAGCGTTTTTAAATTATTTCACATTCGATTAAAATCCCCGCGCCATTGTTATTGATGATTTTTCCTTCCTCGTTTTTAATTGAAAAGGCAAGTTTGTCAATTTTACCGTTTTTTTATGTTTTTCCAACGTGAGTTTGGCTCGTTTGGCTTGTGTGATAAAATGATAACACATTTGAAGGAAACCCATTGTAAAAATTATCACTCGTGTTTAACTGCTCGCAATGAATAAACGTAATGTTAAATGGGTTAATATCATAATCACCCTTATAAATGACATTTGGGATTAACCTTCCTTTGGGTAAATTGAGCAAATTAGAAACTTCTCGGTTTAAACGTAGATTAAGGTTTATATCAGCGACCCATAAGGTCACCGTTTTACTTTCTCTATAGACTTTAAAGCTCACACCCGGTATCGTGTTTATCAATGACTCAAACCAATCGATACCATAAAATCCAGGTAAAATAATGATGCTTCCTGATTTGCCCTCGGGCAAAGCCGTAACCTCACTCACCGGATGTAGTGCATTTACGATTGGCTCTTTATGTCCTAAAATAACGAGGCTGTTTTTAATTTGTGGTAAACGCATATTTTCTGTTTTTTCTTGATTGTCATTGTTGTATCCATATCGAAGTAAATCTGCGGCTAATACTTGGTCTTCTATGATATATTCTATTCTTTTATTTAATAAATGTATTACATAGTTAACTTCATTTTGTAATTCATCATCAAGTCTATCCCTAGATGATTCTAGGGTTCGTTTTCGTTGTCTGAGGACCTGTATTTCTTCTTGTATTTTTATTTCCACTTTGTTAAGAATTCCAGTATCATATCCGTCAAACATCTGTCTAATAATGCGTGTTATGACTTCTTCTCGGCTTTGTTGAATTTCTTCGGTTGTCATCGATAAATGAAATTGATTCATTATCTCAGGGGTCAGTTCTAATGGCTTTGTCTGTGGTTGTGAGCTTTCATCAGTTTGTTTATTGCCTCTATGCCTACCATTAGTATAAGCGGGTTGCCCATCTATCTCCTTTTCCCAAGTAATCTCACTGGATTTAGTTATGTTAAAATAGCCTACCGTAAACGCGAGATTTTTAACGCGAATTTGTTTTGAGCCATCTAAATTATCAATCACCTCTTGCAATTTAAACGTTTGTTTGTTTTTTGTCAAATAAAATGTGTGTTGTATTCCGCTCATTCTTACTCTACTTTTATTATAAAAAGACTTATATTATAAATGGGAAACTCTTAAGGCGCTGTAGCTATTTTCGTCAATAAAAATCATACTTTTTTTGTACAATTTAAAGATATGTCAACCGCGTATAAATTACCACGCGTTAAAACAGACGAAGCGATCGCACGATGGCAAACCAACCCTTTGTCCTTTTATCAAAACCAATTCAACTTTGCGATTTATTGTGCCACGACCGCGTGTGGAGTAGGTTTTGACCTCCTCCACAATAAAAACCAATATATTTCATCGCTGTTTCATTTTCACGTGTATTATACTATACGAAAAATATTTTATAATTTGGTAGCACCTATACCTGGTGATGATGTATTTAACGCATTAAATAACCGTTATGATACAAGAGCTTTTACGGACACGTGCCGCGTATTTGGCATCGATCGAAGCAAGTCTTTTAAACAAACGAGAGATACGACCTCAAACGGCTTGGGTACTGCTTTTTACTACAATTCGGGGACGGTTCCAGTGCCGGGAAAAAACTATGACCCCCACGACTTGGGTGTAAACTACGGTACGTATGCAGGCTCAACTTTTATGGGATTTGGTTTAATGGATCCACCAAAAGGATCGGGTCACGCGAGTACCTATACGGTCACTTGGCTTGAACAATCCAATAATGTTTTAGGTGCTTGGACAGACTTTATTTCAAAGACGAGTTCTTTTACCGATGTTGGAATTACAAAAATTAACGAATCGATAAGGGCTTACGTGTACGCACTTTTAGGTGCACAAGCACAAACAAAAACCAGTGCATTAACCCCGGGAACCGGTTTAGATGCGCAGCATCAGTTTGTTACCATCGTAGAAAGTCTTATTAATAGCGAACCAGATTTAGAGCAAAGTATCAATCAATTTCAAGATTCACTGCAGTATGCTAAAACTCCACTCAACTTTGTCGTAAGACCCGGGCTATACCTCATTCCGTCAGATATGGATTTAAGGGTAGGCATACACGATGGTTACAATAATAACTTGCAAAATGCACCTTTAACCGCTAAACCGGGATTTCAACCAACCTTAAACGCTCCGGTACAAGTTGATGACTTTAATCCTCAACCAACCCTTGAACCCAAACCCACTCAAGAACCAACAGAAGAACCTACACCACGTTTATCACCTATACCTAAAACCTGAGAGTCAAATCCTAAAGCATCTCTAGACATTCATCAAGATGAAAAATTTTCTTTAACGATAGGAACAGTTGCAATCATTGCGATAGGAGTTTTAGTCTACAAAATTTTGACTTAGAAAAATATAAATAATTAAACAAAAAAAAATACCCCCCAAGCTCAAAAGAGCTTGGGGATATTTTTTTTTTTATTATTTGTTAAAAAACAAAACTAACAATTATTTTTAATATTAGCAATAATTAAAGCACCTGCACCTATAAATAAAGCCCACATGTGTTCTGCTAGCCAGCCAACTGATTTACTTAAAACATTTAGTAACCAACTTATGACGCTACCAATGACCCCCGGCAGCGCACCTAATGCAGCTAACCATAATTTTTTCAAAGCGTTTGCTAAGTTTTCCAAGTGCTTGTGTACCCACTCTTTGATGCCACCTCCTGATGGTGGCTCAGGTTTAGGCGCGGGTGGCTCTGGGGTTGGGATACCTATGCCTCTAACAGCTGCTACCACCGAGCTTACCAGTGTGCTGATGGCCATAGAAATTGCTGCTAAAATACTCGCGATCGTGACACCTTGCTCTTTAAATAAAAACTTAATTTTTTCTCTAAGCGTTACATCACTGTCTAACATTATATTGATTGTTTCTTTAACGCGATTGATTTGAGATTTTATTTTATCTGATTCTCTAATGATATTATTAGACCTTTCTCGTATTTCAATGTATATATTTTCTAACTCTTCTGTGAGTGATCCTATTTGTTCTTCATCTTCTGCTTTTTTTGCTTCATTTAATTTTTTTTTAACTCTTTCTTTTGTCTCATTTAACTCAGTTAGCTTTGTTTGTTCCAATAATAAATTTCCTTTAATCGATTGTAATGTTTTGTCTAAACCGCGTAGCTCTCTGATATTAAATTCACTTTGTTCATCAATTTTGGTTTCTTGTTCGAGTTCTTCTATAACATTATTCGTTTGATCAGCTGCTTGTGATAAATCTTGTAAGGGTATGTTTTCACTTTGAATATTAGTTAAAGATGTACTTGCTTGTTGAAGCGCCGCGCTTGCTTCTTTTTTTCGTTTTGATGTTGTAAAATCAACAACTCCTAAATCGTCTCGCATAAAAAGAGTTCTACTTGTAATTCTTTTATCTTTTGTTCTAGAATATATTGTACTCACAGAAGCAATTTTTTTATGATCATTTTCCAACGTTAATTTTATTTTAATTCCATCTTTTTTGTAATATATTCCATCCATTTCAAATCTAAAGTTTTCGCGTTGAATTAAATCAGAAGTTTTATAACCTTCATTTTTTATGCTAGCATAAAAATTATCAATGTACTGATTTTGAAGTTGAAACGAGAGATAAACATTTTCACCATTACGAAGAGCGCTTAATTCTTCTTGTTGTTCTTGTGTACCACCACCTCGTAAATTATTTAATCGAGCTTGATTTTCTTCAGTATCGAGTTCAGTATCATCATAAACGGAGTTGTCAAATTGTTGATCGTTTTTATCTTCTGTTTTATTTAACAAGGTATCAGTCTCTTGATAATCAAATTCAGTCATCTTTAATTATTTATTATATACACATTTTAAACTGTAGGTTTATTTATAAAACTACCCGGTAAGATTCCCTGTGTGACCAGCCACTGTTGCGTTGCTAAAGAACCTCCGACTAATGCGGTTAGTTTAGCCGCATCTTCTACGCTAAGCCTATCTAAATCAGGCGATTTAATTTTGAGTAATTTTTTACTTATCATCGAGTATCCCATGGTTAAAAGGCTTAACACTGCACCATGATAAACTGTGTTTGCTATTCCGTTTATATCAATATTTGTATTTGCCATTCTTACTATATAAGTTTTTAAAATTTAAATTAGTTTCCCTTTTTTAAAGATTGATAAAACGGGAAGCCAATGGTGACTGCTGCTATTAAAACACAAATATAAACTGCGGCGGCAATATCATTTACAGTTGTTTCATCCATTTTTAATATATAAACATTTAAAAAATCAATCCATTAAAAGTTCTTCGGGTTGACTCTGTGGTAGACTTGGTTTTGTTATTTGAATAGGTTTAGAGTTTTCTGGTGATTTGTTTAATGATTTATACAATAAAAAACCTATACCGCCTACTAAAATTAAACCGCCAACATAAAGTAATCTTGAATCAGGGATATTTTGAATAATCTCCGACTCCGACTCTTCTGTTTTCATTTTAGCTAATTGCTCTTTCATTTTTTTATTATGTTCTGCCAGGCGTTTACCTTGTTCAACGCGTTTAGCGTTTTTAGGTTTTACGGTTTGTTTTTTAGTTACTTGGGTCACTGGGGTTGTTGGTATCGGTGTTGGTGCTGCTGGTGCTGTTGTTGAGGGTGCTGTTGGTAAAGCTTGCTCCTTCTCCTGATGCATAGTTGTCATTTGAATTATTTATTATATAAGTATTTAGGTGTTCGGGTTCAAGCCGAACACCTATTGAAATTGTTCGAGTTTTTTTTTACCATTTTTTTTCCTCCCAAACTTGTCAGCAGGACTTCTATATCACGGTTACAAGATATTGACTTGAAACTTGGTGGGAACTTCGGTCGTGATCCCAAGTTGTATTTAGAAGATTGGCGTCATGATGACGTCATCGGGTATCAAATTACACGTGTTTTTAGGAAAAACTTTGGTGCCCCATAACTTCAGAACCACATGACCTACGATTTTGATATTGACATATGTTACTCAACACGTAAATTTTAACAAATGACCTTCACTTCCGGAGTTACCGGAAGTTGAAGTTTGACTCAAAATAACTCGAAAACGGAAGGATTTAAGCCCAAAAAACCTCACTTGGTTCAAAGATAGACAAGGTCTTGGGCTTGACGTCATGCGTGCTATATGGCGCCATCTACGGTTGATTAAAGATATACAGTGATTACGTAATCCAAAAGTAAACAATGGATTTCCGCCAAATTTGGTAGGTGTGAAGCACTAATGTATTTCGACATGTATGTGAAGTTTGAAATCTGTGACGTCATTCAACCGGAAGTTATGCTCTTTTTAAGGGAAAATTACTTAATTATTCCAATACTGTTTACTCAGTAATTACATGAGTACATCAGTGAAAACTGCTTGTAATGTGATTACAAGAGACTCTGATTACTACCAGATGGCAGTCATTGCAAGGTGATTGGAATGTGCTTCATTACATTGTCTCAGTGGAAACACATGATAGCCTCAACACAGGAGTTTGATACACCTCATACACTTTTAAACAGTCAACTTTAACCATACAAAGGCTCAGACAAAGTTCTTACAGCGTAGATTTGAAGTGAACATTTACGGCATCTCTTGATTTCATATGAATTTTTAAATATTTCTCACATTGTGTTACTTGAAAATATATGGTCATGTACAAAAACTATGATGATCGATTAAGTTGACTCTTTTTCCCATACACTATATATAAAAATGTACAAAAATTGTACATAAACACTGTGTAGAACATACATGTACATGTACATGTACATGTTATGTCCAATTGCGCGACTCAAAACTTTCTTTAAATCTTGCCATAGAGATTTGCACGTAAATCTTATTATATATCATAAAATACCAGCACCAAATCCTAATGTAAATGATATCGATGTAGGTTGCGGAGTATTGTACATCATTTTGTCAAATGACAATGTGTTCCATAAACACTGCAACTGAATCCAAGGGCTAAAATTAAGTTTTTTTACGTTGAGATATGGTAACTTTTAAACCATATGTCTTAATCAAAATAAAAACTGCAACATATTTACATCATATTTAAAATTTAGTGTGTATTTTAATATGCCATTGTATGAGCAACAATTGACCACATACGTTCCAACATAACTTTTATGTTCACGTAATGAGACCCCGAACACCTAGTGGTTGTTCACACAACCACAAGTCTAGTTTTATTTGTTGTGGATTTGTTAAAGTTTAAATGTTTTGTGGTAATAAGTGTTGCTATCAAAGGTGATAGATAGACACCATATTTGTAACAAACCTCACTTAAGCTAAGCTATTACTAATGATAGGATCGTTATTTAAATCATTGGTTAAATTTTCCTCAGAATTTAAGCTAATTCTAATTCCTAAAATATCAGCTGGAGTTGCTAAACCTATAGCTCGTGCATACAAATTCAAAATTGAGTTACCCACTGTAGCTACCACTTCTTTACCGAATTTAACTTGATACCGGTTAAATAATTTTTCTTGATCTGCAGGTGTTAGTGCTTCTATGTCTTTGATGGTGTATTCTTTGCCTAAATATTTTTTTGAATCACCTGCTGCAACTATGCCACAAAGTCGATCTTTATAACTACTGTCGTTTGTTGTTGAAGGTGTATTTACATCGCTATTTATAATTGTTGTCAAGTCGTTCATTTTACTATATAACAACTTATACATTTTGTTAAAGCAAAATAAATTATAACATAAGTAGCTTAAGTTTAAAGTGATAAGAAACTTAATAATAACATCAACGTATTGTAGCATTGGTGTTTTTTATTTATAACAAAATTAAAAATTGCTATAAATAACTTGATAGGTAGTTATTAACAAATTTTTAACAAAATACAACAAATGATAACAAAAATTAGGTTGTTAATCAAAAACTTGATATAAAATGGAGGTTCTGTGTTAATAACCAATTTACTATATTTTTTATCGCACAAATGTTTTTTAATTACGTCTCTTTTTTGATCACACACAACATCATTTTCATCTAATGCAATATCAAAACTCGTTTTATCTTTTGTATAAAACATCGCAGCCCAACTTGTATTCTCACGATAGTCTTTTAAAACCGAATTATACTTTTGTGTTAATAACCGACAGCTATGGTTATAATGCCTCCCAGAGAAAGCGATTTTGCTCAACGCACATGTTTTTTTTTCGATATTTTATTTCCTGCTGACTCGAACAATCATCTATGATAAATAACGTTTTTATTCCATCTAAAATATTTTGATACAAATCTAGGGCTTCATTTAAAGTTATTTTTTCAAAGTCTAATTCACACAAATATACATTTTCATCCATTGATATCCAAAGCCTCGATAAATACGTTTTATTTTTAAATAAGGTCGGACAAATGACCACGATCGATTCAAATTTACCACGATATTCGGTTTCGAATAAATCTAAAATCCATTTAGTCTTTCCTGAGTTTGTTTTTCCTACAATTAAAGCACAATGACAAGATTCCATTTATTTAAATAAGCTTTTAAAAAACTAAATTCTTAAAATTTCCATCCTCAATGGTTAATTGCGCATCCATGACCAAAAATACGAACATCGTTAAATCCCCTGCTGTTTCAGCCTCTCGAGTCATCTGAATCTGAATTCCTCCTCCGTTGAGCGAAAATCTAGCCACATACCATATTTATCTTTATAGTAGTCAGCCATTTCTAGGCCCACTAAATTTAAATCTTTTACAATCGATTGACCATTTTCGGTATCGCTATCACCAAAAAATTTATTAACTTCTTGCCAGTGCTGATACTCAAACATACCTTGCGAGTAAAGTTGATTGGGTTTTCCTTCAACCGTAATGCTGGTTTTGCTAATGTGGGGGTTGTAAAATCTTTGAGGGTTTTTACCGTTGGATCTCTAAATAAGATTAAAACGCCTTTGAGACTTTTAATCGGTTGATTAATCATAACGTTCCATAAGGTATCTGATTTGTTGATCGATCTTGTTTCTAAATTATGTATGTGATCAAAAAGATAGTATTTCATTCGTTTGTTTTTTAGCTATTGTGTCAAATCTCGGTTAGTGACGACTTCGTATTCAAGCGTTAAATCTGAAATTGAATATTGGGCACTTGTATCCGAGCTATTAACGACTTTATCGTGATCGTTAAATGTTAATTCATACGTTAGGGGCTGCTTTAGACTGTTAGGATAAAAAGGATGATGTGCCGTTAAAAGCTCAATATCTAAAGGAATACAATATCGATTACCAAACGCGTCGGCGATAGCTTTATCTTTTCCGCTATTATTTACGGCACTAGCATCTTCCGCGCCTAATCTTAATTTTGTGACGTTTTCTTTTTCAAGACCTACATAAGCCATATTTCGTGTAATATAGGGATGCAGCCAGTTATCTTTAAAATTGTGGAAGACATCTGCATCGCGATAACTCACGATTGTGTTACCTTGAAGCCTAACATTGATTTCACGTATTAAGTTACGGCATAAGTTGTTAAACACCGTTCGATTACCATCTGACCCTCCCTCTAACTCGAGTTTAAAAGCGAGTTTAGAAGTACCGGGTACGATAACATCGTCGGGTCCTAATTGCGGAAACTTAACGATGAGTTTTTGACCAGCCGCAATCGTGCTTGGATTATGAGTGATTGACACTTCTCTTCGTTCGCCTTTAATGGCTTTAGGGATTTTAAGACGCCTCATTGGGTTTAGTTTTTTACCGTAATGATTCATAGTTCAAAATAGTGTGTTTTTAATATATAAGGTTTTTAAATTAGTATAAATAAAAAGATGGCAGGAATAGCAATGATGGTTGGCGGGGCAGTAGTAAATGCGTTAGCGTTTACCGGTAGTAACTTTTTATTTAGCAGTTTATCAAAACAACAAATTGACAAAGAACGAAAAAGACACGACTTAGCATTAGAAAAATTAGCGCCAGCCAAAGAAGATTGGGAACAACAACGCGTTAAATATCTCGATTATTTGAATAAACGTATGGTACAACAAAAATTATCAGAAAGAACGTTTAGTAACGTGAAAATTACGATTTAGAATTACCACCTAAACCAAAACTTAGTGACTTTTATACTCCGAGTGATGATCAACACATTAGAGAACTCGTGTGGGTATTAGGTGGTACAGCCGCAGTGGGATTCTTCATTTATAGATATGTATAAAATAAAAATGAGCGAGTTAAATAAAAAACAAAGAAAACAGCTTTCAGGTTTGTTTTACAGTCCTAAAGGTTATTGGAAAGGTGAGGGTGCTGTCACGCAATTGCATAAATAAACGGGGGTTGATAAACAAAAAGTTAGATCTTGGTTAAAAAAACAAGCCGTTTGGCAAATTTATTTACCACCTCCTTCATATGTGCCCAAGCCGACGGCAATGTCGAGTGATTGGTTAGAACCAAATTACGTACATCAGTTAGATGTATTATACTTACCCTGGGATCTAGTTAAACAAAAAACGTTTAAATACGCGTTGACGGTCATAGACGTGGCGAGTCGGTATAAAGAGGCTGAACCCATAACTTCCAAAGTTGCCGGTCAAGTGAAAGACGCGATTATTAAAATTTACAAGCGTTCGCCTTTAACGTGGCCTAAATTAGCGCAAATCGATGCTGGAACAGAATTTAAAGGAGATTTTAAAACGTTGTTTCAGTCTCATGACGTAGAGATCAGCGTAGGTGTGCCAGGTGTGCATCGATCGCAAGGAGTGGTCGAAAGATTGAACCGAACCTTAGCCGAAAGATTATTCGGTCATCAATACGCGCAAGAAATGCTTCATCCGCAGGCGAGAAACGTCGAATGGGTGGTGAGGTTGCCCCAGGTTATAAAATCCCTCAATGAAGAAACAACACGATTGATTCGAGATTCAGAAGATAAAGAAATCACTCCTACACAAGCGATCAAGTTAAAACGGGTTAAACAATTACCCTCATCGCCACAAAAAACAAACATTAGTGATCTTCCGGTTAATGTTTTAGTTCGTTATTTATATCAACCGGGGGAACAAGAAGGAGGTACGGTGAGGAGGGCTACCGACCCCATATGGAGCGTTAACATGTATCAAATTAAAAAAAGAACGAGTCAATTTAAAATCAAGAGTGGTAAAAAAGTTACTACAGGTCCTACGCTTTATTACTTAAAAGACGGACCCAAACGATCGTTTGTGAAAGAAGAACTTCAAATCGTTCCGGATGACACCGAATTGCCAGAATCTTGATATTTAATTTGTTTTATTGCCAAATGCTAAAGTATTGATTCCATCGGAAAAAATATATCTTTTCCCATCCCAAGGAGACAACGATTCTTTGTTGACTTTAGTTGAATAAATAACGTGTTTTTTTGTTTTGAATTAAATTCATTTCATCTTGTCTAGATTTTTTAGTTATTAAACACTCGTAATAACATTTAGCCTTAATATTTTTTTCAGTTACAACGCGAGTTATTCCTTTAGCTTTTTTAGTCTCTTTATTATCTTCATCTGTAATTGAATACATTTTTGATCTTAGACACGTTGCTGATTTGATAATGTTTCCGCCGTATTCATCTTTCATTTTTCCAATCACTTTTTTATTTATTGGGTCGTATAATGGATGATTGGTTTTATAATTTGATAAATCATAGAGACTCGTGTCCTTTTTAATATCATCATAAACATCATCAGTATTAATGATGCATAATAAACTGTCTGTGTCAGTATACATGAGTTTGATATTATTTTTATAAGTTTTCTTCAGGTGATTGTAATAAAAATCATACATTAAAGATTTGCTTAAATCTAAAATACTAACACCGCAATAGATGGGTTTATCTAAAACCGTTTTTGTTTTATACTTTTCAAAAAAAGGTAGATTAAAATTTTTAAAAAATATTTGCTGTTTTAAATGAAGGTTTACTAACAAGTTTAGCAACTTTTTTAGCCGACTTAGGATCTTACCATCTATTCTATTTCGAACATTTTCCATCGTTTTACCAAAAACAGAATTGTTCATGAGTTTATAAAAATTCTTTTCAAAATTCGTGGTTGCTAATGTTCTAAGTTGCGTATTTTTATCGATGTAAGATTTCATCCAAGTTTTTTGTTCAAATCGTAAAACGCGGTGTACTTTAGTTAGTTTTAATCCAAACGATAAATATTGTTTTAAGGATTTATAGTGAACGACATATTTTTTTCTAGGATATAATGTTGCAATGAGTTTATCTTCACGCGAGGCTTTTACTTTGTTCGAGAGTAATTCTTTTTGATACGGGCTAAACCATTCTTTAGGGACGGTTATGTTTTCCGGGGCTAAAGGCAAATCATTGTGTAAATCATGAAGTTCCTCGGGATATTCTAGATCAACTTCTAACATAAATCCATATTTAAAGTCATCTTTTAAACCTAAAATATGATCGGTTGAAAATTGTTTAACTTGGTTTTCTGATAACCATTCAAAACCGCCAACGGGTAACGGTTGACTCATCGCCCAACCGTATAAATTATTTGCGTCTAAATAAAGTAAATAACTCGATTCTTTCTTGGAGTCATAATCTTTTAGATATTTGTTGTTTGCTTCGTGATGCCTACATTGTCCTACACTAGAATAACCACCTCTTTTTCCTTTTTCAAAAAATAAATATTTATCTATATCCGTTAAAAGTTCTAGTTTTATTTTACTATGTTTTAATAACGCGTCCCAGGCTAATCCTGGGGCGGTGATATAATTTGCGGGATCTAGACGATAGGTTTTTTTACAGGTACGCCTAAAATTTTGAAACACATCGGCTAATAATAACGTATCGGTGGTCACGTATAAATCGTGATAATCACCCAAAGTTTTACAGTTGAAGGTTTTCCAAACATCCTGAGCCCTTTGATATTCTTCTTGCGTGATATCTTCGAGTTTTAACTGACTATAAAATATTTTTCTTGGTGGGAGTTGCTGTTCTTCAAAACGCTTAAAAGAATTCATATATTCATAAGGATAAATACCCTTTTGTAATAACAGCGTTATGTCATTATCATTGTTAAAATGTTGTTTTAATAACTTAAACTCATCTTTAGGAAAATTTTTATCGAGTGAATCTGCCATAAAATTAAAAGAATCTATAAAACGTAATCCACCTAACCCAATTAAAATATTTTTTTCGCTGTTTTGAGGAATACAAAATATATTATCAAATACACTTTTTTCCGCTTGATGATACATTATCTCATCCTCTTCTTTTAACCATAAATCTTTAACCATTGTTAATTTGTCTTTGTTTAGTTTTAGTTTTTTATTATTTAGTTTTATTTTTTCTACACATTCACGTTGAAAATCAATCATTATTTGATTGATTTTCATATTTTTGCTTTTTGAAAATTTCATTCCGTACTTTTCTTCAAATAATTTTATTTTTGAGTTATCTTTTCTTATTTCTCGACGTAACTCATTAAAGCACTCACGTTCTTTTTTTTTCTTTGTTAAGATTTTCTCGCAGTTCTTTTTTTATGATTTTCAAGTTTTTCTTGTTTAGCTAACAATTTAGATAGAGTAGTTTAAATTTTTTTCTTTCGAGTTTCGTTTTTTTTAATCGTTTTATTTAATGTTTCAATACATGCTCCTACCCCCTGCATAATCAAATGCCCATCATAATTTTTTAAGTTGTGAAAAATGACCGGTATTTGTGTTCGATTTGTTATTTTAAGTTTTAGGTTACAATGTGCATGTGCAACTCCACGAAACTTTCCTGTGATGTGACAATGATCTTTAACTTTTCTAAAGTTATTAATTTTTTTACCGCACGTTAAACACAGGTATTCTGTATATCCTTTAGCATTTATAAATGTATTTGCTGATATTTCTTCTTTGGTTTTAGGTTTTTTAGGATTCGTACTTTGGCACATTTGATCAGAATTTATTTTTATTTATTTTTCACAAATCCAACAACGGTTACTATTTTTTATAATTTCTTCATCAACATATTCACATTCTTTGGGATTATCAAATATCTTTTTAATTTCATCTTGTTCTTTAAACAAAGAATAAATTATATCTTTAGAGGCATCAGCTCCTCTATACGTTTTTTGGTTCATTAGTTTTCCATCATATCTTACCACAACGTAAGAATATCCGCTAGGTTTATGAATAGCCAATATTTGTGATTTTGCGGTTGGTTCTTCGTTTACTTTTTCTAAGATATATTCAAAATCGGCATAAATCACAAATGGTGCATCTTGTATATTTTTTAAATTTTTGAATTGTAAAATGTTTTCATCTTCTTCAGGAAGTACTACTTGTGATGGATGATTTACTATTCCCTTACACATTTCTTCGTGCAATTTTAATTTATCTTCTTTTTGAAAATGCGATAAGCATCTCCTACAGTAATATGATTTACATTTATGTTTAGTCGTGGCCATAGAAAATAAGGCTGAAAAATGTTTGATCCAACAAAAGTGGTTCTTCCCATCCCTATGAACTAACAATAAATCTATCGAAATATCGTTTTCCTGTTCAGAGATACGATGAGGAGTAGGTAAATCTCCTTCTTTATCATTATCACAATCTAATAAAAACACATTATTCTCCCATGCGACAAGACAGCTGGTAAAGAAAACAGGCATTGACAAGGTACCATCATTTTGTTTACGTATGGCCAGAGCAGTTTATTGCCAGATCAATCATTATATCAATTGCATAAGTTTCTCCGGTCGTATGGAACCGCGAAAAACACCTCCGTATGCACACACACAATAATGATCATGAAACTAATTGATTGGCATTGATGTAATTAATAACATTGCATTCCCGGTCGTACGCGACCCGCGAAATGATAAATCTCAACGTCATGTTTCCGGTCGTAGGCTACCCGCGAAACATACAATAATCCATAACTGTACAAATGTATCTCCGGTCGTACGCGGCCCGCGAGATGACAACAATTCAAGTGGTTCCCGGTCGTACGCGACCCGCGAAACTCATCAAAAACCATTTTACAAAATATTCCCGGTCGTACGCGTCCCGCGAAATAATACGATTAATTAAACAATACTCCAAGTGGTTCCCGGTCGTACGCTACCCGCGAAACCCAATGCCCCTTGTCACCATAATCTTTGCCACCGATCCAGGGGTTAGGATTGCGATACTACACAAAATAATCAAAAGTCCCGGCATAATGGAGCCGTGGATAACATAATAAGTATATTGCCGCCCTTTGGATATTACGCTCCCGACAATCAGTGTAAACAATAGGACCCCCGATAGAAGAATCTACCAAAATTCGGCTTGTCCACGAACCCGTATTACATAATTATACATCATGTAATTTCCGTTGAGTCTAAAAAATCGGGGATGAAAACCTTCTTGTATGATAAGCCTAAGGCATATGACGGCGTTCTGAATGAAATTCCACCAATGGCCCCAATTCGAGGGAGGGCGAAAAACTCCTGAAAACCTCACGAAGTGCTCTGACAAATGACTGAGGAAAAGTTGGAGGAAATTCCCTCCCGGCTCCACGTATACATGGCAACCGAGTATTGTGTAACTCCAGAATCGAGACCTAGCAGACTTCATTCAGGCGTGAGAGAACATAATTCACGGAGGTAGAAGGGGAGGTGGCGGGCTTAGAAATTTTCGGAGTAGTAAAAACAGAGAATACACGACCGTCTGGTCAAACTGCTCTGACAAGAGTGACGAACCACTCCTTGAAATCCGGAGATATGCACGGCCTTGTATCAATCAACAAGTGACCACATGGGGCGCAGGAAGGGAGAGGTTGTTCCGGACCCCGCATACCAAACACCGTCTTGGGGATAATAAATTATTTGAAGCCGTATACCGGCCTCAAATGAATTATTCTCCCATGCGACAAGACAGCTGGTAAAGAAAACAGGCATTGACAAGGTACCATCATTTTGTTTACGTATGGCCAGAGCAGTTTATTGCCAGATCAATCATTATATCAATTGCATAAGTTTCTCCGGTCGTATGGAACCGCGAAAAACACCTCCGTATGCACACACACAATAATGATCATGAAACTAATTGATTGGCATTGATGTAATTAATAACATTGCATTCCCGGTCATACGCGACCCGCGAAATGATAAATCTCAACGTCATGTTTCCGGTCGTAGGCTACCCGCGAAACATACAATAATCCATAACTGTACAAATGTATCTCCGGTCGTACGCGGCCCGCGAGATGACAACAATTCAAGTGGTTCCCGGTCGTACGCGACCCGCGAAACTCATCAAAAACCATTTTACAAAATATTCCCGGTCGTACGCGTCCCGCGAAATAATACGATTAATTAAACAATACTCCAAGTGGTTCCCGGTCGTACGCTACCCGCGAAACCCAATGCCCCTTGTCACCATAATCTTTGCCACCGATCCAGGGGTTAGGATTGCGATACTACACAAAATAATCAAAAGTCCCGGCATAATGGAGCCGTGGATAACATAATAAGTATATTGCCGCCCTTTGGATATTACGCTCCCGACAATCAGTGTAAACAATAGGACCCCCGATAGAAGAATCTACCAAAATTCGGCTTGTCCACGAACCCGTATTACATAATTATACATCATGTAATTTCCGTTGAGTCTAAAAAATCGGGGATGAAAACCTTCTTGTATGATAAGCCTAAGGCATATGACGGCGTTCTGAATGAAAAATTCCACCAATGGCCCCAATTCGAGGGAGGGCGAAAAACTCCTGAAAACCTCACGAAGTGCTCTGACAAATGACTGAGGAAAAGTTGGAGGAAATTCCCTCCCGGCTCCACGTATACATGGCAACCGAGTATTGTGTAACTCCAGAATCGAGACCTAGCAGACTTTATTCAGGCGTGAGAGAACATAATTCACGGAGGTAGAAGGGGAGGTGGCGGGCTTAGAAATTTTCGGAGTAGTAAAAACAGAGAATACACGACCGTCTGGTCAAACTGCTCTGACAAGAGTGACGAACCACTCCTTGAAATCCGGAGATATGCACGGCCTTGTATCAATCAACAAGTGACCACATGGGGCGCAGGAAGGGAGAGGTTGTTCCGGACCCCGCATACCAAACACCGTCTTGGGGATAATAAATTATTTGAAGCCGTATATACCGGCCTCAAATGAATTATTCTCCCATGCGACAAGACAGCTGGTAAAGAAAACAGGCATTGACAAGGTACCATCATTTTGTTTACGTATGGCCAGAGCAGTTTATTGCCAGATCAATCATTATATCAATTGCATAAGTTTCTCCGGTCGTATGGAACCGCGAAAAACACCTCCGTATGCACACACACAATAATGATCATGAAACTAATTGATTGGCATTGATGTAATTAATAACATTGCATTCCCGGTCGTACGCGACCCGCGAAATGATAAATCTCAACGTCATGTTTCCGGTCGTAGGCTACCCGCGAAACATACAATAATCCATAACTGTACAAATGTATCTCCGGTCGTACGCGGCCCGCGAGATGACAACAATTCAAGTGGTTCCCGGTCGTACGCGACCCGCGAAACTCATCAAAAACCATTTTACAAAATATTCCCGGTCGTACGCGTCCCGCGAAATAATACGATTAATTAAACAATACTCCAAGTGGTTCCCGGTCGTACGCTACCCGCGAAACCCAATGCCCCTTGTCACCATAATCTTTGCCACCGATCCAGGGGTTAGGATTGCGATACTACACAAAATAATCAAAAGTCCCGGCATAATGGAGCCGTGGATAACATAATAAGTATATTGCCGCCCTTTGGATATTACGCTCCCGACAATCAGTGTAAACAATAGGACCCCCGATAGAAGAATCTACCAAAATTCGGCTTGTCCACGAACCCGTATTACATAATTATACATCATGTAATTTCCGTTGAGTCTAAAAAATCGGGGATGAAAACCTTCTTGTATGATAAGCCTAAGGCATATGACGGCGTTCTGAATGAAATTCCACCAATGGCCCCAATTCGAGGGAGGGCGAAAAACTCCTGAAAACCTCACGAAGTGCTCTGACAAATGACTGAGGAAAAGTTGGAGGAAATTCCCTCCCGGCTCCACGTATACATGGCAACCGAGTATTGTGTAACTCCAGAATCGAGACCTAGCAGACTTCATTCAGGCGTGAGAGAACATAATTCACGGAGGTAGAAGGGGAGGTGGCGGGCTTAGAAATTTTCGGAGTAGTAAAAACAGAGAATACACGACCGTCTGGTCAAACTGCTCTGACAAGAGTGACGAACCACTCCTTGAAATCCGGAGATATGCACGGCCTTGTATCAATCAACAAGTGACCACATGGGGCGCAGGAAGGGAGAGGTTGTTCCGGACCCCGCATACCAAACACCGTCTTGGGGATAATAAATTATTTGAAGCCGTATACCGGCCTCAAATGAATTATTCTCCCATGCGACAAGACAGCTGGTAAAGAAAACAGGCATTGACAAGGTACCATCATTTTGTTTACGTATGGCCAGAGCAGTTTATTGCCAGATCAATCATTATATCAATTGCATAAGTTTCTCCGGTCGTATGGAACCGCGAAAAACACCTCCGTATGCACACACACAATAATGATCATGAAACTAATTGATTGGCATTGATGTAATTAATAACATTGCATTCCCGGTCGTACGCGACCCGCGAAATGATAAATCTCAACGTCATGTTTCCGGTCGTAGGCTACCCGCGAAACATACAATAATCCATAACTGTACAAATGTATCTCCGGTCGTACGCGGCCCGCGAGATGACAACAATTCAAGTGGTTCCCGGTCGTACGCGACCCGCGAAACTCATCAAAAACCATTTTACAAAATATTCCCGGTCGTACGCGTCCCGCGAAATAATACGATTAATTAAACAATACTCCAAGTGGTTCCCGGTCGTACGCTACCCGCGAAACCCAATGCCCCTTGTCACCATAATCTTTGCCACCGATCCAGGGGTTAGGATTGCGATACTACACAAAATAATCAAAAGTCCCGGCATAATGGAGCCGTGGATAACATAATAAGTATATTGCCGCCCTTCGGATATTACGCTCCCGACAATCAGTGTAAACAATAGGACCCCCGATAGAAGAATCTACCAAAATTCGGCTTGTCCACGAACCCGTATTACATAATTATACATCATGTAATTTCCGTTGAGTCTAAAAAATCGGGGATGAAAACCTTCTTGTATGATAAGCCTAAGGCATATGACGGCGTTCTGAATGAAAAATTCCACCAATGGCCCCAATTCGAGGGAGGGCGAAAAACTCCTGAAAACCTCACGAAGTGCTCTGACAAATGACTGAGGAAAAGTTGGAGGAAATTCCCTCCCGGCTCCACGTATACATGGCAACCGAGTATTGTGTAACTCCAGAATCGAGACCTAGCAGACTTTATTCAGGCGTGAGAGAACATAATTCACGGAGGTAGAAGGGGAGGTGGCGGGCTTAGAAATTTTCGGAGTAGTAAAAACAGAGAATACACGACCGTCTGGTCAAACTGCTCTGACAAGAGTGACGAACCACTCCTTGAAATCCGGAGATATGCACGGCCTTGTATCAATCAACAAGTGACCACATGGGGCGCAGGAAGGGAGAGGTTGTTCCGGACCCCGCATACCAAACACCGTCTTGGGGATAATAAATTATTTGAAGCCGTATACCGGCCTCAAATGAATTATTCTCCCATGCGACAAGACAGCTGGTAAAGAAAACAGGCATTGACAAGGTACCATCATTTTGTTTACGTATGGCCAGAGCAGTTTATTGCCAGATCAATCATTATATCAATTGCATAAGTTTCTCCGGTCGTATGGAACCGCGAAAAACACCTCCGTATGCACACACACAATAATGATCATGAAACTAATTGATTGGCATTGATGTAATTAATAACATTGCATTCCCGGTCGTACGCGACCCGCGAAATGATAAATCTCAACGTCATGTTTCCGGTCGTAGGCTACCCGCGAAACATACAATAATCCATAACTGTACAAATGTATCTCCGGTCGTACGCGGCCCGCGAGATGACAACAATTCAAGTGGTTCCCGGTCGTACGCGACCCGCGAAACTCATCAAAAACCATTTTACAAAATATTCCCGGTCGTACGCGTCCCGCGAAATAATACGATTAATTAAACAATACTCCAAGTGGTTCCCGGTCGTACGCTACCCGCGAAACCCAATGCCCCTTGTCACCATAATCTTTGCCACCGATCCAGGGGTTAGGATTGCGATACTACACAAAATAATCAAAAGTCCCGGCATAATGGAGCCGTGGATAACATAATAAGTATATTGCCGCCCTTTGGATATTACGCTCCCGACAATCAGTGTAAACAATAGGACCCCCGATAGAAGAATCTACCAAAATTCGGCTTGTCCACGAACCCGTATTACATAATTATACATCATGTAATTTCCGTTGAGTCTAAAAAATCGGGGATGAAAACCTTCTTGTATGATAAGCCTAAGGCATATGACGGCGTTCTGAATGAAATTCCACCAATGGCCCCAATTCGAGGGAGGGCGAAAAACTCCTGAAAACCTCACGAAGTGCTCTGACAAATGACTGAGGAAAAGTTGGAGGAAATTCCCTCCCGGCTCCACGTATACATGGCAACCGAGTATTGTGTAACTCCAGAATCGAGACCTAGCAGACTTCATTCAGGCGTGAGAGAACATAATTCACGGAGGTAGAAGGGGAGGTGGCGGGCTTAGAAATTTTCGGAGTAGTAAAAACAGAGAATACACGACCGTCTGGTCAAACTGCTCTGACAAGAGTGACGAACCACTCCTTGAAATCCGGAGATATGCACGGCCTTGTATCAATCAACAAGTGACCACATGGGGCGCAGGAAGGGAGAGGTTGTTCCGGACCCCGCATACCAAACACCGTCTTGGGGATAATAAATTATTTGAAGCCGTATACCGGCCTCAAATGAATTATTCTCCCATGCGACAAGACAGCTGGTAAAGAAAACAGGCATTGACAAGGTACCATCATTTTGTTTACGTATGGCCAGAGCAGTTTATTGCCAGATCAATCATTATATCAATTGCATAAGTTTCTCCGGTCGTATGGAACCGCGAAAAACACCTCCGTATGCACACACACAATAATGATCATGAAACTAATTGATTGGCATTGATGTAATTAATAACATTGCATTCCCGGTCGTACGCGACCCGCGAAATGATAAATCTCAACGTCATGTTTCCGGTCGTAGGCTACCCGCGAAACATACAATAATCCATAACTGTACAAATGTATCTCCGGTCGTACGCGGCCCGCGAGATGACAACAATTCAAGTGGTTCCCGGTCGTACGCGACCCGCGAAACTCATCAAAAACCATTTTACAAAATATTCCCGGTCGTACGCGTCCCGCGAAATAATACGATTAATTAAACAATACTCCAAGTGGTTCCCGGTCGTACGCTACCCGCGAAACCCAATGCCCCTTGTCACCATAATCTTTGCCACCGATCCAGGGGTTAGGATTGCGATACTACACAAAATAATCAAAAGTCCCGGCATAATGGAGCCGTGGATAACATAATAAGTATATTGCCGCCCTTCGGATATTACGCTCCCGACAATCAGTGTAAACAATAGGACCCCCGATAGAAGAATCTACCAAAATTCGGCTTGTCCACGAACCCGTATTACATAATTATACATCATGTAATTTCCGTTGAGTCTAAAAAATCGGGGATGAAAACCTTCTTGTATGATAAGCCTAAGGCATATGACGGCGTTCTGAATGAAATTCCGCCAAACGGTCATATTTATATGACCGCCGCCAAAATAGCCTTGAGGTATTAAAGCAACTTAGAATTTAGAAAACAGAAGAAATAATCAACAACCAAACTTGTCGGGGAATCTCCATGTCAAAGGTTTTCAAGAAAGGTAACACGAGATAATGGAATGGAGCGCATAAAAAAGACATATGTGAAGTTGTTTGGTTGCACTAATAACAGTCATTAAAGACAGCATGTAGGGCCCAATAAAAGTCTTCAAGTAGAAGACGTAAACCTTCATGGGACAGATGGACTCCATCTTCCCGAAACAAAAATTGGTTGTCCCAAACGATTTGGGGATGGGGAATTAACCCCCCGGCCGCAAACCGCATGGCCAAGCCGGTCCAACGATTGATGGCCCGTCTGGCCCGTTCGACCTTGTTGGGGCGGTTTGCGGCGGAGTAGTGCACCCTAGGCAAAATTGCCGACCAGAAAATAATGGTGCGGGGGAGGAGCATACGGGTGACCTTCAGCACCTGCATTATTGTCTCGCAGGTGGCCTTTTTGGGTAAGGTCCCCAGATCGTTTGACCCGACATTTATTATTATACAGTCCGGGTTTTTCTGCTGTTCTGTATCCCAGCAATGGTGAAGGAAATCACTGAAGTCAGCAAGATGAAGGCCCCGCTGCCCCAGCCATCGGAATCGGGCCATGTCGCCGAGGAGCTCTTGCTGTAGGTTGACAGCTTGGCCCGCCCAATGGACGAATGAATCACCAACAACCCAAACTAATGGGTTGTTGACATGTTGCACCAAAGCTCATGGAAAGAGAAAGAACGCAAAGAAACATACAGGCAATAAAAACATGAAACGTTAAATCAATAGCAGGCCAAATGAATAAACTATAAGGGTGACATTACTGAGCAAAGGCTTGGGTTATGCGTATATAACGCCGATAGACGCTCGATTGCCAACGACCCATCCTCTGTATTTCATGCTCAGGAATGCCAGCCATAGCCGCTGATGTGGCTGCACCAATTCGGAAAGAATGGGACGTGAAACGGGAATCAAGTATGCCGATAAATGACAGGGACCGTCTCAAAACCGCTGTGAATTGAGAGCGAGTCATTGGTGAAGCATTGAAATGTGCCAGAAAATGAGTATGATGCTGAGGGCTGTCCCGCAAGTATTGCATGACGGCATTAACAGGGCACAAGGACTTATCGTCACCTGAAACAGTAGGAATGCAAATCACACATCCATTGCCATACTGATCGGTTTTAGAAAAACGGACATTTAGCTCCACCACATCCCCAGTAGGGAGATGACGAATAGAAACATCGGAACGTCTTAACGGTGCATTTGCACTACGAGTTGGTGCGGTGAGCTCACCAACTCGCATGAACCCAAAAAATGCAAGAAGGAAGGCGAAACGAAATAGTAACGCTTCGAACTGACTAGAACAAACTGATTGCAAAGCTGGGATAATACGGCGGAGAATATCAAATGTAATTGGGCGCCTGGAATCACGGGTACTGTTACGCCTTCGACAACCATCCAACAATCGTTTGACAATGAAATGTTGGGTTATATCTGGCAAACTATATGTACGCAAGGTGGAAGCAATACCTGACACATATGATGCTATTGTAGCAGCGGAGTATTGGTTAATGGACAAAAATGCAATAAATTTTACAAGCTGATCCAAAGTAGGATGAGGATCAGGAGAAAGACCATGGCGTAACATAAACCATCGGAAAAAATGCCAAGCACGTTGGTAAACGGCATGAGTACGGGGGGCAATAGAATCTAATAAAAGACCCTGAACTTCTAACTGAAGATGCTCCAGAGGTCTGTTGGCAAGGGAGTAATAGTTGGATCTGCCCCGGGCGCCAATTGATGGAACCTGCTGATCTGCATTCGAGATAAAGAATCAGCAATTTGGTTGTCAGTGCCGGGGACATGACGTGCTTTAAAATGAATATTCAAATTAAGACAACGGATAACGAGCAAGCGAACCAATTTCATGATCAATGGACATCGGGAAGTTTGACGATTGATAATGGCAACAACTGCCTGATTATCAGACCAAAACACTACACGTTTATTTCGCAGCGCTGACCCCCACAGGCGCAACGCAAGTACGATTGGGAAGAACTCAAGAAAAGCAATTGACAGCTGTCTAGCACGAACTTCTAAGGGCCATCGACCGTGTGTCAAACGTCCCCCAAAACCGATCTCTGCAGAAGAGTCAGTGTACAAGTGCAAATTGTCACTGGAAAGCCAAATGCTGTCAGGGAAAATGACCGCACCGTTGAAATGGGTTAAAAATTCCCTCCAAGCCAACATGTCCGCTCGAGCTCCAGCAGAAATACGGACACGATGATGAGGCTTATGAACACCACCAGTTAAATCAAACAGGCGGCGCAGAAATGCACGGCCAGGACGCACAGCCCTACAAATAAAACTCAAACTCCCCAACAATGATTGAAGTTCTCGCAAAGTAAGCTTTTCTTTATTCAATGCATTATCTAATTTGACCATGACCAAGGAGATTTTGTCTGCTGGGACCTGTATCTCCTGGGCAACTGTGTCGATAGCTAAGCCAAGGAAGGTCATGCGAGTGCTCGGTCCCTCAGTTTTGTCTATCGCCAAGGGAACCCCAAAATTTTTGCAGACAACCGTGAATGAATGCAATGCACGTGCGCAATCATTGGAATTGGCCCTCCCAACGAAAAAGAAATCATCAAGGTAATGTAAGATATTGTCAGTGTCTGCGACTTTGCGAGCACAATACTCGAGAAAGGTGCTAAACTTCTCGAATGTTACACAGGAAATTGAACAGCCCATGGGCATACACTTATCAAAGTAAAATGAGCCTTTAAAACGGAACCCTAGCAAATCAAAATCATCAGAATGAACCGGAAGCAAGCGAAAAGCCGACTTGATATCAGACTTGGCCATGAGGGCACTTGGACCGGCACTAGAAACCAAAGAGACTGCATCGTTGAAACTTGTGTAACAAACAGCTGTAAGAGATGGGTCAATGTGATCGTTAACCGAGTTCCCAATAGGGGACGAAAGATTGTGAATCAAACGATATTGGCCTGGAGTTTGTTTGGGCACCAGACCAATTGGAGAACAGCGTAAATTAGGCAAAGGCGGGCTTGGAAATGGCCCAGCAATGCGACCAAGAGTTATTTCACGGTCTATTTTCTCCTGCAATAAAGTATCATTCTCACGAACGGACACGAAATTATGTGAGGTACAACCAACGCGAGGGCCTGAATACCCCAAGCGAAAACCAAAGGAAAACCCATTTGTAAGTATGTGCGCATCTTGTCTGGCTGGATATGTGAGAAGAAATGGGAGCATACTAGTTAAATTTACTGGGGTTGGCAACTGCTGTCGAGTTGGCTGTAGCCCGTGTGGTGCGTGAGCTACCTCGGCAATTGTTGGCCGAGTGACCAGGCGACATGCATGAGGAGCACTTGTGAGCAAATCGACACGCCGGCCTGGCGCATTGACCGCGGTTGAAGTCGAAGCAAACCCCGGCGGCGCCTCGCTGGTATTGCTGAGGGACGCGACCAGACCCGGCGCTGAAAGATCCGTAGACACGCTGTTGTTGCATAGGCTTAGAGTAGGGACGAAAATTAGTTTGTGTCTGGGCGCCCACTAATGTCAACCACAATTCCGCATCGATACTGGCCCAAGAGCGCGCCGGCATGCGGGCCTGCCTCAGACGGAACTGGACGTCGTAATCGCGCCAACCAAAACCAACGCGACGAAACGCGGCGGAACGGATAGTGTCGGCGTACTTAAGCAACTGCCGAGCGCGATCGGCATGACGCATCAAATAAATTGACGAAAAAACTAAGAAGGCCGATGTCCACTGCTCAATGGAAGTGATGCGGACATTGTTGTTATTATGTGGGCGAATCTGCCAAGCCGGTGACTCGTGCGTTCCGACCATGAACACGCAGTCATTTTGCGTGCTGCTAGTACTACTACTAGACGGCCGTAAGAGCGAACCCAACTCAACAAACTCCCCATTCCAAATCTTGTCTTGTATGTTTTTGGGGACCCCCATACCCAAATCGTCGCAAACGCTCGTCAAAACATTGGCGGACCTAGCAGGATTAAGTGAAGATGCGGGTTGAACGGACAGAGGTGGCATGTTGATGGGAAAAGTAGCCTGGCTAGAACTAGAGCTAGACAAAGTGGTAGTGGTAGCTGGACAATTATTATTGGTCAAAGTAAGTGAAGGACTGAACGGATTTAACTCACCCAATCCCGATGCGACGGGTTGAGGCAGAACAGGATCGGTAGAACCAGGGGGGCCCGGCACCATCGAAGGGCCAGCCGAAGAAGTGCCTGTAGCTGACGGTAAGGTCGGCGGTGGTCCAACCACCGAGGCATCAGACGCCGACGTGGACACGGGAGCTTCGGCCGGCCCAGGCCGAACGGTGCGAGGCCTCCCCCGCGTCCTCCTTCCCTGGAGGACCGGTCCAGTTGATGTCCTCTTACTTTTTGACTTAGGCATCACGTTAACACACAATTAAGTTGTATATTCAATTGAAATGAATAGAAGCAATAAAGTAACAACTTAAATAAATTGAAGAATTTAGCACAGAGAGTATTACAGAAAACAAGAAACTTGGATTGACTTAGAAATTTTCGGAGTAGTAAAAACAGAGAATACACGACCGTCTGGTCAAACTGCTCTGACAAGAGTGACGAACCACTCCTTGAAATCCGGAGATATGCACGGCCTTGTATCAATCAACAAGTGACCACATGGGGCGCAGGAAGGGAGAGGTTGTTCCGGACCCCGCATACCAAACACCGTCTTGGGGATAATAAATTATTTGAAGCCGTATACCGGCCTCAAATGAATTAATATTTAAATTGTTTTGTCGTTCAATTTTAGATATATGATTTGTTGGGGTTGGAAATCATATCCCATCAAAGTTTAAACCATCATCTAATTTATACGTGCTTGGTCTTGCCTCCTTAATTTGATAAGCCGGATTTTTCCTCTTATTTTCTTCAACCTTGTCAGTATACAGTCCTAATGCTGATCTTATTGCCCATCTAATACATTGATCGTCTTTGTTTAACACATTAACAACAGCATTTTTGTTTTTAATAAATAGAGGTTATTCTAGATGAGAACCAACATTAGCAAAGATATATCTACCAAAATTCATATAAAACACTTCTATTTTATCTAAAACTAAATCCGAGTCTTGTAAATTATTATTTTCGACTTTGTGTATTAATTCTCCAATATTTTTATTTACCTCATTTACTATTTCACTTTTACTTAAAATAAGTCCTTGACCACTTCTAACAGTAAAATCAATAAGACTTCCCGTTGTTGTTTTTCCATAGGTTATTTTTATAGCAAATTGAATCTTAAAGGCTCCATGTTCTCTAAACATTGATTTTACCTTTTTTACAATATCCCCACGATGCTGATTGAAAAATACTGTTATATCTCGATAATTTGATTGTGGTCTCATTTCTAAATTTATCAAATTGTTTTTAAAACGTCTAGTTCTTCTCCAGTTAATTGCTTCGTTAATTGTTGTCGGTGCAACATAATCTTTAATTGCTTTGATATAGTCTCGTCTTATTATTTGCCCTCTATAACCAGTTGGTGTAACATCAAGGTTAAATCTTCTTGTTAATTCTCTAAGATCTTCATTTTTTTTTTTATTTAAGTTTAAAAATTGGTTTTGAAATATTTTAATCGAACTAATATAATGTTTACGAGTATTTCTTACTTGTCGGTTTAATAAATTAAACAAATCATTTTGTCTAATATAATTTTCTAACCTTGATTTACTCCAACTTTTATATCCTCTTGCTCTAACAGGCTCCGCACATTCAATTACACGTATCAAATCATTTCGAGTAGATCAAAGTCTTTGACTAAATGGAATTCTTTCAGATTCAACAAATCTTTCTAGTTCTCTTTTTTTCCATTTGTTATATCCCTTCGCAATTACACGACGCGGCGTTTGATTATTCTCTCGATCCATCTTATTTATAATAATATAAAATAATATTTTATTAAAAAAATTTCAATTTTTCTCTTTTTTTTTCACATTCCAATCTACAACTTTTTAAATTTACAACATTTTTTTTTTCGCGATAAAATGAGGCATTTTGATTTTTATTTTGGATTTTTTGAGATTTGTGAAATGGGGTGAAAATTGGTGAGATGAAATCTATTTTTGAATGTGGCAGTTAAATGTAGAGTGGAGTGAGTGAAAATTGGGTTTGGAATGATATCCCCCTTTTCATACTACTACAGTTACGAAAGACAGGGTACACCAGACAGGAACGGAGATTCCCCTTTATTCCAGTCAGCAGACAGCGTCGGACATCTTCCCTACCGTAGTTATCCTGAAGATGAATTAGCCGTGAACCGTCTGTCAACAATTTCACACCCGCCTGGTTTTGAGCCAATAGTACACAGAACCCCTGATATACGACCGGCCGGACTCTACCGCTCGTCTAGTAATAGGCCGGCTGAATTGGACATGGCCGGTAGACATGAGTCGACGCCCCGTTCCTATACTCTCACTGAGCCTACCCCCAGGGTACACTTTGCGCCACACGACAAAACGGACCGGGTTTGCAACTTTCCTTTGACTGAACCAGCAACATACCGCACCGGCCGGAGTGTAGAACCATGTGGCGACCGCAGTTTTCACAGCGATTCGCGGCCTGGGGCCAGTAGACCTGTAATACCTGGAGATGGTGATCCCGGTGCAGCTCGGTGGTTTCCGAAGGAGCGTGTAAACGGAGAGTCTAGCCGAGGCTCAGAAGTGCATTTTTAATGCAACCACGAACTCCCCCACTGCCAGGTACCTTCACTAGGTGTTCCACAGGTATTACCAGGGATCCATACCAAGACACAGGGACGACCAGGAGGTGAAACAACTGTCTCAATGGATCCATCATTGGTGCGAAGTTCAACTGAGCCTGCCAAAAGGTTTGAGGGAAATCCAAACGACTCGAGAGGTGTTCCTCGAGCAAGAGAGAGACCTCTTGTTAAACCCGACCGTTACGACGGAAAGACGTCCTGGACTGCTTATCACAAGCACTTCGAACTTTGTGCAGAATTTAACGGCTGGAAGGAGCAGGATAAGCTGCAATACCTAGCCGTGTTATTAACCGGTGCCGCTCAACACATTTTAGGCAGCCTCCCGACGGACACGACAAAAGACTACCAACAACTGGTAAAGGCACTGCAGGCACGTTTTGACCCAACGGGAAGACTGGAACTACACAGAGCTCAACTGAGGAGCCGAAGACAAAAGAGCACAGAGAGCCTAGTAGAATTGGGCGAGGATGTAAGACGACTAGTGGATAAGGTTTATGTAGATCTGTCATCAGACAGTCGAGACCGCATGGCCAGAGACCATTTTCTGGATGCCTTGACTGACGGCTAAATAAGGATACGCGTTATCCAAATGCGAACTACAACTCTAGACGACGCCATTGCCGGAGCAGTTGAGCTGGAGGCCTTAAAAAAAGCTGAAAAGGCACGTACCGCACCAGAAGCAAAGAAAGTTCGCAGCGCCAGTGCCAAGTCGGAACCCAAACCAGATATGATTTATCAACCGGTGAAAACCGAGTTGCAAAGCCAGCTGCAAGCGATGTCTGACCAGCTGCAGAAACTGCAGAAAGCAATGAATCGCCGCTACAAAGAGAAAGGTCGACGGCCAGATGGGAAGAACACCCAGTGCTACAATTGTCAAGAATACGGACATATATAGCCGAATTGCCTTCAGCTTACCGGAAACATAAGTATTGAGGCAGTGCCAGCAGTTACTCTGTCGCCAACTAACTTCAACAAGAAACCGGAAAACTGTTAGAAGCTGAGTGTGAGGCCCATGACTCAGCTAAACCTGAAGGGTCAATAGCGAATTTACAAACCAGGAGTGTGACTGTTGTTGGTGAAGGACTACACATGGATGCCGTAGTCAATGGTGTAGATGTGGTGGCATTGATTGACACTGGAGCAACAGCATCAATTGTGTCTGACCAAGTCGTGCAAAAATGGTCCACAGATGACAGGGCTGGCATAGCAGGTACGAACGTTCAAGTTCGTCTCGCTGATGATAATCATTTGACCGTCATCGGAGAGGTGACTGTCGACCTCCAAATGGGAGGCAAGCAAGTGGCACATAAGTTTTTCGTGGCAGACATTAACAATGATGTTCTTTTAGGGCTAGACTTCCTGCGATCACAGAGTTGCGTAATTGACGTGAACAAGAAGAATCTGGAGTGGGGAGGGACCGGGATAAGGAAACAGTTGTTGTCCCACCACAGACAGAAATGATCGTAGCCGGAAACCTAGGGGAAAGTGACATTTGTGTAGCATATGGGGTAATTGAGCCGACATTCAAGTCGACACAGAGAAATAGCCTCATGGTAGCCTCATCACTAGTGAGCACGATTAACAAGACGGTACCAGCAAGACTGCTGAACCTGACCAGTGATAATGTGACCCTCTGCAAAGATACGACAGCAGGAACGTTCCAAGCGGTAGATGCTATCGGGCCCACCCTCGTTACGGAACCACCAGCAGAACAGGACCAAGCCCCTCTGCAGAATGGCAGCAGCCATGGCCAGCCGGTTCCTGCGAAATGGAAGCGAAGACCTCCTGATAAATTTGGTGATTGGTGTTTCCAAAGCTCACAATGTTCCTGTTACATTTTGTTATTATCTGACTGCAGGCCAAGTATGGGTCGAAGCCGGAGCCGTTCCCCAACAGACAGGAGAAGTTCTGGAAGGTGCAACCGCTGCGCCGATTGTAGAAAGGAGTTCTCGTCTCAGTCTAGTCTGCGACGCCGCATAGACGAACAGCATCGGCGCAAAGACAGGATGAGTTGCCCCTACTGTTCCAACACCTTCGTGAGAAAGCACGACCTGGACCGGCACTGGCAGTCTGTACATGGTGGTATCCAGGGAGAGAGTCAACCTGCTGTATAGTTGAAGAACAGTCCGATCCCGATGTGCCACGAACCCCTGGCCGGAGTATCGACATGATTAGCCTGGAACCTGGCAGTGTGGGGCGAAGGATCGTGAGGGACTTTCAGTCCCCACCGCCAGTACAGCGAGAATCTATGCCTCTGATGGTTCCCATCCAGTCCACCATCGTTCCTGTGGATGGAACACGCAGTCGTGTCCTGAAGGATGCTGGCGTCCAGACCAATCCGACTAGGGCTTCAAGGGTGGTGGAGCGCACTGTAAAGGAGGTTCTTGGAGACGACGGGAAGACAGCACTTCGGCTTATCTCAGAGCGCTTTATCACTGATCCTTAGGGCCGTTATGCCGAGGAAGAGTTTTAAAATGTTGAAAAAAAAAGAGTTTTCATGACATAATTTTCGTTTAAACTGTTCAAAAGTTGTGCCAATTCTTTAAAAAGAGTTTCATCCATTCGTTTTTGCTGTGTTTTATTTAAACTGCATTTTAAGTTTAAAAGTTGCTTCCAAGAAAATGCCGAAGGAAGACTTGCCATTTGTTGCAAGTTTTGGTGTTTGTTAAAAGTGTGGACAACCACTTTAAGTTAATCAAACAACAGTTTGGTTTTTAACAGAGCCCTTGTGCAAAAGAAAACAAGGCTTTGTAAAGAGATTTGATTTGTGAGTGCTTTAATTTGAGAAATCTTTGACCTGCAATTATGTAAATTATCGTAATATTTGCTAAAATTTGATGTGTTTTTATTTTGTAAAGTTGTGGAAACCTGTAATGTGAATTTTTAGTCATTATTGTAATGTGAGGACACATTATTTTCTAAAGGAGGGGGTAGTAGTGTTCCTTCGTTTTGAACGTGCGTAGTACGGTAGTACAAACCTTGCCATTGCCCAAAGAGAAGCTCTGCACAAAAAGCTCCACCCAATTCAGACGGTTGCATTCATTGAACATCATACATATTCATGTTATACAAATAGCTCTTTATGAAAGGCAGAAAACCCCGTAATATATACCTGTGTAGTAAATACATGTATACAAAGTTTAACTCATGCGCAGAGGTGCATTAATGTGCACCTGTAGCTGTATTTAATACCGTATTGTAAACCTTCACTGTAGGCCAACTGTATTAAATGGTCCCCATTCGGCGCATTGCGGTACGAATAATGAAAAAGGAACTTCACTTGTGAATAGGCATTGAGCGCGTAGAAGAATGTCATTTGAATGATGGTTGTGTGCCGTGGCTCTGTCGCGACCCTCATTTTATATAAAGGTATTAATTACACAAAACTGTTTGTTGCTTAATGCTGTGCAAGTTCCCGCCCTGACCTTTGACCCACACCGCCGCCGGGACTATATATACAATTAAAAATATAAGACTTCGCCGCCGACTTCGCCGCCGTCAAGGTCCATCCCTCTTTATATATCCGCCATTTTGTTTGTTTATCAACATTAAATTAATCAAAGTTTTAACGGCGGTGCACCGCCGCCATTTTGTTTGTTTATATTTACCGTTTGCTTGTCTCGCTGAATGTCTCGAGACATCTTTTCCGCATTTCGACTCCGTCTAGTTCCTTCTTCCTCTCCTCCTGCTGAACTTCTGCCTGTTGCTCTTAGGTCTCATTGTCAATTTATACTATGTCCTCTATAATTCTATTCACTTCTGCTTCTGTGTCTGTTAGTTCTGGTGCAATACCACTCGCCTTTGCCTCGTCTCTATTTCTCTTTAGCACCTGGTCCTTGAGTAACTTAAATCTGTCTCTGACAGATCTTTTATTAACGTTGAAGTTGTTGCTTAATGCTGTGCAAATTATAATATTTATTGTGCTATACCAATGTAAAATTTTTTTTAGTCCAAGAAATTAGATAATGAAGTAATAAAACAGTTATTTCGGGTTGCTGTAGATGCCTTCAAACGTCTCGTTCGACGAATACACTGAACTAAAAGCTGTTTCATCATGGAAAGCATATGCACTCACTTAAATGGCATTTATTTCTCTATCCTATTAATTTCTGATGTTGATAATTGTTCCTGAGAAATGTTTCGAATACGAGTGCACATTTTTCAACATATACACAAATTGTCCTTAATTTCGATGGATACAAACAATAATTTATTATGTGTCTTCCAATGCTGTTTTCTCGACTTTTACTGTATTTTAGACTGAACATTTTTCATACTGCGAATTCTTTCTCCAATTCGTGTTTTGTTTCAACTTTGAAGACAGTCAAAACATTTAAGCCGACTTTTCTTAACCATTGTCAAAATTTGGTTCGACACACAGTTCCCAGGACTAACCGATTATGTCTTTCGGCCAACAACAGGTGCCCATAACCATTTCATGTCACGAGATGAATTGATACAGGATACAGGTGCTTGTGTAGGGAGAAGTGATTGGATTTTGGAGCATACTAATGAATTGGGTTCACCTGACTACTGGAGAAGAAATCCATTGATGCCTCACGGTCAAAAGTTTTCTTTTGGGAATTCTAATACACATACCTGGGAAGAAATACCTACGGAATTGGTACAACGAGGCTTGGAACCGGCACCTGACAAGTTAGCTACACCTGTTATAGCACCTGTGATACCTGTCGTGGATCCCAATTTTCAGAAAGCGATGTCAGCAGGTGTTATTGATCCTCGACATAAACCCTTTGATAAAGATGATTTGGAGAACGTGTGGGTAATTCGACCTAGTCACGCCCAGAATGTCAAAGAAAAGGCATTGGAATTGGCATGGGAATATTATTCCCCGTACAAGATTGACTACTTGAATAATGCGTTGGTACCACTGTGGCAAACTCACGATTGGACAAATCCAGGTGATCAGTCTCCCCGGTGTGTATAGCCTACAGAGGAACAGATAATGAAAAGCTATACATTTCACCGCAAGAACATTCAACACATTGTGCTTTTGGTGGAGCCTACGACGACATGTGTGCTCCCTTAGCCGAGACAAAATTGACTGTTGCGCCTCCACCTGCCTTTGCTACATATCATCGAAATGAAAATTTCAATCTAGATTACGAAGAGCAAACAGGTTCAGTCAAACAAAGATGGCGGAATTCCATGGTTACCGGACAATACCAGCAAAAGGAGACAACTGCGTATACAGATAATGTGTTTTTCTTGGATGCCAGAGATACAGCATACCCGATTGTGATACATTTGAAATTGGAAATTTTGTCTTGTGGAAGAAGGAGAGTATCTATGGACAATTTTGACAACGGATTGGAATACCTACAACACACAGTGCGTACACCAGAGAATATCAGCCAGAGAAATTACAGAATGCTCTAAAGTACAGAATACAAATACTCTATTCTGTAATTATCAAGCTTCTATACTGAATGCACACTATGCAGAAGAAGGATTGGACATCAATGACGAATCTCATCACCTGTTTATTTTTACCGGATGGGCTCCTCTTCAATCACCGGAAGTACATTAAGTAGGTCAATGGGTCATGGAGAAGTGCAGCCTTTGAATACTACAGGTGGCATGTCTCTAAAGCCTTAAATGCAGTGAACTATGTTCCAAATGTGATACAATTGTTTTGGGAAGACGACTTCCGGTTACGATGGTTTAATGAGGTCACCTATTGCAAAGATACCGAGTACCAGTGGTTTAATCCATACGGAGATATCCCTGAAGATGCTACACTCTATGGTGCTGGTACCTGGGCCCAATTGTCTGATCAAAATAAACAGGATATTATTGACCAATTGGGGGAGATTCATCAAGAGGATTATGTGCTACAGTACCGACACGGTCATCTCATTTATTGGAAGGGGAATGAAATATATCTCTATGGCGACCACCTGTTTCAAGGCCGAACAGTGACCCAAGAACAAAGTGGTACACCCCGATTATGTGATAGCAGAAAACGTACTGGTGACGTCATCGAAGCAGACACGCCCAAGCTAAAACGCTTAAAACACCCTACCGAAGCTCCACAGCAACCAGATGATCCCGAGCCAGCACCGGATGAAGATCAACAACCAGACAGAGTACCGGATGCGGACCCACAAGATCCACAAAGAGTACCGTACAATCCTAACCCAGATTCACCTGGCGGTGCATATCAACCACCTCTTACTCCACCGTTAAGTGACGGCGATTTTTACCCGGAAGTACCTGGTCCTGTCGTTGCCTCTGTTGGAGAAGAAGGTGCCAAAGCACCTGGCCCGGGTCATCACGATGGCCCGACACCTGTGGGACCGAATACGTTCAGGTATAGCAAGAGCTTTACCCACTACGTCACGACTGCCGCGAACCACGGCATACAGAATGAATAATATCCCGTACAATTATATCAGAGCCTCTATGACACCAAGAGATTTTGGTATGATGCAAGTAGGTGCAAAAAAATGGCATCTTAATAGTATGGGATTTACAATAGATAATTGTATTCCTATGATGGATCAGCTTACGTCTGTATGAGGTGCAGTAAAACTTAAGACGAGTTTTCTCTCTTCAATGTCGCACTATGAAGTCTATATAGATAGCGACGGCTATTTCGGTAGTCACGTGAGACCTCTACCTACAACATTCCCTAATAATAATTTCCAAGCGCATGAGTTGTTATCTCGTGAAGCCATGAAATTGGAAAAACCCAAATTGGATGTGAGTGTCCCCGTCAAGAATTACAAGTACCACTTTTCAACGGATCCAATGACACCCCTCTCTTTGGACGAAGTGGTACGATGGGCAGTGGTCGACTTGCGCCGAGGTGGCAACAATGCATTCAACCAATCATTGACTCAACCCATCAGTTATAGTTGGACCAACTCGACCGGTGCATGGTATGCAACTAGTATGCCTGAATCTTTTCATGTTATGGAAGAAGGAATGTGTGATATGGGAGCTGATAAGCAAGGAAAACGCATGTTTCAACATGTGAACCCATGGGATTCTTATTATGAGAATGCCCCCACGTATAATTTCCATACAAAATATGCCCCCACCTGAGCTGAAAATCCAATCAGAGTGGAAGGAGATGCGTCACTTCCGGCCGATGGTGTAGAGTTCAACAAAGCCAATATGCAGTTTCAAAATTGGTGGTCATTAAAAGGAGACAGCCCTAGAGGATCACCGGATGTGTTACTAAAACTTCCGGTTTACCTGGATGCTGAAGACAACCCTATGAATGTGTCATGGAACAGGGGCGGGTCAGCTCCTGTCGAGGAAGGTGGGGTGAAGTTCCACCTCGGGGATGTGAGGGTGTGGACCTCTCAAGGTGATTACACAACACAGTCACAGTATGTACAGACAATGGTGCTATTCGGTAGTTTCACAATCCAGGGCCGGTAGGCTTTTAATACACACTTCTCATACAGCACGTCAATATGCCGCCATCAGTCAGATAGTACATATGAAGTGGGAACCCGGTCCGGTAGTAATTAAAGATGACAACAGAAAAACCCCCAAGCCAGCCAGCCAGCGTGCTCCCTTCATCCACTCAGTCAAGGCTACTGCAATTACAATGTACAGTGTATACGAACATAACAGCATTGATCGTGCACGTTACACACATGTCATAAAGTTTCGAAAAATATGCCCAAAAATACACCGCTTTAACCTTTTTAATTTATCACTCCACTCCACCCAAACTTCATAAACTAAGGCCAAAAGCCGTAAGCTTACCTCCAGTGGGTGGTTCAAACACCTATCAACTTTTTAAGGCAAGATTTGGAGCCAAATTCAACCAGCAATCATCATACGATGTCATTTAAGCAGTAGTAAAAGACGGAGAGCGTGTAAGCCTCGCTGCCAGCCCAGTACCCGGACAATGTTTACTATTAATCCGCGGACAAGTTATTTCTAACAATCAACTCAAAAATTATTTAAGTATACAATTTATACCTTAACAGATCCCAATATACCCTACAGGGTGTTCATAGGAATGAACAGCCATCATTGTGTAATTTAAAGTCATACTCAAGAAATAACACGAATGGCACTACTTTACGTCGGCGGACGTACGCCTTGTTTACATGAGCAAAGAGCCATCTGCCCAGATACAGTAGACGCTCATTAAAGGGACTAACACACTGCGTGGCAGAACACGCTTCGTACAGCCCTCATACACGCACAGTGTATTACATTAAAGGGGCAAAAATTCCATTCTCCCACACCTTCCCTGTTTTACGAACCATACGACCTCGAATGGTTAAAATCCAAATTTTGATACAATGATGCAATGAATGATTTCAAAGGACAGCCATCTTGTCCTCCCCTAAACCCAATTGCTTTTAATCTAAGGCAGCATTTAAGAAACTTAAAAGTCGACATTCAAATTACAAAACAGAAATAACAGTATCATCAATACCTCTTATACAATTATAAGTGACTAGCTCGACCAAGGAGAATGCTTATACATGTACAACAAACAGCTTAACGTTTTATCAAATTTGAAACATTTAACAATAAAAACAAAAGTCCCGGAAGTGCAGGGAGACAGAACCCCTCACTCTTCACTGAAGAGCAGACACTTCACAGAACACCGTGGAAGAACTGGTATGATCCATCATAACATATCTTAGTCCTTACAACCAAGAATTACTTCTCGGAGACCCTTGCCATACTTGATAAGACCCTCGTCATTAAGATGACAACCATCTTCTGAAATATATTGCGGATGGTTCGTTTTCCTTTGACAATACATCTTCACAGTCGGATAGTGTTTCTGCAGTTCCTCATTGAGAAGAGCATTATACCTCTTGACCCTATGGTTAAAGGTAGTCACCGAAACTTGACCAGGTCGAGTTATTTTGGACCTCCTAATGACAGAAAGGATTACAACATGTGTGGGGAGTAACTCTTGACTTTCCAATGACGCAAGGAAACGGAGGGTATCTTGAACAACAACTGCGGGGGTACCCCCTGTCCCACACAAGTCATTCGATCCGAGATCAATGCACAACAAGTCCACTGAGTGGCGCTTGAGTTCCTTAAAGAACCGATCCCCACTACTAAAAATTCTGTTATACGTAAGCCCTGAGTGCCCTTCGACATGAACGTTGTTGCTCGATTCAACGCGGAGCAACCTACTAACAGTCTGGCGATTCCGACGAGCCGACCTCAAAAACCGAGCGGGAAACGAATGTCCGTAAATATATACATTTCGCTTATTAGACATGTCGAAAGCAGAACAACAATAACTATCAAAGAACTCTGAAACTCTGTATGCAGTTAAAAGTCTCTAAAACGCAGCAGTAGCTGAAATGTGGCTACCCACACTTTTCCTCGGTCCAGGTTCAGGTCAGAGTGGTTTACACCAGATCCGCTGAAGCGGCAGCCTCCTCACTGAACTCTGAATCCGCAGGGCCTTAAAAGAAAAACACACAAAAAAAATTAAATGAAAGTTCCATCCCAGAGAAACAACTTACGATACATGTAAACTGTATTCATTCGTTCCACAGAACTACTGCTACTTAACCTACAACCATCCCATGAAGGTTTCACTCGATCCCCATGGTCCTTAAACAAAATTCCGGTCTAAGACACTAGGTAATGGCACTTGGCCAGTTATTCGACTGACGACGCTTCGATCTCAGCCTTTCAGATCGACGAGGTTCTACAATCGGGACAGTATTTCCCCCTGAGGAGTCAGACTTGACATGCGGATTAGGTTCCGGAAATTGGGTAGTCTCGGGAGGGTCACACACCAAAACTTCATCATCAGACGAGGAACTTTCATCCTGAGGTTCTGGTTCTTGATGGTCTGAATCATCAGAAGAGCTTAAATGATCAGACGAACCATCAAGCTCAGGTAGACACTTGAAGGCCTCAAACTCCTCCCTCGGATCGAGGATCAGTAGCCTCCTGTTTACCCACCTGTCCTTACCTCCTAAGATAGGACGTACAGCAAACAGATCCTCCTCATCATTGCACTTGGTGACAACATACCGTTCCTGACTAAAGTGATCACTCAATTTGTGCCTCCCTTTAAATGCACAATTCTTGACCAGAACCCGGGACCGAACCATCAATGACTGTACAGGCTTACATTTAGCATCTACATACTTCTTGTTCCTGTCAGCCGCCTTGATAAGACGATCCTTGACGATGTCATGGGCACGTCTCAAGAACTTGGCCTGCTCAAGGACAAACTCCTCCCCTAGATCTTGATGGGAGTTCCCCACCAGATGATCTATGGGAATCGTCGGTTGCTGTCCAAACAGCAAGGTCCACGGCGTAACACCAGTGACGCTGTGAGGCGTCGCATTATACATGTATACCATGTGGGGGAGAAGTTCAGGCCACCTCTTCCGTTCTGAAACCTCCAAGGACTTTATCAGGGAGCACAAGGTCTTGTTGAATCTCTCGGTCTGGCCGTTGCCTTCGGGGTGATATGGACTAGTTCTGGTTTTCCTAACCCCGTACAGCTTGCACAGCTCTCCAATCAACCTTCCTTCAAAGTTACGTCCCTGGTCGGAATGTAACTGAAGAGGTATGCCATAGTGAGAGATCCAATGGTCCCGCAAGGCCTTAGCGACCACAGGAGCAGTCTGGTCTTTACAGGGGATGGCCAACGCGTACTTTGTGAACGCATCGGTCATAACTAAGACATCCTCAAAGCCTCCCTTACCTCGGTCTAGCTTGAGGAAGTCAATAGCCACTCGTTCCATTGGTCGAAAGGCCAAAAGATGCCGCATTGGTGTGCGCACAGTCGGCGTAGGTGGTTTAGACGCCACGCACCTGAAACAGTTACGAACATGCTCCCTCACATAACCGGCAATCCCCGGCCAGAAACACCGTGTTCGGAGAAGTGACAGTGTACGGTTAACACCTTGGTGGCCCCAGTTGTCGTGAACTGACTCGACCATCCATTTCTGAAGCTTCTTAGGCGTAAGCAACTGATAAACAACACCAAGCACAGCATCCCTTGTTTTCCGATAGAGAACGCCATTTTTCTCTACTATCTGGTTTCGTTCTCTCAACCATCCATTCAGGCCAGGAACATTCAACTCGTCGCCCCCTTGCACAGACTGCCACTTGTCCGACCAGTGTCTCCAAACTGCTCCCAACTGTTCATCAACTTTTTGCATTGCTGCTAACTCACATGATGTGAATGACGGTAGGACAGCTGAGTGTTTAGACTCTCCTTTGGGAACATCAAAAACCTTAGCGCACCCTTCTTCACCGGCAGAGCGAACTTCACACGGTACGGTGGTACAATCATGTACCACATCCACAACCTCGACTACTTCAACTGGGCGCCGGCTAAGGGCATCCGCACATTTGTTAGCCTTTCCGGGACGGAATCTAACTTCCATGTTGAAGGGTGCCAATTGGGCAACCCAACGCTGCTCTGTCGCTCCCAAGTTAGCATTCTGCAAATGAGCGAGGGGATTATTGTCGGTATAAACCACAAACCTGGACCCCATCAGATAATCCCGGAATTTCTCCGCAACGGCCCACTTCAATGCCAACAATTCGAGCTTAAAGCTTGAGAAATCGGAGTAATTCCTCTCCGCCCCGCGTAATCCACGACTTGCATAGGCTATAGGATGAAAAGCTCCATCATCCCCGACCTGTAGCAAACAGGCACCAAGACCCTTGAGAGAGGCATCAACCTCCAACACAAAATCCTTGTCGAAGTTAGGGTATGCCAACACAGGAGTCGTGCACAGCGCCCTTTTCAACTCCTGAAAAGCACCCTCGGCTACAGGCGACCACTTGAACTCTTCCCTGTTTTCGACCCGGTCATAGCAACCATTACATGCAACGGAGCTGCCATCTTAGAAAATCCACTTATGAAGCGTCTATAATACGACGCGAGTCCGAGGAATGAACGGAGTTCTTCGGCACTCCTTGGAGTTGGCCAGTTCTCAATCCGCTCCACCTTATCGGGGTCCACTGCAACCCCACTACTTCCAACAACATGACCCAGATGCTTGACCTCACCTTGCAAGAAACGGCACTTACTGCCCTTGAGTTTCAGCCCGTGCTTGATGAGTCTCTCAAACACGACACCAAGTCTCTCAAGATGTTCTTGGAATGTAGCCGAAAACACTAGAATGTCATCAAGGTACAAAATCAGCTTGGACATGTTCAGGTCCCCAAAAATCAACTCAACGGTCCTCTGAAAAGTACTGGGACTATTACAAAGTCCTTGGGGCATACGAATGAATGAGAACAGCCCCCAGGGAACTCGAAACGCGGTCTTATCCACAGAATCTGGATGCATGACCAACTGAAAATATCCATGAGCCATATCCAACGAAGTGAAATACTGAGAGCCCCCCAATGCCTCCAAAGTCTCCTCGATCCGCGGGAGAGGAAATGCATCTCTCAATGTAATGGCGTTTAGCCTACGATAATCTATACAGAGCCGAATCGACCCATCTTTCTTGCGAACAAGAACCGTAGGGCTTGCATAGGGACTACCAAATCGTTGGATGACCCCTTTCTCCAGCAAATCCTGTAACAATGCCTGCACCTCCTTCATGTGTTGCGGAGGGATACGTCTGTATGGCTGTCGGATAGGTTGGTCACTAGAGAGCTTTATCTCATGTGGGATAAGTGCACACTTCCCTATGTCTAAGGGACCCATTGAAAAGGCTCCCTCGTATTTCCTAATCACATCAGCGATCAGACAAGCTTCACCATGATCAAACCCTCTAAGACTGATACCAGGAGGAAGTAGATATGAGGAACCATCAGGAAAAACAATTGTTTCTCTGTTCGCAGTAGGCGAACCCGAAACTCCCATTCCATCTGTCTCATCCTCATCATTGTTTTCGGGATCTCTTGAAAAATCAGAGCTTTGGTCAACTATGACCTTCTCCACAGTCACCCGAAACCCATCCTCAACCTCCCAAAGGTGAACCTCATCGCTTAGTTTAGCCTCAACAGCCGTTGCAATCCTGAACTTCTCCGGAAGAGTTACCGGAGTCTCGCCCAAATTGCACACCAAGACGTGCACAGACGAGTCTTCCAAAACTTGTACACCCTCAACAACGTGGAAAGTCTCCGCCACTGCCTCCAGTGTATCATCAACACGCACCCTGGAAGGAAATGGCTGTATCAGAACGCTTGCACCACGGGAAGAAACTGACAATGGTCCACTCACAACGCAGGATAAAACACAGGCCGAAAACGGGGCAATTGTCTCATCTCGAGCCATGCAAACACAACCAACAACCTCTTGCGGTGGTAACACCGGCCTACACACTTCACCATCCTGCCCTTCACTCAAGCAACAGAACCACTGTAAAGCGACCATCCATTCATCTCTGGATGGTCCACACGGGGTGGCCCGCATCTTAGAAAGAGTGCGCAAAATGTTACACCCAAGGAGCACAGGGTATATCTCACGACGTTCATTGGGTACATCCGAACCGTCGTCCCGAACCAGGAAACAGGCAGAAATTGTCAAGCCAAAAATAGTTATAGGAATCTCCAGATAGCCTTTAATGGGTATGTCTAGATCATTGGCTCCCATCAATCTGATAAACCTCCCAACCGGCCTCAAACTGCCCACTATGTTGGCCAAATGCTTCCTATAAAATGATGAAGTTATTAAGGATGTTTCAGCACCACTGTCCAAGATACATTGAGTGGTCACATCTCCCATAATAATTTCAGCTGTGGGACTACTGGCAATCAATTTCGCTCGCAACTGCTTTTCAGTATAAGAACGATCAATCCCCAAAGTCTCAACTTGATTTGTCTCTAAAGACTCAACATTCGCCAACTCGTTAGGTTCCGGTTTGGGCAGGTCTTCCACCTCCACCACCTTGCCCACTATGGTGAAGGACTTGGGTTTCCCGACACATTTGGTTTTGCCCCATCACGATTTTCCTCTTGTTTCTTCCAACAATTTCGGGAGATGTGACCACTCTTCTTACAATAATGGCATACTACCGGGGAGCGAGCTGACCCAACTGCAATGGCGGAGTCAAGCTTCTTCGTCAAAACAGAGGTCAGTTCCGACAATTGCGCATTCGTTGCAGCTTGCTGCTGCGCAAGGTTCTCTAACCTATCTGCCACCAACTTATTCGACTTCACTATCGACTGTGGCCAACTATCATCAAATCTCTCGGCAGCGCAAGACAATATCTCACCAGGCTTCTCAATAGCCATCGCTTCCCTAGCCCTAGTCTTTCGAGTCAACTTCTGCTCTGACTCAGATAGTAGTTTAAGGGCATGCTCCCTAAATTTGTGAAAAGGCAAGCCAGGTTTTTCAACCTGTATGCGGCGCAACTCACGACGAATAACATGGTCATATGCGCCCTGAACCATACGTTCAATGAGAATCTTATTACGCATCACTCGTAAAGCATCCAGTTCTGCACCCTTGGCTTGCCGTTCCATCCGATCATGTAAGCGCACGATAGCGCGACTGAATTCGGCAAGTGTCTCCCCTTCCATCTGTGAGCGCGCATAAAATGCACTAGTCAAGGAAGCGATAGTCTCGGCCGGCCCAAACATCCGCAACAACAGGGTCAACAACTTGTCCAAGGTATCCCGTTCTTCTGGGGGATTGCATAACACCTCCTCCCTAGCCACGCCCCCCAAATGGTCAAGAGCTACCCCCACCTGTTCGTCATCTGCCAACTCGAGTTGCCTAACATAAGAATCAAGTTCTTCTGCCCATTCTCCAAGAGTCAGGCCACCAGATTTCTCAGGTGTTCCACAAAATTTGGTCAATCTCGGTTTAGGTGCCCTTGAAAACTTCAAACCCTGTAGTGCCTTAGCAAGTGTTTCAGCAAGGGCCTCATTTGATTTGGCAAGGACCTCCGCTAAGCCTTCAGCCTTGGCCATGTTTGAACAGATGAGGAAAAGTCCCAAATCTTATGTAAAGCTGGGCCCGTATTATTCACTAGTTCAACTTGAGACAACTACTTAATTCAATAGCTTAAAATGACACCACTCCCATGGAACTCGGGAATCGATAATGCATACAAAGCATATTCACAAGTCATAATATCATATAATCCTAGTAATAGAGCCAAAACATACGCACTAGGAATAATGCAAACAGCTGAGTGGTCAGCAAAAAAACAAAAATACTTGTGACACCAAAATACTAGTCAGGCCTAGCCATATGTACTTAAATGTAGGCCTACATGCATGTACACTTATGTATATAACATGTACACATGTACATCACAAAATAACCAAAACACACAAAATGTAGTTAAATCTCAAAATTCAAGGAAATCAACCACATGGGTAATCCTATAACAAAATTTCTTTAACATGGCCTGGGGGTTTCCATACTAAACGTTTCATACAGTATAACACCATTACATAATTAGCATATAGAATTAGAAATGATAACTCTATATACCGGCTACGAAGTGTTGAACATCCTGTCTACGACGCCACTTGTCATGGAACAGGGGCGGGTCAGCTCCTGTCGAGGAAGGTGGGGTGAAGTTCCACCTCGGGGATGTGAGGGTGTGGACCTCTCAAGGTGATTACACAACACAGTCACAGTATGTACAGACAATGGTGCTATTCGGTAGTTTCACAATCCAGGGCCGGTAGGCTTTTAATACACACTTCTCATACAGCACGTCAATATGCCGCCATCAGTCAGATAGTACATATGAAGTGGGAACCCGGTCCGGTAGTAATTAAAGATGACAACAGAAAAACCCCCAAGCCAGCCAGCCAGCGTGCTCCCTTCATCCACTCAGTCAAGGCTACTGCAATTACAATGTACAGTGTATACGAACATAACAGCATTGATCGTGCACGTTACACACATGTCATAAAGTTTCGAAAAATATGCCCAAAAATACACCGCTTTAACCTTTTTAATTTATCACTCCACTCCACCCAAACTTCATAAACTAAGGCCAAAAGCCGTAAGCTTACCTCCAGTGGGTGGTTCAAACACCTATCAACTTTTTAAGGCAAGATTTGGAGCCAAATTCAACCAGCAATCATCATACGATGTCATTTAAGCAGTAGTAAAAGACGGAGAGCGTGTAAGCCTCGCTGCCAGCCCAGTACCCGGACAATGTTTACTATTAATCCGCGGACAAGTTATTTCTAACAATCAACTCAAAAATTATTTAAGTATACAATTTATACCTTAACAGATCCCAATATACCCTACAGGGTGTTCATAGGAATGAACAGCCATCATTGTGTAATTTAAAGTCATACTCAAGAAATAACACGAATGGCACTACTTTACGTCGGCGGACGTACGCCTTGTTTACATGAGCAAAGAGCCATCTGCCCAGATACAGTAGACGCTCATTAAAGGGACTAACACACTGCGTGGCAGAACACGCTTCGTACAGCCCTCATACACGCACAGTGTATTACATTAAAGGGGCAAAAATTCCATTCTCCCACAAATGTATTGATGAAAATAAACGTCACGTACTGGTGTGAAATTACTACTGAACCGGAAACGGGTGGACGAACCCATTGGATGATGCCTACATTCGGTGTACACCGCCGGGTACCAACTGGCACCGCTGGTGTCAATCAACAGAGACCATTTATCTACACTGGCGAACAGAGCAAGACCGAGCAATTGAAAGGCATGGGCAATAAGGCCCGGTACAATAAAGAGGGCGAACTCAACACCGCGCACACCAGTGAGCTCACCTTTCCCCCGGACGACACAAATACGAAGCAATGGGGTTAGCGCGTTACGCGTGCGCGTGACCCTGCGTTGGGGGTTAACGCTCACGCCATACGCTACAGTTAAATGAAAACTCTGTTAATATTAAGGCGCGCAAATTTAAAACGGGGCGCAGTGGGGCTGTATATAAACTGTGGTGCGGCGGCGGTGAGTCATTCCTCTGATATCACTCGACATGGACTCGCTTGCCTGGTTGCGTTCAATAAAAGCTGTGGCTCAGTCACCCAACACAAATGATATTGGACATCAAGATGTCGTGGTCCAACCAACTAGTCTCTCAAGAGCAATTGGAGCTGGAATGGTGGACGGCGTTCATCGAGAGATACAGCCGCCGTCGAGCTCAAGTTCAGTTGCCTGGGTTCCCACATCGACGGCTAATAGACCCACGAGCACTATGGTATTAGATGACGGACCAACACCCAAGCGAGCCAGATGGGAATCACCCATTCAAGACAATATACCAACTGCAATTATCTTCGAGCGCATCAATTGCCATGCAGATATCGACGAACGCCAGATCGTCTATCTTATGGAGAAATACTTTGGCCGGTCTGAATTTCTGCTAGTGACACATAATCCAGCATCAGACGATATCCATCGCCGGTCGCCATGTCAACGGCTACTTGGAAATGGACACTATATCGAGCAACTCATCGCCATTGAAACGCATGAAGTCTGAGGCCTATGGCTTATGCGTTAACATTAAGACGGAGAGAATACACGCCGCAACCCACTACATGACGTACTTGAGAATGCCGGGGAAATCTCTACTCGCTCACCATAGCAACCGACAAGATGCTGGCCTGATCAACACTTACAAACAGGTCCCTGATGACGCCATATCTAGTATGATCTTGCGGAAACGCCAAGAACGGAGTCATTATCCGCCACCACCCTTCGTGCAGCCCCTACCGACCAGTGAAATGCTGTTGAGTCTGATCCGGAAATACAATTGTAGCAGTGCGAACGAATTCATGGAGAGAGTAACGAGGTTCGAAACAAACGACGTGAGGGCGCAGGTGGAACGTGCCTTTTTTATACAAAACTTCCATCAACTCTTCAACAAGGCCAAACAAATGGCCTTGTATGATGTCATGAACATGGACATGAGTCATTTGGCAGAAACCTTCAACAGCAGGGAAGGAGATCTCGAGGACTTTGAGACCGTTCAGCACTCGGCAGAAATCCTCAGCGATTGGTGCCGCGAACAGGCTATCGATAAAGACATGTTCCTCGGTGCAGTGATAGAAATCATGAACAAGGTACGACCCAAGATCAATACTCTTGTACTCCATGGTGCTTCAAATGCTGGGAAATCCTGGATTGCTCGATCATTGACTGACCTGTCTGTATACCACGGTGAAGTTTCTCAAGGGCAGCATGGCTATGCTTTCCTGTTTCAGGAATGTATAGATAAGAGGGTCATCCTTCTCAATGAGCCGTACTTAGACCAGTGTGTCATTGAGAAGGTCAAGATCATTATGGAAGGCCAACCCACCATGGTACCCATCAAACATCAACATGAGGCTTATCTCCGCCGGACACCAGTGATCGTAACCACCAATACCCCCATCTGGAGACTGGCCGCGAAGGAAGAACAGATGATCAGAAATCGAGGTATGTTTTTTGAAAATCTGAAAGCTCAAGAGTGGCTGAAAGATGTCACAAAAAGGTGTCACCCTCTCGTCTGGGATCATCTATGTAAACATGGATTTCCACATGGAACAGCCTACGACAACAGAACCCTGCCAGCCACACCTGCATCACCTGAACAATCACAACCTGACTTCCAGGAATGGCAAGAGGAGGCTCCCCCATCATGGCTGGCTGACGTCATTCGACAGATTGAAGAAGAAGAACAAGGAGAACAAAATGGCCGCCAACCACCGAACAGTCCAAACAGTGATCCAGATGTGGATTATACTCCTAATCCATATGACATGCTAGAAGAGGCCACTCAAGAATACCTACAGCACAACAGGATTTATCATGACGGAGACCATCAAGACAGTGAAGTCAGATTTCATGCCCCGAGACGAGATGAGACCCACTGGGATGAGCGCTTCATGACGAAGACACCAAATTACAACAAGGTCCACCTGCCAGAAGAAGTTGTGTACCTTGTCATCGACCCTGACCACAACGCCGAAGTCGATGACTACGACTTGCCACCAGTGCCACTAGAAGGTGAGAGAGTCATCCTTGACGATGAAGATGTGGTTATCATCGAAACTACAACCCTGCAAAAATCAGAATTGTAAATATGCAAATTTAATTTAATTTATTCAACTGCAATAATTTATTCTAATGGGCCTGTTTGATACAGCTAACGTGATTTATTAATTTATGTAAATAGCCTAATGGCGGATGGAGGTGGCCGTGTACATTGAACATTTGTTCTTTAATGTTTATATTTTGTATTATTATAAACAGTAATGATTATTCATTGTAGCGTTCTTAAAGTTTATGAATTATGTCTTGTGTTTTATTAATAGAAACAACGCCGTTACAACTTTGATAAATTTAATGTTGATAAACAAACAAAATGGCGGATATGTAAAGAGTGATGGACCTTGACGGCGGCGAAGTAATATATATTTTTAATTGTATATATATACCCGGCGGCGGGGGTCAAAGGATTCCGGTATATGACGTACCTCAGAATGCCTGGGAAGACACTACTTCCATCCCCTAGCAACAGAGAAGACGAAGGTCTGGTGAACACGTATCGCAAGGTGCCAGATGATGCCATAGCCTCGATGGTTCTGCAGAAAGAGCAGGAAAGATCGCACTACTCGCCGCCACCTTTTGTTCACCCGTTGCCAACAAGTGAGATGCTTTTGAGTTTGATACGCAAGTACAATTGCTAATTTGCCAATGAATTTATGGAGCGGGTTACGAGATTTGAAAAGAATGATGTTTTTGTTTCAAGAGTGCGTGGACAAGAGGGTTATTTATTCTCCTAAACGAACCCTAGAGCGTGATTGAGAAAGTGAAGATCATCATGGAGGGTCAACCCATCATGGTTCCCATAAAGCATCAGCACGAGGCCTATCTGCGGTGCACTCCGGTCATCGTCACGACCTTTGACCTTGGGGTCAGAGCACCGCCGCCGGTATATATAAACAACTAGAGATTTTAACCGGAAGCCATTGGATCACGTGGACTACTTGTGCCGGTGCCTTTGATGGTTTTGCCCTGACCTTTGACCTACACCGCCGCCGGGTGGTTTGGCGGAAACTCTCCGCTCTGACCTTTTGACCTTTGACCTTGGGGTCACCGCCGCCGGGTATATATATATAATTAAAAAAATATATATTCGCCGCCGTCAAGGTCCATCACTCTTTACATATCCGCCATTTTGTTTCCACTTCAAATCTATTTACAGAATGGACTTTAATTTATAAAAGTTGGAACGGCGGTATGACGTCATCACCGTTGCACCGCGCTGAGGCAAATAAAAAGAAGAGTTTGTCGAACGCAGCATCACTTGACGTCAAGATTTCTTGGAGACAGGTGTCTACGATGTATTGCCCATGTCCAATACCCTGTTTCTATATGACCACATGCTTATTGTCTAATTGTGCAATGATTTGTTTTTTCTGTTGCATTCAAAAATGTTAGGCACTATAAAAGATATATTGTGGATATATCTGGGTGTTAAAGTTGTGTATTATTGCTATGTTGTTGACGGAATCTTACGCGCTACTGTTGAACTTGCTAGCACAATTGCTGAGACTTCTTGTACGGGAGATCAACCGAGTGAAGAGGTCACTATTACCCCCTAGACGTCGTAAATATGCCACCTATACAGCAACGCATAAAAAATAAAGACCAGCAGCCGATTTCACGAAACTCCAAATGTTGCGTACGCAACATTTTGTTGCGTAACTTACGCAACATTTTCCTGCCTTGGTTGCACAAGCTATGGCCGTTTCACAAAACTTACGCAACATTTGTACGTGGTGTAAGTTACGCAATGTTTCGTGAAATCGGCTGCAGTACCCCACATTCAACTATGGAAGCGGTTACCGAGATGGATTGGGAACCATCGAAGATACGTCGTGGGGGATGCAAGGGGCAGACCAACGAAAACGAGGTCAACCTCCAAAACACTATCCGACTACTCAACAGCAGCTGGATTTGGCCGAATTTGTTTTGGATACACCCCAATCTGTTAAAGTGCCTTATGAGGGTCGTCGAGGAATTCAGCAGAATAGAGAAAAATTCGCTTTCCAAACCCGTATGAACTGGGTCAGATGTGCTACAATAGAGTGGATCGATGCGCAAAATGAGAATGAAAAACGTGTAGGCTACAATTGGCGAGATCCATACCGTTCCGGAAGTCAGGTGGATTATGAGTATCTACCAGTTCTACAGGGTCAAGCGGAAGCTGACCGACCCTTCATTCCATTTCCGGTACACCTGTGGGGCTACAATTATTGCGGTCCCGGAACTAGAGATTTCAACCGGAAGCCATTACATCATGTGGACTACCTGTGCCGGATGCATGACCTTCAGTATGCTGACCCTAGCATTTCAACAACAGTGGCAGATAAACAATTTGTTTACAACCTGTTTAAAACACCAGGAATGACCGCCTTCTTTCTGAAGTCTATCTTCCAGACGAAAATTTGGTTCGACACACAGTTCCCAGGACTAACTGATTATGTCTTTCGGCCAACAGCAGGTGCCCATAACCATTTCATGTCCCGGGATGAATTGATACAGGACACAGGTGCTTGTATAGAGAGAAGTGATTAGATCTTAGACCATACTAATGAATTGGGTTCACCTGACTACTGGAGAAGAAATCCATTGATGCCTCGCGGTAAAGAATTCTCATTTGGTCATTCAGCAGCACATGTCTGGGAAGAGATACCTACCGAATTGATACAGCCTGGTCTGGAACCTGCACCTGACACATTGGCGACACCTGTTACAGCTCCACTAATACCTGTTGTGGATCCTAATTTTCAGCAAGCATTGTCAGCAGGTGTTCTTGACCCTCGATATAGACCCTACGATAAAGATGATCTGGAAAACGTGTGGGTAATTCGACCTAGTTATGCGCAAAATGTCAAAGAAAAGGCATTGGAATTAGCATGGGAATATTATTCCCCGTACAAGATTGACTACTTGAATAATGCAATGGTACCACTCTGGCAAACTCAAGATTGGCAAAATCCTGGTGATGAGTCTCCCCGGTGTATAGCCTACAGAGGAACAGATAACGAAAAGCTGTACATTTCACCGCAAGGTTTGAAAGCTTTAGCTATCACCTGGCAAGATTTCACCGTTCAGCGCTATCAAGATCATACGACACATTGTATTCTTAGTGGAGCCAGTGACGACAGGTGTGCTCCCTTAGCCGAGACAAAATTGACTGTTGCACCTCCACCTGCCTTTGCCACATATCATCGAAATGAGAATTTCAATCCAGATTATGCAGAACAAACAGGTTCAATCAAACAAAGATGGCGGAATCACATGGTCACCGGAGAATACCAGCAAAAGAAGACAACTTCATATACAGATGATGTGTTTTTCTTGGATGACAGAGATACAGCAGGTCTACCCGATTGTGATACATTTGAAATTGGTAATTTTGTCTTGTGGAAGAAAGATAGTATCTATGGACAATTATGTCAACGGATTGGAATACCAACAACACACAGTGCATATACCAGAGAATATCAACCAGAGAAATTACAGAATGCTCTTAAGTACAGAGTACAGTATTTGGGTGATTATCAAGCCTCTATACTAAATGCACACTATGCCGAAGAAGGATTGGACATCAACGACGAATCTCAATCACCGGTTTATTTTTACCGGATGGGCTCCTCATCAATCACCGGAAGTACATGAAGTAGGTCAATGGGTCATAGAAAGTGCAGCCTTTGAATACTACAGGTGGCATGTCTCTAAAGCACTGAATGCAGTGGACTATGTTCCCAATGTGATACAACTTTTTTGGGAAGACGACTTCCGGTTACGCTGGTTTAATGAGGTCACGTTTGGCAAAGATACAGAGTACCAGTGGTTTAATCCATACGGAGATATACCTGAAGATGCTACACTCTATGGTGCTGGTACCTGGGCCCAATTATCTGACCAAAATAAACAGGATATTATTGACCAATTGGAGGAGATTCATCACGAAGACTACGTGCTACAGTATCGCCATGGGCATCTCCTGTACTGGAAGGGGAATGAAATATATCTCTATGGCGACCACCTGTTTCAAGGCAGAACAGTTTCGCAAGAACAAAGTGGTACACCCCGATTATGTGACAACCGGAAGCGCGCAGGTGACGTCATCGAACCAGACGCACACAAGCTAAAACGCTTAAAACACCCTACCGAAGCTCCTCAGCAACCAGATGATCCCGAGCCACCACCGGATGAACAACAACCAGACAGACCACCGGATGTGGACCCACAAGATCCACAAAGAGTACCGTACAATCCAGACCAAGATCCTAACCCAGATTCACCTGGCGGTGCCTATCAACCACCCCTAACACCTCCCGATACAGACGACGATTTCGAACCGGAAGTACCCGGTCCTGGCGGTATGGCAGATGGTGGAACAGAACCCGGAGACAATGCCTCCGCGGGAGAGGAAGGTGCCAAAGTACCTGGCCCAGGTCATCACGATGGTCCAACACCTGTGGGACCGCATACGTTCAGGTATAGCAAGAGCTTTACCCACTACGTCACCACTGCGGCGAACCACGGCATACAGAAATCTACAGGTGCTGGGGACCACTATGCAGGACGACCAGACACCTTTCTTCTCGATCACGGAATGAATAATATCCCGTACAATTATATCAGAGCCTCTATGACCCCAAGAGATTTTGGCATGATGCAAGTTGGTGCGAAAAAATGGCATCTTAATAGTATGGGATTTACAGTGGATAATTGTATTCCTATGATGGATCAGCTTACGTCTGTAGGAGGTGCAGTAAAACTTAAGACGAGTTTTCTATCATCAATGTCGCACTATGAAGTCTATATAGATAGCGACGGCTATTTCGGTAGTCACGTGAGACCTCTACCTACAACATTCCCTAATAATAACTTCCAAGCGCATGAGTTGTTATCTCGTGAAGCCTTGAAACTGGAAAAACCCAAATTGGATGTGACTGTACCCGTCAAGAATTACAAGTGCCACTTTTCAACGGATCCAATGACACCCCTCTCTTTGGACGAAGTGGAACGATGGGCTGTGGTCGACTTGCGCCGAGGTGGCAATAATGCATTCAACCAGCCACTGACTCAACCTTTTAGTTATAGTTGGACCAACTCGACCGGTGCATGGTATGCTACTAGTATGCCCGAATCTTTTCATGTGATGGAAGAAGGGATGCGTGATATGGGAGATGACAAACAAGGAAAACGCGTGTTTCAACATGTGAACCCATGGGATTCTTATTATGAGAATGCCCCCACGTATAATTTCCATACAAAATATGCCCCCACCCGAGCTGAAAACCCAATCAGAGTGGAAGGAGATGCGTCACTTCCGGCTGGTGGTGTAGAGTTCAACAAAGCCAATATGCAGTTTCAAAATTGGTGGTCATTAAAAGGAGACAGCCCTAGAGGATCACCGGATGTGTTCCTGAAACTTCCGGTCTACCTGGATGCTGAAGATAACCCCATGAATGTTTTGATGAAAATAAACGTCACGTACTGGTGTGAAATTACTACTGAACCGGAAACGGGTGGACGTACCCATTGGATGATGCGTACATTTGGTGTACACCGCCGGGTACCAACTGGCAACGCTGGTGTCAATCAATTGAGACCATTCGTCTACGTGGGCAAACAGAGCAAGACCGAGCAACTCAAAGGCATGGGCAATAAGGCCCGGTACAATAAAGAGGGCGAACTCAACACCGCGCACACCAGTGAGATCACCTTTCCCCCGGACTATACAAATACGAAGCAATGGGGTTAGCGCGTTGCGCGTGTGCGTGCGCGTGACCCCGCGTAGGGGGTTAACGCAGACGCCATACGCTACAGTTAAATGAAAACTCTGTTAATATTAAGGCGCGCAAATTTGAAACAGGGCGCAGTGGGGCTGTATATAAACTGTGGTGCGGCGGCGGTGAGTCATTCCTCACAAATCATCAGTCATGGACTCTCTTGCCTGGTTGCGCTCCATGAAGGCAGTTGCCAAGTCACCTAGTCAGATAGAAGTTGGACATCAAGATGTCATATGCCCCGGACGTAATCCGTCTTCGGGAAAAATTAGAGTTGGAGTGGTGGACGGCGTTCATCCAGAGTTACAGTCAACGCCGCGCCCAAGTTCATCTACTGGGCTACCCACATCACAGGCTAATCGACCCACGAGCACTGTGGTACTAGATGATGGGCCGGCACCTAAGCGAGCAAGATGGGAATCTCCCCTTCAAGATAAGATACCGACCGCCATCATTTTCGAAAGGATCAACTGCCACGCTGACATAGATGAACGGCAAATAGTATATCTCATGGAGAAATACTTTGGGCGCTCAGAGTTCCTGTTGGTAACACACAATCCGGCCACAGACGACATCCCCTGCTCAATCGCTGGCCGCCATGTACACGGATATCTGGAGATGGATACCATTTCCAGCAATTCGTCTCCCTTGAAGAGGATGAAGTCGGAAGCCTACGGCTTGTGCGTGAACATAAAAACCGAACGCATCCACGCCGCTACGCATTACATGACTTACCTGAGGATGCCCGGCAAATCACTGCTCGCCCACCACAGTAACCGACAAGACGCCGGACTTATCAATACCTACAAGCAGGTCCCGGATGATGCTATTTCCAGTATGATTTTGCGGAAACGGCAAGAACGCAGCCACTACCCTCCACCGCCCTTTGTGCAGCCCCTACCAACCAGCGAGATGCTCCTCAGCCTTATCCGCAAATACAACTGCTCGTCGGCCAACGAGTTCATGGAACGGGTCACTCGTTTTGAAACAAATGATGTTCGCGCCCAGGTGGAAAGGGCATTCTTCAAACAGAATTTTCACCAGCTATTTAACAAGGCCAAACAGATGGCGTTGTACGACGTAATGAACATGGACATGGCCTATCTAGCAGAGACATTCAATAGCCGAGAAGGTGATTTGGATGAATATGAGACCGTGCAACACTCGGCAGAGATCCTGAGCAAATGGTGCCGCGAGCAGGCGATAGACAAAGACCAGTTCCTGGGAGCAGTCATCGAAATAATGGACAAGGTACGTCCAAAGAAGAACACACTTGTCTTACACGGTGCTTCAAACGCAGGGAAATCGTGGATTGCCCGATCCCTAACTGATCTAGCGGTGTACCATAGAGAGGTGTCGCAAGGACAACAAGGATATGCATTCCTGTTTCAGGAATGCATTGACAAGCGGGATATATTACTGAATGAACCGTACCTAGATCAATGCGTGATCGAAAAGGTTAAAATAATCATGGAAGGACAACCCACAATGGTGCCGATCAAACATCAGCACGAGGCTTACTTGAGACGAACACCAGTCATCGTGACTACAAATACACCCATCTGGCGTCTGGCATCTAAAGAGGAGAACATGATTCGTAATCAAGGCATCTTTTTCGAGAACTTGAAAGCCCAAGAGTGGCTACAGCACGTCATGAAACGGTGCCATCCCCTCGTCTGGGACTACTTATGCAAGAACGGTTTCCCCCACGGTACAGCCTTCGATAATCGGACACTAGCACCAACACCTGCATCACCTGAAGAAAGCCAACCCAAATTCCAAGAATGGCAGGATGCCGCTCCCCCATCATGGCTTGCTGACGTCATACGGCAGATCGAGGATCGTCGAGGAATTCAGCAGAATAGAGAAAAGGTAGCTTTCCAAACCCGTATGAATTGGGTGAGATGTGCTACTACAGAGTGGATTGATGCACAAAACGAAAATGAGAAACTTGTGGGCTACAATTTGCGAGACCCGTCCAGTTCCAAATAGCTCTTCATGAAAGGCAGAAAACCCTGTAATATATACCTGTGTAGTTAATACATGTATACAAAGTTTTACTCATGCGCAGAGCTGCAGTAATGTGCACCTGTAGCTGTATTTAATACCGTATTGTAAACCTTCACTGTAGGCCAACTGTATTAAATGGTCCCCATTCGGCGCATTGCGGGACGAATAATGAAAAAGGAACTTCACTTGTGAATAGGCATTGAGCGCGTAAAAGAATGTCATTTGAATGATGGTTGTGTGCCGTGGCTCTGTCGCGACCCTCATTTTATATAAAGGTATTAATTACACAAAACTGTTTGACTTTGTTGCTTAATGCTGTGCAAGTTCCCGCCCTGACCTTTGACCCACACCGCCGCCGGGACTATATATACAATTAAAAATATAAGACTTCGCCGCCGACTTCGCCGCCGTCAAGGTCCATCCCTCTTTATATATCCGCCATTTTGTTTGTTTATCAACATTAAATTTATCCGAAGTTGTAACGGCGGTGCACCGCCGCCATTTTGTTTGTTTATATTTACCGTTTGCTTGTCTCGCTGAATGTCTCAAGACATCTTTTCCGCATTTCGACTCCGTCTAGTTCCTTCTTCATCTCCTCCTGCTGAACTTCTGCCTGTTGCTCTTTGGTCTCATTGTCAATTTATACTATGTCCTCTATAATTCTATTCACTTCTGCTTCTGTGTCTGTTAGTTCTGGTGCAATACCACTCGCCTTTGCCTCGTCTCTATTTCTCTTTAGCACCTGCAGCCGATTTCACGAAACGTGGCGTAACTTACGCCATATCTACTTATGGCGTAAGACTTACGCCATAAAATTATGGCGTAGCTGCGCCACATCTTAAAATCGATTTCACGAAACTCGACTTAGCTGCGCAACGTCGGATTTACACTTTTATATTTTAATGTTCCTAGGACGAGGATGACCTCGTATAAGGTCAACGACTGTTTGAGTATTATGCCTTTATACATGAAACGTTCGTAGAGCACACCGTTGCAAAAGTTTTCTCGAAGGCAGCCATTTGCAATTTGTTGATACGTCGCGGTGGTGATTGGAAAGTGAACAACTTTTCACGATTGGAGGCATAAAGTAGTAAATGAGCTCGTACGAAGATAAATTCCCTTGACGAAAACCATGTGTAGTTTATACATTTGCGGCATTATCGTAACGAAAAGTGCAACTTTGCAGGAAATGGACAAGCGGACACGGCACTCGTCACGGGGCTGCATGCGGTTAGCCTACGCTACGCTGTTTACATTCACTCCCTTAATTGTATTTGTAAGTACCGAATTTAAGCCTCGGACTATAAAAAAGTGAACAGATTTCCGCTTTAGTGTAAAGGGATATAATTATGTACATGTATCATGGATAAATCTCGCGGTAGCAACTGGGTGAAGGGAGAGCTTCTAATAATATTCATTGGTAGAATTTATTAGGGCAGACACAACACAAAATAGCCTAATGTTATAGGCTATTTGGCAGAAATAAAAACAAAGATTTGATAAATTTAACTTGTAGGCCTACAACTTGTGAAGTTGTAGGCCTACTTGATGAAACACTTATTTATGTTCCATGTCAAAAAAGCAAAGAGGCATGTGGCTCCATATTTTTTTTCCTGATGACCCATTGAATTATTTTTTATGGGGGGAGGGGGAGGGGTTAGATTGATCAGTGCACACCTCAATGGTAACTTGGAGCAGACGGTTTGAATATTATGCTTCAGTCCAAAATGGCAATTGGTTCTGTCTGTTTACAATTGATGGATTGGAAAATGTGTACACACTTAATAAAAAAACAGAGGTAGGCCCTACATTTTCCAAGCACATGAAAAACATTGATGGTGAAGGTTTTTTTTCCTTTTCCAGTGCTAATTTATTTTACTGTTTGTATCAATTCAGGACGAGGTGACTGAGAAGAATGATCTCGTAGAGGAAGTGCTAGAGGTAACCTACTGACTCCAGCTGCCAAAGGAGTAGCGAGAGGGGAAGGCGAGCCAGTACCTTGTGCAGGTAAAAGTTTGTGGCTAATACAATGACTACACACATATCTGTCAAATGAAACTTTGTATCATAAACACTTCATGTTGTTCATGTTCATACATATAAATGTTTTGTTTTATTTCATAAACTCCCCCTTTTTGTGCACAGAAGCTACCATTTCAAGGCAAAGAGAGCCACTTAACATCAAGAAATTGAGAGAGATGAAGAAGATGACTAATACCATGATGATCATGCACACTAAACATTAGTTAGTCATATTGCACTACAAATTTGTCAAATGGAGGAAAAAGATTAGTCTTTTAAGAACTGACTAATTTTCAAATCCAAAAGACTATTCGAATATATTTTGACTAATTAAACCTGTTGAAATACTAATCTAATTTTTGCGAAGACTAATACAAATTTTGTTGAGACAAATTTTGCCGTCAGACTAATTAGTACAGATCATATTTACTAATCTGATTTGTCAGTACATTGTCGAAAGACGAATTCAAATGTGGAAGACGAATTGAATGACTAATTATTTCCTGAAATACTAACTGTCTACGATTAGTAGACAGTTGTTTCAAGCTCAAGTAATAATCTCCCTCCCTCTGGTCTTTGAACTCGAAAACAAAGAAAAGATGTGCCACTCTGAATAAACAAGCACACGTGGACTGCCATGTCAACACCATAAAACAAGTTTACGAGTAAAAACAGAAAATGAAAGGCAAAATTCATTTGCATGGCAACAAGATGAAAGGTCGTTACACGTACACTGCTATTCCGGATCGGATGACGGTGAGCGCAGTTGTTAGAATGGCAAGAAACTTTTCGTGAAACTTTGGCGCCCATTTTTTTTTATCGGCCCGACGCGCTTATACATAGCTAGGCGCAGGGCGCAGTACTGTACGTATACGTACGTATCAGGCCGGCCATTACTAGTCTACTGCCGGTTTATACTACACACAGCATAGGCTAGGCCTGTGCACTTTTTAGCAGTCGTCCAGAATCGATCGATCGATCGTGTGTTCAGCAGCTGTGCAAGCCTGCAAGTGCAACTTTTGAGGTAGGTCTATTAATAATTATCTTGTCTTCGTGTTTTATACTTATAGGTTTAATATAAGTTATAATATAAGTAGGGGCCTATATAATGACACGATAATTTAGGCGTAGGCTAGCCCCACTAGTGTGGCACGAATTTTCGCTCAAGCCGCTCCATCCTTAGCCACACGTCCAACCGCCCGATATACGTGGGATATGTTCGGCTCTGGTGCGCGACCGGCGCCATTTAACTCGCCGGTTTAGCACCAGTGAATGACCGAAAAATAGATGAATACAAGACTTAAATCATTCGAATAATATATCATTGGAAAGATGAGATACTAAGGAACATTTGTGTAGGCTATGTAGGAAGTGTGTGAAATGTGATGACAAGAGGGTGCGCACCAGAGCCGAACATATCCCACGTATATCGGGCGGTTGGACGTGTGGCTAAGGATGGAGCGGCTTGAGCGAAAATTCGTGCCACAGTAGTGGGGCTAACGGGGATCTGTTTCCGTGCCACACTGGGTTTAGAAACTGCATGGGCTAGCCTCGTCTCGCTGGCCTGGGGGCCGGGAGAGGTAGGCCCTATTTAAAGGTTGTATAGGCCTAACGTTAGGCCCTATCAAGTATCATACTTTGGTAAGACACCCAAAACAGAAATGTTCACAGATTTACGTAGGTTTCAGGGTATGAAGATGGTGCTGGTAGAAACCTAGGCCTACCGTTAACATTTTTCTGCCTGAAATGGTGTATTTAGGAGCCTATAGATCCAGAAATCAGTAAAACAACGACCAAAAATCTTTTTGATCTTTAAAAAATAATAAAAGATGAAAAATAAAAGAGAAAAGACTTAAGAAATACTTTGGCCGTTTTTCACGATTTTCTCCAAAAGTGGGCACTGTATCAAGTGTATGGAACTGAAATTTTCACAGACGACTGTGACTGTATCTTCCATGATATTTTTGCCCATAGGCCTAGGCCTAAATCTGTTCTTTGACAAAAACCAAAGTATGATACTAGGCCTACCTAGTTTAATTTTGACCGCATTGCCGGTTGACCGTGCCAGACTAATTGGCCTTGAGTACGGTAGGGGTATATAGGCCTAACGACAGTAAGGTTAGGGTCTAACATGCCTAACGTTAGGGCTTAGGGGGCCTACATTATTTACAATCTACATGACCTGATGACTGGGTCTATACTAAACTATAGGCTTGGCCTATGCAGGCTATAATTATGACAGCCCAGGTCATTTGTATAGACATTCGACTTCGAGGTTTAGGCTGTCCCACTGCTCGTTGACGTGTCTATAGCTACAAGTACTTTTAGCAGGTTTAGATTTAGCGTTAGAAGGCTACCCCGTGAGCCTTCTATTGTTCTAGTTCTAGCACTCTTCGGTCTTTCCTTTCGGGGTAAACGCTATGGGTTTTGAAAACAACAACCTAGATGAAAATTTGTTGAAACATTGCAGAACCTACCGCAACTCCTCAGTAGTTGTGAATTCCCCTGAATAATTTGTTTTCTTGATCCTCATACATGTCATACATCCGTAATGCATGTGCAGTCTCCTTTTTTGTAATTGACCCACAACTTTTTGAGAAAAATAATAGACTTTCTTCGGTACTCCACTTGAAGAAAGATGACCGATTTCGACTTCATTCATTAATCTTTAGTATGAGTGAAAGCATTTTTGTATAGGGGTGTGCACGTACATTGAAGAAGACGTGAAAATCACGCACATCAAGCGCCGGGAGCCAGCCTCAATGAAAAAGTAAAGCTTCAATAACTGGTATCCGCGCACACAAGAGCCATTTCAATGCATGCAGCAACCGTGGGAACCATTGAAGTCAAGTACGTTGCACCCCTTCAGAAAATGGTAGATCCAATAATGCGCATGCGGACTAGACAACTTGAAGCAGCAGGTAAACATCGACATTTCGGCAAGCGGAGTAACACAGACAATAATTTTTTTCTCGAAAAGTTGTGGGTCAATTACAAAAATGACACTGCACAAGCATAACGGATGTATGAGGATCAGGAAAACAAATTCTTCAGGGCAATTCACAATCTAGGAGTCGCGGTAGGTGCTGCAATGTTTCAACAAATGTTTATCTATCAATTGTTGTTTTCAAAACCCATAGCGTTACGGCACCCTGAAAAGTAAGAGTGCAAGTAGAAAGCTCACGGAATAGCTTCTAAATCTAGAACTAGAAGTAGCTGCCAGCTACACAGTTAGACCATGGAGCCTAGGTTAGGGCCTAGTTAGGGCCTACTTCCACTTCCAGAACTGTAATTTGTGTAAGGTTTGTACAAACTTTGCACAAGTTACACTTAACTTAGGCTCATTCCATACTACTTACTACAAATACTAGGCCACCCAGGCCAAGACTGCCAAGTCAACCCACAGTGTAAACAAACAGTGCTGTTCAAAATAAACTCGCATCCAGGTTTACCGATAATTTATGTACATTGTAACTTGTAAGCATACTTAAGCTAATTACTAATAAACTCACATGTACAGTGTACACTCTCAGACTAAAAAACAACATACTGTCTATATGCCTGAACATAATTTGATGTGGTATAATCCGACCCCTTGCAATTGTCTCCCCGGCCCCCCTCCCCCTCCTAGCAATAACTATTTTAGCCTGGTGTGAACTTCAGTAAGTTTACAAGTGCAAGTCATTAATCGACATCATTCTCTGCCTCATACCAGGACACGTAAAACATGTGGCTATGAAGAAAAAAGAGTCACAACTTAGTACCTTAATGGTAAGGGTTCACTTACGGGTACGATATAAAGGGAATAAAACAACCTTTTGTAAAGAGACTTACCCAAATAAAAATACGTCCTTGGTGTCCCCTTCAATATTATTAGCAAGGTTAAATTTGTGGAAAGAGGTCAGGGCTTTGATTTTTGAGGGAAATTATATGGGGTAAAAATGGTAACGAATATGCAACTTTTAACGGACGCACGGAACAATAACAAGGTCTAGTGTCTGCTCTCATTGTGTGGACTTATATTGTATATTGGTATTATACGTATATTGGTTGTAGATATACCAGACTAAACTAGGCTAGCCAGACCACACAAAATGGCGGACGGGCTGTTTTCAAGTTCGCAACAAGTGCGTAAGAAAATTGTATTTTAAATCTGAAATGTTGCACAAAATTCTTCAATCTGGGGTTTTAAGGACTCTGGGACATTTGCTGAAACTCAAAAATATATTTTGGGAACAGTAGAAACTATTGAGTTGTTTTTATTCCCTTTATAGGTATCGTACCCGTTAGTGAACCCTTACCATTTTAATTTGGCAATGATAACTTGAAATTATTCCACTCCTAAATAAGTATAAACTTAATTTACAACAGTCAGTATTCTTCATGTTTTGAGGAAATGTAATTGGAAGGTGAGGACAGACCTCCTCAATTAACTCATGTTCTAATACATGGTTGAAATTAATGATGGAGGCCCAAGCTAAGGTGAACAGGTAGATATAAGTTTTACTTTTGGTGAAAGAGTTGGAAGAATTTTTTCTTTTAAAATTGTATTTTGGTTCATTTTAGGTTGACGTTGAGCAGTGTAGGCAGTGGTACTGTTGACTCATCATGAGTGTAATCGACCATGCTGTTTTAAAGTAAGTGTTACTTATATAGAGCATTTACAAAACGGAGGTTCAGGCTCCGGCTCCAGTTTAGTTATTCCATTTGATTGAACTGGAATCAAAATAGAGACTTTCGGCTGCAGCTCGAAAGTAGATTCTGTAGTTTGATAAGGAAGACAGAGCTTTATTAATTAGCTTCAATGAAAAATTTCGATTGAAATAGACATACATGTAAATGGGACTTAAGACACAACCTGATCTGCTGTTTTACCAGTTTTTGTGCTCTCAGCATCTGTGAATTTAATTAAGTTACATCAAATTAGTTTCTGTATGATCTACTTGAGAGGGTAGTGACAAAGCAAAAATAACATCTATATATGTAATTACAGGTAAGTTAGGGGCCATGAATATTACTGAATTGTGTTTTTGTTCTTAACCTTATTTCTTTCTTTCCATTTAATTTTATAGGGTCATAAATTGTCTGGCACTCTCATTAGGACCAGTCTGGCACTCTCATTAGGACCAGTCTGGCACTCTCATTAGGACCAGTCTGGCACTCTCATTAGGACCAGTCTGGCACTCTCATTAGGACCAGTCTGGCACTCTCATTAGGACCAGTCTGGCACTCTCATTAGGACCAGTCTTGCACTCTCATTAGGACCAGTCTGGCACTCTCATTAGGACCAGTCTGGCACTCTCATTAGGACCAGTCTGGCACTCTCATTAGGACCAGTCTGGCACTCTCATTAGGACCAGTCTGGCACTCTCATTAGGACCAGTCTTGCACTCTCATTAGGACCAGTCTGGCACTCTCATTAGGACCAGTCTGGCACTCTCATTAGGACCAGTCTGGCACTCTCATTAGGACCAGTCTGGCACTCTCATTAGGACCAAAGATACCACATTTCAAAACAAGGATACTCCTTTCCCTGCTATTGGTTGCTAATTTGACACTTGAAGATCTGAAGTCATATTATATTGACTAAAAATACCATCTCTTGAAATGAGGTTTGCATGTAGTATTTGCTTTGCAGATAAAAGTACCTTCATGTCACTCATAAAACACTATAGGCATGGACATTGTGCACAAAGAATACTTTGCAATGTAAGTGGTTGTCACAAGGTTCTTTCAACAGTGCGAGCATATATGAATCACATTAAAGCTAAACATAACACATTCTGGATGGAGCATTGCAGCAAACGCAATAAACTAAACAAAAATGTACAGGTAGATAGAAATTTAGAAGATGATGATGGTGATGATGACATTGCTGTCAATGATGATGGTCAGAACAACCAAAATCAGCAAATAAATGAAAACCATGAAGTGAGCTCATTTCTGCTTGGCTTAAGGGAAGAGTTCAAGACCTCAACCAGTGCATGCAGCTATGTTGCTAATGGGATGGCAGATTTTATGAGATCATATCGTGAAGAATTATGTGAAAAGGTATTTGAAACAATAAGGAGAGGTGGTGCTGATCTGCAGAACCTTGAGCAAGTCGATCTTGCACCTGTATTTTCCGAGTCAAATTATGAAAAGGCGTGGAGGCATTTCTCAGCAGATCGTCACATCAACAACTATGCAGCAGAGCAGTTTGGATATGTTGCACCAGTGGAGTATATTCTTGGCCAGGGTGATACAATGCAATATATTTCAGTTCTCTCTACTGTCAAAGCCTTACTTGATAAGGATGATGTCTTTGCAGAAGTTTATAATGGCCATTTTGCTGATGACACTTTGAATGACTACTGTGATGGCTCTCTGTTTGCAAAGAATGGCCTGTTCTCCACAAATCACATGAATCTTCAGATTCAGCTGTACTATGACGACTTTTGTGTAGGAAATCCTCTAGGCAATAAAGTCAAAGGGTTGAAGTTCGGTGCTTTTTACTATGTACTTGGAAACTTATCACCAAAGTACAGGTCAAAGTTGCAGAGTATACAGCTGGTTTGTTTGTGCTTGACATCCCACATAAAAAAGTATGGAATGAGCCGAATTGTAGAACCACTGTTACGAGATATTGCAGCCTTGGAGACAGATGGTATTATGCTGTACAAAGATGATGTAGAGTATTCCCTCCATGGGACTGTAAGCTTCATCAGTGCAGACAACTTAGGCGCCCATGCATTAGGGGGTTTTCAGGAACACTTCCATTGTGGACGTGTTTGTCGTGTCTGCAATGTAACCTCTCAAACGCTTAAGAGACACTTTAATAGTGGTGGTCTGGAAATACGATCCAAAGAAGCGTATAATCAACAAGTTCAACTTGTACAGGAAAATCCTAATCTTGCATCAGTGTATGGTGTGAAGTCTGATTCTCCATTTAATGAGTTGCAATACTTTCATGTTACCAGTGGGCTCCCTTGTGATATCACTCATGACTTTTTTGAGGGCATTGTCCCAGAAGTCATATCCAATACCATCAAACACTGTGTCCATCAAGGCTATTTCTCACTTGATTATTTGAATGGGCAAATTTCAGACTTCCCGTATGATGCAAGTGACAAGACAAACAAACCAAGTACGATTGTATCCCAGACTGGAGGCTTCAAAGTTAAACAAACAGCAGCACAGGCTTGGTGCCTACTACGTTTACTTCCCCTCATGATTGGCCATGCAGTGCCTATTGGAGATAGCAAGTGGGCAGTTCTGTTACTTCTTTTGGATGTTGTTGAGTATTGTGTGATGCCAAAAGTGACACGAGTGACATCTGAATTCCTTGGCTTTCTGATTGAATCATTTCTGTCCAGCTATTACACAGAGTACCCTGACATTTCCATGAAACCTAAGTTTCACTTCATTGTGCACTACCCCATGCTTCTTTTGGAGTATGGTCCATTGGTACATTGTTGGACGCTTCGTTTTGAAGCAAAGCATTTCTATTTCAAACAGATTGCTTGGAGGACCAAAAACAGAAAAAACATTCTGAAAACTCTGGCAGAAAGACACCAGTATCATCAAGCATGGTACTTATCTAAGTCACAGTCCGACAAATTTCTTACCCAAGAAATAATCGAACACACTGGTGGAGAACTGAAGCATGTCACTGAGTTGCCTAGACATGTGCAACTTTTACTCCTTCCTCTGCTAGCTGGTCAGGCAGATGTGTACAAAGTGAAGCATGTGGCGTGTAATGGGACATGGTATCGTGCAGGGTCTGCTGTTGTTCTGGAAAAGCTGGAGAATGGCTACCACTTTGGAATCATTCAAATGAGTTTCATCATTTCAGGAATTGTACATATTTTGTGCAAACCTGTCTTAACAACAGACTATGTGCAACATGTCCATGCCTATGCAGTATCTGCTGAAGCTGATACTGAATACAAACTGGTGAAAAATACAGAATTAGCAGATTATTATCCTCTTGGCGTGTATAATACAGAGTATGCAAATCTCATTGCCATGAGACATCACATTTTGTAAGATGTTTGAAGATGCTATGTAAACAAGAACATGTACAACAGTATTTTTGTTGTACACGTATATCCACAGGGAAAGGAGAACATGTGCATGAATTGAGTCTATCCTCCAATTCTACCCTATGTTAAAACTAGCTGTGTGCATTTTCATGAACATAGGTTTCTGTTGATGTGGAACAACACCAAAAAAATAATAGCAGTGCCAGACAGAGACAATGTGAGATCAAAAGACCTTGAAAATCAAGCCCATGAGATCTTCCCAGAACTGGAAGGACAAACCATACAGCTCCAGCTATGGAACGATGCCTTTGAAGAATTCATAGATGTGGAGCCTGACGAAGAGATCCTGCCAATGTCGAAGGTGAAGATAGTTGTCACGGTGCCAAGCATCCTTACTCTACCAGTAACTATTCCATTAGCTGCGATACCAGCACAGCAAGATCAACCGTGAGTATTTCCCAGGCCTTTTTATTTATTGGAGGGGGGGGGGTTGTCTTTTAGCTGTATTATGCCTAATTAGCCGGTCGGTCTTATATGCCTTAGACCTAGTTGGTCTTTTAGTAATTTTAGACCATATGCAAATGGGAGACTTTTGGAGAGTCGGTCTATGAGTCAACAGCGCACGCACAAACCATGCTTGCGCAATTCATGCGCACGTTGTATTGCGCGTGCGTGCTCGTGCACTGAATTGACTCAAGACCGAATCTCCAAAAGTCTCCCATTCAGCTTGGCCTTCACCGACATGGATTCGAACCCACGCCCTCCTGCTTACTAGTGCAGATGCCATACCGCCAGGCCACCGAGCTTGCTGGGGTCAGCGGGGTGAATCGAATCGAATCCAAACTCGATTCACCCCGCTGACCCCAGCTAGCTCGGTGGCCTAGCAGTATGGCATCTGCTCTAGTAAGCAGGAGGGCGTGGGTTCCGTCAAATCCCACCTGAGCCCGCACGTGATTTTTTCATGTGCACTCACAAGCACAGAGTATAGTGCTCATCCACGTCGGCGAAGGGCAAGCCTAATTTGCATATTTTCTATTTCCCGACCAAAATCTTTAATATTCAAGTTATAGACCATTGCTGGAGTCTAGGGCATGTGACAACATGCATGTACATGTACATGTAATGGTCTTGTAAACCCTCTTTTGGTACTCACTCGGTGTCCAGAATAATGAAGGGAAAATAAACGACCATATGTTTGACTTTTCCTGGTTTCAGAGCACTCGGGCCTGTGAAAGGATCCGGATGGATTAATACATTTAAACTACCTGAGCTGCCAGATCTCATTACCAAAAAAATTCAATCAAAGGAAACCCTGTCATCAGCGAATGAGTCAGTCATACTTGACTCAATATTTGAAGCAGTTCAACCTCATACTCTGTAAGTATATGTGAACTGAAATAATTTCAACAAACTTTCTTTTTTTTGGATGGTTGAGCCTGCTAAGTGATATAATAGATATATGTTCCATCATGGTTTAAAGTTATCAACAGCATTTGGTAAGCATGGCCGTGAAAGGGTTTTAATTAAAATGTAATCTGACAATGTTTAAAGGTAGCATCATACTTTGGTAAGGAACTCTTCTACCCTCACTGCATGTAACGATGCAGCTATGCAGCGGTTAAACACTCCTCCAATTGAGTAGCCGGAAACATAACTGATGATGGTTGGAATTACATGGAATATGGGTCTGTTTTATTGTTTGTATGTCTGCATTACTAATTCATAACTATTTTTACTTTGTATATTATAGGTACCCGTCACCATCATACTACCTACAGCTCATTGAGCAGCTTCTGACAAAATATCCCCTTACCTCGGATTTACATCTGGCAAACTTAAAGGTATGATTCTATATTAAATGTAGTTCAGAGGCCGATTTCACAAAGGACTAAGATTGATCTTAAGTGAAAATTAATCCTAATTACTAAGCAAAGTGTGATGTCACAAAACAAATTATTATGATGATATTGGCAACTCACCTTAGTTTTTGAAAAGTGAACAAAGAAAAATTGACTGGAGCGGGATTCGAACCGGCGACCTCCTGAATACCGTACAGGCGCTCTACCAACTGAGCCATCCAGCCCTCTGTTGGTGGTGACCCCAATAGTCAACTATCTTTGTTCGTTTGGCAGTCAGAAGCCATGAAACCACGCACACACCGCCACACCCCAGGGATCGTTTCAATGATACACGCAACAATGCTGCAACCTGGGAACGGCACATTGGGGATCACTCAAAGATGATACGGCTTTTTAATTAATATATTCGTGAAATAACCACAAGGGAAACTGACTGAGTTATTTTAAGTCATTGAAAAGTGAACAAAGAAAAATTGACTGGAGCGGGATTCAAACCGGCGACCTCCTGAATACCGTACAGGCGCTCTACCAACTGAGCCATCCAGCCCTCTGTTGGTGGTGACCCCAATAGTCAACTATCTTTGTTCGTTTGGCAGTCAGAAGCCATGAAACCACGCACACACCGCCACACCCCAGGGATCGTTTCAATGATACACGCAACAATGCTGCAACCTGGGAACGGCACATTGGGGATCACTCAAAGATGATACGGCTTTTTAATTAATATATTCGTGAAATAACCACAAGGGAAACTGACTGAGTTATTTTAAGTCATTGAAAAGTGAACAAAGAAAAATTGACTGGAGCGGGATTCAAACCGGCGACCTCCTGAATACCGTACAGGCGCTCTACCAACTGAGCCATCCAGCCCTCTGTTGGTGTTGACCCCAATAGTCAACTATCTTTGTTCGTTTGGCAGTCAGAAGCCATGAAACCACGCACACACCGCCACACCCCAGGGATCGTTTCAATGATACACGCAACAATGCTGCAACCTGGGAACGGCACATTGGGGATCACTCAAAGAGGATACGGCTTTTTAATTAATATATTCGTGAAATAACCACAAGGGAAACTGACTGAGTTATTTTAAGTCATTCAGGAGGTCGCCGGTTCGAATCCCGCTCCAGTCAATTTTTCTTTGTTCACTTTTCAATGACTTAAAATAACCCAGTCAGTTTCCCTTGTGGTTATTTCACGAACACCTTAGTTTTTGGCGGAAATCCAGCCCACTACTTTCAAATAGGCAATTGTTTAATTTGTTTGTCACTGGCAAAAGAGGAATTCAAAAAGAGATGGAACTGACAAGTATAAACATGCTGAATTACAATTCAAACCTATAATACATCTTAGACCATGATTGCTAACAGAAATTTTTAACAAATTAACTTAGCTCCCATCACCTAGCCTGGGAAAGAAGCTTTGCATGTGGTAATGCATTTAAAGTAGTTGTGAGGTCACCTTACTATTTCTAAAATCTTGCTAATCTGTAACTTAGATGCATACAGGACAGGTTTTCGATGAATGTAATTTCAAGATTTTTCCACAATTGAAAAGGATTTCAATCAAAATTTAATTTTATACAGGAATTGTGGCTACAGAAACTGAAGTACAAGTTTCAGAACACCCGCAAAAGAAATGGTACCATCAAGGAAATGCTTGTGGTAAGAAACAGAAAACGAAAGCAACCTCCAGCTCCCAAAGGAACTAACCCCAAGAAAATGACTCCAAAGTATCCTTCGATGTGGGGATTGCAAAATTATCTCCCTGATCGTTTGGAGTCGGAAGATGATCTGACAGTCTCTTCTCACAATAAATGGCTTAAGATAGAGATTACAAAGAAGAGACCAGACTTCAAGGAGGTTGGACGGCTGATGGGTCTCACCCTCGCAGACCGGAGACGTGACATAGTACATGGGGAGCCAAAGCCCATAAGCTACAGAAAAGAGCAGTACCCATGGCTCTTTACTGAACATGAGGTATGACAATGGGAGACTTTTGGAGAGTCAGTCTTGAGGCAACAGCGTACGCGCAATTGTGAGCTTGCACACGTTGTATTGTGCGCGTGCGCTGTTAACTCAAGACCGCCTCACCAAAAGTCTCCCATTGTGCATATTGTTTTGCTTTTTACTTGTGCTGCACTAGTCACTTGCAAGGAGGGTCTTATAAACACATGAAGTCAAGACATTGTCATTGATGCATAGTAGCAGAACTTCTGTTGCAAATTGTAATTTACAAACACTCCATAATGTTGTAGCATTTGAACTAAATTAGCCCTCATTTCCCAAGTTTTTGGCTGAAACAATTTGAATATTTTAATTTTGATTCATAAATTTAGATGAAGCAAACCGTTGGTTACCAAATTGCATGGAAACGCTGATATGCAAAATTGTTTTTGAGCAAAGAATAAGCATGAAGAGGTGAAAAATGATCATTTACTTTGCAAATAAAGTGAAATTAATGTTTTGAGACCATTGAACCCCCTTTCTACTGATCGAATCTTGTTTTGCACAAACTCATAGTCATAAGTCACTTCAGCTTTACTATTTACAATCTGTCTTGTAGTTTTTGGCAGAATTCTATCGGATCCATGGGTCCTCCCACTTGAAGTCACTGTTGCAGAAGGGGCTGGAAGAAAATGCAAGCAGCATCTTGGAATGCTACACTGCAAGACGAAGTGAAGAAAGCTTGATCCCTGCTTCTGCCAGTAAGTACCATTTAGACACAGTTTTCAATCTTCCTCTTGATTTAGAATCTATAAAGGTATTGTTGTTATATCTTGTCATCAGTCAATACTTTTCAAACACATCTTATCTTTCATCGGTTTTTGATGTGTGACAACTTGACATGTGCACCACTAGTCTTGTCCAAGACGTTGATTATGCGCTAGTCCCTCCAAACAATAATACCCGACCCACGTGAAAAAAGTGGACCATTCCACCGCCCTACGAAAAAACAACGTCTTGTTGGTTTACTATGGTGTCACGTGACGAAGACTGAGCGTGACCTCTGTGGGTAAAAATTGCATATTCATTGAGGTCAGCAACGGGGTGCAATGCGCTGTTTTGGTCAGCGTCCAATCCACGCACGTGGTATGGCGTGATATATACCAGTGCATTATGATCACGTAATGACGGTCGTTTGAAACTCAGCCGCATCCGTCATTGCCACGGAGCTACAACAGGTAGCTCCATGGTCATCACCAAAGGCATGGCTTGATTATACCATAGAGCTATGATTATACTTCGATCAACCATGGAGGTAGAAATAGATCAACTGTCATGTGGCACAAAAAGATTTCGAGAAATTATAGGATATGAATAAGCCGTATTTCACAGCTTTTTGGGTTATCCTTGGCTTTTGTTATTCGTTATTTATTGTGTATTTCATGTGTACAGTATGTTGCCAAAATAAAAGAATGAATGAAGGGATGAATGAAATAATTTCACTGAATTATGATACCATAGAGTCTGTTCCCGGGCTCCATGAACTATGAAGACACGGAATGATTTCGAGGGGGCACGGTTAGTAAATTTATTCCATTCCAAAATTGTCTAAGAGCCTTGTTGTTCTCGAAAACTCTCGAATCCCAACTTTTGTGTTGCAAAATCCAAGGCCTCCAAATTCAATACGATCCGTCAGCAGCCATGGTACGATATCAATGTAGTAGGCCTACATGTACGGCACATGTAATTTACAAGTACTGCACAGTATAAGGCCTACATGTGTGTATGCGTATGCGTACTGCATATAATGCTTGCGACGTCGTTGCGGTACTAGACTTCATCTCCATGCAAATTTTCAGAATATATTAATGCAAATAAGGCTACGTCATGATGCGCCGACTACGCGGGGGGTTATTGCCCGGAATTTTCCGGGCAGTTTGGAGTAAATGGACAAGACGGTATTACAGGCTTGTGTGTGTGGCGTAGACGTTATTTCGGGTCGTTTGTTGTGTTGACACGTACACATACGTGCGATCTGTTGGCCAGGTACAACTACGTAATACCGTCTTGAACAAGACTAGTGCACCACTACTGTAGTGAATCATTTAACCTTCTTGTTTTATAGTTTTGAATGTATTTTACATGTTAGCAACTGCCTAATACATCCAAAGGGGAAAACATCGGAAGTGTTTGCATGTATTTGGAGCCTTCCAGATGCTTCTTTTACAGTAATTACTTGTGTGCCTGTCCAGAACAATGTTCGCCCCATCAAGTAATGTGACTATTGTGACTGCTGCCTCAGCATCTTAAGTTCTCTATTGAGCTTAATTTGCAACCATGCAGTTAATATGAATTTGAGGGAAAAGTCTGAGGGAAATGTTACACTTTATATGTTACACAGAGCTGAAACAGAGCCAAACAAATGTTCTGATTTGATTTAAAGAATATTGGTTGATTTTGCCTCACACTAAAATAACAAATGCATCTCATGCTAAGTTTAAATTGCTTAAGACCAGCCTCATTTTGAAAATTTAGGGTGAAAGTTTGAATGCATTATTTTGTGTATGTCATTTGTATTATTCAGATGAGACAACATCGGCTATAGTAGTCCTACCATCTTTGCTGAAGGAAAATCTACGGGAAATGTTCTCGTCAAAGGTCTGTAAAACCATAGTTGTCATACTTCTGTCTTGAATAAAGTGTTTTCCCTTGTATACATGTGTTTGTATTCCAGGGCAATACAAACACAAGTCAAACTCTTGTCATGAGATATCAGTGGCATTATCACACATGCCAGGGGAAATGCATATGTTCACTTTAAAGATCAACTTTAAAGATCAACTCCAACGATTGACAAATTGTTCTATACTGAGATACTAATTTGAAGAGCTATGTCTAATAAATTAGGGAAAAAAATACACTCTTGCTATGCTCATGTTTTATGTCAAAACAAATTTGCATTTTTGTGGGCATTTTTTTTAGCTGGAGTTGATCCACTTTTGGGAAAAGGAACGTAAAGACATTGCTTATTAGCATCTAATGAATATTGAATTATGTGACGTAGTACCGTGGAGAGCTAACTAGCGCAAGCACATGCTCCTTGATCGGTGTGTACTGCATGCGTGCATGACATAGCAGTCTGTATCAGTGTATATACTGTACGAATACAGCTTATACATACATTGCGACTTTCGTTTGCCGACTTATCACAAGCATGCGCTATATTATACGCTGCAGCTGTGCCACGGGTACCAGTTTTCTTTTTTCTCCAGTATGACGTCAAGATACTTTTGCTTCTCAACAGCGCCGCCAGCGGTGAATTCGTTTTCAGAAACTTGACAGAAACTGTCCAGAATTCCTCACCAAAAAAACACAAAATGTGCACGCAAACAAAACATATTTCTTAAATATCTATGTAATTTTTTACATACTGAACACAATGATAATGATTTTAAAAGAATTCAATTCGTTGGAGTTGATCTTTAATAGCGTCCCTACACTCTATTGATTGTAAACAAGAATGTAGAGATATGCCTATCAGTATTACCTTTAGTATTGTAAGAAAAAATCAAGAGATACGACAAGACAGTTGTTGATGGTGACGTTTAGAAACCTCGGGAGACAACACCGTGCCTTGGTTGATAGTGATAGCTATTGATAGTCACCCAATAAACCCTTAGTATTACACTTTCTTTGCTTGGAGCAGTAATCAATTGTGTCTTGGACAGTTTGAGCATGCACATTTTACAAGTAGACAGACATCCATGTCTGAGATAAAACTCAAAAATAGTTCCATAACTTGCCAAAGTACTTCAAAGCCACATTAATGCATGTGTACTGTAATACGCCTAGTAGCATGCTCATTTTGGAGTGCCATTCAATTCAACAAAGTTGACAAAATTTCAACGCTCACACTGCCCCAGCCTCATTTGATCTAGGAGCAGGATGCCTCTAATTCAATATTTGATATCAATTATAACTTTAATTTCGTGGACCTGTGTTTTTCTTTGATGTTGTATTCTCATAACGCATGAAGTCCTACAAAATTCTAAGTAAAATTGAAAAATGAATTTTCAAAGTGCCACACCTCAGATCACAGATAACCCAACATTAATAATCAGATGGTGACCTCAAATGTGTGTGTGGAATCAACCACATGGTGGCACATCTCAGTATGAAATCAATAGTTTGCAACCCTGTATTGTATATTACAGGCAGAGACTGTTTCACAAAAGCTCCTTCTTTTCACAAACCTGTCTAAAGCAGCAGAACTTAGTGTAAAGATTTCTTGTAATAATTTATATAAATACAATAATATAAATATAATATATAATATAAATATGATAATAAATTATATCAATAAATCAGTAACAGGAGAAATTATTAAGTTTGAGGTATTTTTCTCTTATTTGTTTTTAAGGACGACGAAAATGGCAATGCAGTATATATTGAAGTGAACGAAGCATGTCCATCCATGGCAACTGAGTTCAAGGTCGTCGCTGAAGGCGAGCAGATATGTGTTGTTGATGACATCCTCACAGCAGTTGCATGCTATTTGGGCATATTCTACAGTTTTCACCTGCAGTACATTCCGTCTCTTGTTAAAACAATCACGTTTTATCAATTTGCACTGCTCAAGATTAATGATAGTTCTCCGGTTGAAAAGTCAGTTCTGACACTCAAGGCCCGCCTTGATAAGAAGAGAAGTGCCACACAAGGACCACGCAAAAAATAAAGATTTCCCACTGTCTATCCTTTGCATGCGCAAGCGTAGTGCCGAAAACAGCTAGGGGCCAATTTCATATAGCTGCTTAGCACAATCATTCGCTAATGACAGCCAAATTTCCGTGTGTTGTGTATCACTTGCAATTTTTTCTTTGGCTGTTGTTCGCTGTTTTATTCGGTGGAGTTTCCCTTTAATGGTTTTGGAAACATTAGACAATTAGACATGCCATGAATTTGTTCAAACTCTGTGACTTGATAACAGCGTTCTTAACATTGTGCATGTACTTGCAAATAGGAAATAGGTTTTTTACCAGCATAACTGAACATAACTGAAGAGGTCATTGAATAGGAATTTTTCTCATTTAATATATTGTAAATATTCGGTGGAGTTTTCCTTTAATGGTTTTGGAAACATGTAAAATTAGACATGCCATGAATTTGTTCAAACTTTGTGACTTGATAACAGCGTTCTTAACATTGTACATGTATTTGCAAATAGGAAAAAGGTTTTTTACCAGCATAACTGAACATAACTGAAGAGGTTACTGAATAGGAATTTTTCTCATTTAATATATTGTAAACATTCGGTGGAGTTTCCTTTAATGGTTTTGGAAACATGTAAAATTAGACATGCCATGAATTTGTTCAAACTTTGTGACTTGATAACAGCGTTCTTAACATTGTACATGTATTTGCAAATAGGAAAAAGGTTTTTTACCAGCATAACTGATCATAACTGAAGATGTCATTGAATAGGATTTTTTCTCATTTAATATATTGTAAATATTCGGTAGAGGTAATGGTTTTGGAAACATGTAAAATTAGACATGCCATGAATTTGTTCAAACTTTGTGACTTGATAACAGCGTTCTAAACATTGTACATGTATTTGCAAATAGGAAAAAGGTTTTTTACCAGCATAACTGATCATAACTGAAGATGTCATTGAATAGGATTTTTTCTCATTTAATATATTGTAAATATTCGGTAGAGTTAATGGTTTTGGAAACATGTAAAATTAGACATGCCATGAATTTGTTCAAACTTTGTGACTTGATAACAGCGTTCTTAACATTGTACATGTATTTGCAAATAGGAAAAAGGTTTTTTACCAGCATAACTGATCATAACTGAAGATGTCATTGAATAGGATTTTTTCTCATTTAATATATTGTAAATATTCGGTAGAGTTAATGGTTTTGGAAACATGTAAAATTAGACATGCCATGAATTTGTTCAAACTTTGTGACTTGATAACAGCGTTCTTAACATTGTACATGTATTTGCAAATAGGAAATAGGTTTTTTACCAGCATAACTGATCATAACTGAAGAGGTCATTGAATAGGAATTGTTCTCATTGTTGTTACACAGGCATTGGCGGTCATCTTGGATTATTCCATTACTGTCGATTAATACAGTTTAGGTCACATTTCTGAAACGCAACCATTACAGCCAGGTGCAGACCTTTACCATACTGCCGTCTTGTATTTATTTTTCGCCATGTTCTTTGTGTACCCACTTACTCGAGTAAAAGAAATCACAAATTGCTGACAGACTTTAATTAATTTAATTTTAATTAATAATTGTTTCATTCATGAACAAGATTTGAATTATATATTGGCAAATATATTCATGAAACTAAAATGAGAATGTGTACTTGACTAATTATTTTTGTGTCGCAGACTAATTATTGTGTGTCGTAATACTAATCAAAGACTAATTAATTTGAGTGAATTACTAATTATTTTTGAGGGATTACTAATCAAATTTCGTGGAATACTAATCCTTCCAACAATTGGTCAAATTAGACGTTTTTTGAAGACTAATAATTATTAGTCATTTCACCACGTGTATTGACTAATCTTTTGACTGGGTGACTAATTGAATATTTGTCAAATTAGACCATGACATTGACTAATTTTTTTTGGTCAATTGACTACTTTATGTTAACTGTGTGACGAAGCAGAGAATGTTCTTGTACCATCATCATCATCACTGATGGCTGGCATACTACCTGTGAATACTGCAACACCAAGTTCCAGTGCCTTGGCTGTGAAACGGGCAACCTATGTGTCCAATAGGGACATGATTTATGAACTAGAAAAGGAACGTTTGCAAATTGACAATTGACAAAGAGAGACTGCAAGTACAAAAGGAGATTTTGCAAATTGCAAAACACTTGGATGTCAGCTTGCTAATGATAATTGCCATTTCTTACCAGCACGAATAACATTGCTATTGTCTCTTATTACAACTTATAAATTCATAATAATTTTGGCACGTTTTATGTCATTAACTTCCTTATATTATAGTACAGCATTATGTTGGAAAGGTTACCTGAATTTTAAAAAGGTAAACATAAACTATATGGCTACATCATTTAATAATAGCAATACATGTGTCACTGACTAGTTGTGTGAGAACAACACACCATTTATAAAAAAAAATTAAACAAATATAACATATTAATCAAAATCTTGCAATTGAAAGGATAACAGCACAGATGATTCTATTTATTTGAAGATTGCCTTTGAATTCTGGATTTTGGAGTCCAATTGTATTTAAAACAAGTTTTAATTGATTAAATTAAATTTTCTGGTGACCTTTTGACCATTGCTAACTTTTCCCATGGCATTTACCCTGTAATGTCACTGTAACAAGAATTATCAAATGAAGAGATGTTTTCTACATTTTGCCTTCTCCTTTTGTGACATAAAAAAGTGTCTAGTGACTTAGTTTTACTTGCTCAAGTGATCAATCAAATCAGATTTCAGTTGATCATTAGGGTCACTTTAACTTCATCCTCCTCAACTTTGGCCCTCATAAAAATTTTCTGGCTCTACTAGTGAAACTCCCTAGCTTTGCCGTTGAAAACATCACAAACAAGGATGAGTGTTTTCCCTCCTTTGGCTTATCCTCGGCTCAACTGTCAAACAGGGTTGCTCCTTGAATTGTTGAATTATCACCATAGCTCATTTGAGGCTGAAATTGAAGTGTCTCTCCCCCTCTGGGTTGTGGGTAAAGTAGGGTGCCATCAACTAGGAGCGAAGGGTGTAGCATCTCCGATAACAACCCTTCTAGTCTGTATCAGAAAAAGACATGTTCAGAAATAAAAATATGAGTGTACTTAAAATGTATGGTATTAAGGTCAAAACAATAATGAATAAATGTACATGTACGCTAACTGGTAATAAAAAACCCTCATATTGAATATTTTTTCATATTTATTATTGTGTAGATTCTTGACGGTTTCGTGCAAATAAAATTTTGGAATAGAACACCACAAAAATGATAGCATATCCCGGGTTATTTTTTGTGTCATATTGTTAGTCATGAATTTACTATTTACTAAGCAACTCCTCCACCAAAAGTTAAATAACCACTTCCAATACTCCTACTACCGGCAAACTGAAATAGTATGAAACAACCAGCCCCATTCCAACGACTATTCTAACCATGATTATCCCACCCGCTCGTCTGATCGCTGCCTATCATCGTGTTCAATAGAAAAGCGTACATAATATTAATACACAAGTTCGTTGTTTTTTTCTTACGCTAACCAACGGAGAATTACCCGAGTTTGACGCTCCAAAACCTCTTGAAATACTGCAACAAGCCTGTGCGAAATATCCCCGAGTCTAGGTAAAATCATACTTGTTATATCACTCTATTATTTCACCGTAGTCGAGAGTATCCAAGGGATTTTTCTATCATGAAACAGACTCTCTCGGCAGAGTGTTCTTCGCTGTTCACGTTGAGCTAAACGTGGACGCCATTTTTACGGCATGTTTCATGCACTTACGCCACCTAAATACATGGCGTAAGTTGCGCCACATTTTGTGGCGTAAGTCGCCGACTTACGCCATATCCGGATAGTGCGTAACTTTCGTGAAATCGGTCATAAATTTATGGCGCAACTTACGCAACATTTGTGGCGTAAGTGGACTTACGCCATTGCGTAAAGTTTCGTGAAATCGGCTGCTGGTCCTTGAGTAACTTAAATCTGTCTCTGACAGATCTTTTATTAACGTTGAAGCCATGCCTCTGTAGGTTCTCTGCGATTGTGTCCCATGCTTGCCCCCTCTCTTTTGTTCTCTCTCTATACTTGAAGGGATTGATGAACTCCACTTCCCTACAAAGCGCTTCATTCATTTCCTCGGTCCAAGTTATGCTCCTGTTCAGCGAAAAAAAAATGATAAAGAAATGTCATGCAGTTCAAACATGTACACACTGTAGAGACACATAGAACTGTATCTTCTTCATTACATACCAAACCTAGCAGTATCATGAATTTAACAGTGAAAACTCGAACAGAGCTTTTTACTCTTTCATATGGTCACCATTGTTACTCTGCTTGAGAAACGAATTGTAATAATGCAAAACACAATACCACAACTCACTATGGCATCAGATAAGGGTATGCAGAGGAAATACAAGTGCTGGGTAAAAAGAGGCTTGCAATGGCCCAGGGCAAAGGTAGGTCAAAGAATTTGAAAGTGGAGGAGGTGCCAGCAGCGGTATCCCCTCGTAAAATAAATTCAAATAATTCACATCCCTCATTTGGTACTTACGTCTTTACTGGTATCAGCTTATTCTTAGCTTGCCCAGAGATTGAGGGTTGAGTGTCAGGGGAAACTACAGTGGGAGATTAGGTTCGCTCTGACATTGCTGGCGAGCAGGACATCTGTTAGAGTGTGTGAAAAAAATAATTATCAATTAAGTGTCAGTGGGTTGAAAGGCAAAAGTGAACTAACTTCATGTTACTTGTAAAATCAAAATGTTTTCCTTTATGTAAATATGCAATAAGCCAAAAATCATAAACTTGTTTCTTTTTTAATCAATATATCCTTTTATAAAAGTGTGTTTTCTGGACAATTAAATTTCTCCCAACCAAAGTTACTGAAAAAAGGGAATGTTTTAGCTCAAAAAGAGGAAAAAACCATGTTTGGTAGAATTATGAAACAAGCATTCATACTTTCCTCCAAATTCATAATGATTGACACCATGATTGGGGGTGTGCAATTTAAGCTTTTTTTTCATACAACCTTCTTAAGACAAAACTTTGCACGTTAGTTCGAAAAACTAAAATTGCACTGTGAATTGCACAATAATTCATGACACATCTTAAGTATGAGCTAAAATAGTTTTGGCAGTTACCATTGATACTTGTACATAGAATGCCATGTTGGTTGGAGTCATAATGTTAGGGCAGAAATCTGGCATGAGGATAGACTTCATTTCACAACAGCCCAAAATAAAAAATAAACAATAAAAAAATAAATTTGTATAAAAGAAATAAAAAATAATAACAAACCCTAATATCAAAAGGTGTAACGTCTACAGTTGATAGAGGTCAAAATTGAAAGCAAATTTTATGGAGACAACATTTTTAACTCTTACTTTTATTAGATCCACTATGTAACGTTAGACTAGACCCTCGATGTATCAGGCTAATGACATAACAGCAAAGTCCCGTAATGCCTGCACGGGACAGAGTGACTTTGTAGCAGACTGGACTAAGCGGATGCTTTGAGGGGGGCCACGTTGATTATTTTTAGAAGTGCGAAAGTGGATAACAACTGACCCACTATGGGACGCAGCGTTAGGCTGGCAAAATTGAACATCTTCAAAACTGAGAACCGAGGTCAAATTGCAATGATTGGAAGTAACCGCAAATTCGCTAACTCGCATGAACCCGAAAAATGCACTAAGGAAAACTGATCGAAACAAAGTTTCCTCGAATTGTGAGGAACAAACTGCACTTAAAGAACCCGAAAAACGCTCAAGTAATGGCAATGAAATGGGTAACCGATCATCCATACTCGGGCGGAGTCGACGCGCGCCTTCAATCAACTTGGAGGCAACGAAGTCGTTCGTCGGGTCAACAAATCCCCGAACTTTATGAAAATAGCTCACGCCAGAGACGTAGGTAGAAATATATGACGGGTGTAATCCCCGTAAAGAAAGCCACGCGATAAATTGCCGAATCTCAGAAACTGTTGCCGGAGCTTCGCTTTCCAGTGGGTGTTGCCAAGATTGGTTGAATGCCCACCAGCCAGATGCATAGGTCTTTGAAGTATTGGCCGCAATTGCTGCTGAGAGCAAGCGCTCGATCTCGTCGCCTACCATACTGGCGGGAGTGGGGGGAGCGGAGTCATACATTGATCGGCATGGGGGGCGGCTTCTCGAAAGCGCAACATCTGGAAACGAGATAAAGCATCCGCAATGTTGTTGAACTTTCCTGGTACATGAACCGCTTTAACTGAAACATTAAAACGGAGGCACTGCAATACAAACGGGCGAACCAACGTCATAATCATTGCACAGCGGGAGGATTTCTTATTAATGATTTCCAAAACAGCTGTGTTATCAGTATGAAACAATACCTTACGCCCCGCTAAGAGCTCTGCCCAACACAACATAGCAATATACAGAGGAAAAAACTCAAGAAACGCGATCGAAGGGGAGCGGCGGCGGAGGGCTGCCGGCCATCGACCTTGAACCCATTTGCCTTGAAAGTAGGCACCAAACCCCAAGCTAGCAGCAGCGTCGGTAAATAATGAAAGGTGATCGCTGGTTTCCCACTCTTCGTCCGCAAAAACTGACACGCCATTGAAATGATTCAAAAATTCCAGCCAAGTTAACAGATCAAGGCGAACTCCCTTAGATATGCGCACTTTATGGTGGGGGCGCGACAAGCCTTGTGAAAGCGCGATAAGGCGGCGTAGAAAGGCCCTTCCGGGTGGAATTGCCCGGCACAGGAAATTGAGTGACCCTACAAGTGACTGGATGCCGCGGAGTGAAATCTTGCGTTGCTGAAGGAACTGGTCAATGATGGCAGAAGTTGCCACAATTTTGTCGCGTGGGACACGCACCGTAGCATCAACCGTGTTAATTTCTAATCCCAAAAAAACGTGAGCGCTTGAACAGGCCCAACCGTTTTCTCAGGCGCAAGGGGGACCCTTAACTCCGCGCAGGATGTCTGAAAACAGTGGAGGAGTCGTGCACATTCCACATTGGACTGCCCGACGAACAAAAAATCGTCAAGATAATGTGTCAACGACAACGATTGACTAATAAGCCTAACGCGAAAATCCAAAAAGGAGCTTTATTTCTCAAAAAGTGAGCAAGCAATACTACAGCCCATTGGCAAACACTTGTCAAAGTAAAATGACCCTTCAAACACAAACCCCAAAAGGTCATAGTCGCGGGGCGACACCGGAAGCAATCGAAATGCTGATTTGATATCGGCCTTAGCCAGCCAAGCGCCAACACCTGCGCGCTTTGCCAGCGACACTGCCACGTCAAACGAGGAATAATGCACCGTGCAAAGATCCCGGTCAATAAAATCATTAATCGACTGGCCGAGGGGAAAGGAAAGATGGTGAATCAGGCGAAATGAATTCAGCTCGCGTTTCGGCACTAAGCCAATCGGAGAGCATTGTAAATTAGGGAAAGGCCCGGCAATCCTACCCTGGAAAATTTCCGAAGCAAGTTTGTCACGAACAACTTGAGGATGTTTCAATGCAGAAGGCAAACAGTGCGAATCGCGAGGCGACCGGGGACCAGTGTACCCCAAAGAAAAACCATTGGAAAAACCATGTAACAAAAGTTGCGCATCACGCGTATCAGGGTATTGTGAAAGCCATTCTTGCAACACAAACAAATTAATTGGTGTTGGGAGGACGAAAAGAACTTTGGCCAGCATGCGCACCCAGTCCCGCCTTCTGTTTACCAACGCTTGTATGTGGGAATGAAGGAGCCGAGGACAGGTCCTTCTGAACTCCTGCGCTGCCGTTCACAGACAGTGCATTCCGTGGCCGCGGAGCACGAGCGGACCGACCGGCTGCCCCTGCAGTCGAACCCTGCGCCGGACCCCCCTGTACGGCAACGTGCAGCGCCATTTTGCAATCAGAAAAACGACATCCGGCCGGTAGATTGAACGCAAAACAGTGACCAGATTTTAACGTTGCATGCCGCTGTGCGGGTTGATAGGAATGAGGATCACCCCTCAATGCCGGAGAAGTTACGCTGGCAGCCGCGACTGTGAGCCAGAGCTCAAAATCAATCTCACCCCATGACCGGGCCGGATTCATTTCCTGCCTTAGCCAAAACTGCTCATCATACGACCTCCAACCGAGGCCCGGAAACTGAATGGACGCGGTGCGCACAATCTCAGCGTATTTCAACATTTCGGCCCAACGATTGGGGTGCCGTGACAGAAAAATAGTCATGAACGTGTTGTACGCAGACTGCCAAATGTCAAATGTTTCAATGCGCTTGCGCTGTGGACCCTTTTTCTTGACAACTACGTTCCCCCCTTCCACTGCCAGAGTGACATTTGAACCACCCGCTTCGAAAGACCTAGACAGTGCTGCGCCCGCCGCATCATTGTAAAGTAGCCCGAAATCCACAAATTCGCCCTGCCAAATGTTTTCTTTCAAAGATTGGGGGACATGAACGCCTAGGGGGGGTGTACAAAGAACCAGCCAACTCAGGACGGCTAAACGGTAGGCCTAATAAATCATTGCAAGATGGCGAAACATTGTTAGCATGATTAACGTTAGCAATAGCAGACCCACAATAAGTGACTCACCCCCCGCGAAACGGGTCCCGTCTGTAGCTTGGCGAACCCCATCTCCCATGCCCACTGAATAACCAAGACGGCTGGTCGACGCCATCACCGGCGCGGAAGACATATTAGGCCTAGGACAAGAGTCATGTTCGACGGGTGCTGAGCATGCTGAAGAAACACCGACATCCTGATCCTGGAAAGATGGCGAGACAAGGGGGGTAGGCCACGGTCGAGTCGTCATGGTGGGTGCAGAGCCAGCTGCCGCAGACGAAGGACTGGCGATAGCAGGCCAAGGGTGGCTGGTCGTAGTAGCACTCCTACAACAAGGCCCAGCGGTATGCCCACATGATGATGTAGCAGTAGAACAAATGTCCGAAGACACAGATGATCGGCCGACATGGAGACCGTGAGCGCTAACGCTAACGTCGGCCCTGCACGAAGACGGTGGCCAAGCCGTAGAACTGATGACTGGAGGCGGCAAGGACCCCGTGCCAGTCGAAACGCCAGCCGAAAAGACGGGAGAAGTCGGCAAGAAGATAGTCGACGCACTCGTAGAAGATGTTGACACGGCAGGCGGAATTTGCAGTCCGTCGGCCGGGCTCACTGGTGGAACACCCTCAGGAAGAGGAAATGACGGCACCGTACGCCCCCGACGATTGGCCAGCTGTCATCGCGGTTGTGCCGTTGTGGTAGCCTCTGATCGCTTCGCCGGTGCTGATGACCTGACAGCGGCCTCCGAAAACCGCAAAGGACGGCGCCTGGTGCGTTGTAAACCACCACGATTCATGTCGTTGGGCTAGTATTACTACGCTTAACGGTAGGCTGAATTACTATGTAGCCTAGGCCTAGGCCTATGTTGAAAACAAAACTCAGCAGTTCCTGTTCTGCATGTGGTCCAGTTGCCCCTGGATAGATGTCACCTTCGTCTGAAGATCTTTCACGATATCCAGCATCACGAGGAGAACACTTTGATCGGTCATAGCATGTGACTGCTGGACACCAGTGTTAGATGAAGACTTGGCAGCATTGATGAGATCGTGAACTTCCTGAGTTACAGTTGCCCGCATGCGATCTCTGACACCGGTCAGAGGGATGTCATCATCGGATTTGTCACTCTCCATGTCGTCTAATATAAGAGGGAACAAATATAAGTGTAACGCATTATTTGCAAAACAGAATGAAAGTTCTATAACGGACACATTTGACAGTAGAGATACCGGCGGCTAGGGTTGCAGTGCAGCACCGGAGAGGGAGCCGGAAATAGGCTGGCCCTAATGATAGTGTAAGTGAACGTTGTCAGTTGTCTGTATGATTTCGATGGATAACGTGTTGATTTTGAGAGTTGAGCTAAATGGTTGTCGGTTTATTAAAATCAGTTTTGCTGTTGTTCATAGCAAAAGTTGCCTGTCTCCCGTCACTTATTTCAGCAATCACGTATCCCCATAAACCTGTTTAAACATCGGCCGAAACTTGTAGTTAATGTCCATATGCGGGAACATACGGAGACAAACAAGAAAACGAAAAGTTAATTTATACTTACATGGTCGTTTCTTGTCTGGACGGAGGATGTTGTTCGCCAAGTCCATTTCCATTCCAAATGCAGGACTAAAGTCAAAAGCAGAGAACCGTGTGTGTTACAAAACGTGCTTGCAAGTCGATGTCCAGAAAGGTTGTGAGGAGAAAGGTATAGATGAAAGTGCCACAACAACAAACACAAAAAAGCCTTGATTTTCTTGTCCGCTCCAGTAATTATCAGTAGCGTGGGCAAGCGCGGGGGGATGCGATAGCAACTCTCCGTCATAGTAGAATCAGTCAAGATCAAAGATGGAGTTCAGCCCGCTGCGCTCTTTTCCCGTTCCTGATACATGTACATGGTGTATACCTATTTTCAGTCCACTTAAAGCCATGGAAGCCTCGCCTTTGCAAACAACGACCGACATGACCGACCGCTTCCCGTTTTCTCCAGTGAATCAAACGCATCAGTCAAGAAAGAGGCTCTTTGATGAAGACCCAATTCCTGCTCGAGGGGAACTTTCAAGAAAGGGAGGAAAGAGACGACTCTTTGAAAAACATCCGTCGCTAACTCCCACCGTAGTTGACATACTGACTGATCACGGCTTCGCTGCTCACAAGCGCCGGTCCGAGACGTGGTCATCTGTTGGAGTAACGGCACGTCAGTTGCAGACAGATGTCATAAATAAAATACCAGAGATAGGGAAACACAAGATCAGTACGAGTACACTTCGAAGGCTGTTTGTCCCCCCAAATCGCTCAAACAAGGCTAGCATCAGATATCAGTCTGTAATTGATGCGAAGGTTGGAGTCAAGAAAAATGACATCAGCAGCAATCACAAGGGATCACATTTCTGCCGAGCTTCAGTTGCCTACGCCCTAGAGATGGCCGCATGCTTTCAGAATGAAGTTTCAATTTGGTCAGTAGATGACAAAAACAAATTACTTGTAGGAAGTGGTCCCTGTGTGGACAGACGAATGGCCTTCAAAAGTTTCTTCAAGAATGACAACGTACGCTATCCAGACCACAACTTTGCTACCAGTTACAAGGTCATCCCCAGTGGATATATGCAGCTGCTCCCTAAAACACAGTCGGCGACGCCATCAGGGTACCGTACAGACGACTTAGGCCGTGTGCATTACAAGTACCCAAGAACCGGTCCTCTCACTGTTTGCCTACGAGGCAACAAGTTCTTCAAGGCAACAACGTACAACCATCACACTGACCTGTTTCCACTTCTCAGAGAAGAACGTGACAAGAACGGGAAAAATGCGGCTGTTATTGTGTCTGACAACGGCCCTGACTGGCGAAAAAACAGCTTGAAAGTTGTCATGATGATGGGACGACTCTGGCGCGACCTCTGTCTGGACTATCTCTGCATCACTGCATATGCTCCTGGGGACAGTCGATTTAACATGATCGAACATAGTTGGGCACCCTTGACGATGTGGTTAACTGGCCTTCAGCTGTCTGCAACTTTGCCAGGGGAGGACAAAACACCAGAGGAGCAGACATCCTTGACACCAAGAGAGAAGCAAGATGAAAACGCGGCGGTCCTTGACAAGGCAATTGAAGATGTGCATCGCTGCCTTCAGGGACGGACATTTGATTCATTCCCAGTCAATCCAGTGGCGATAAAGTCATCCTCTGAGCACATCCACAATGACGAATCACTGGTCGAGGAACTCAGTGATGCAAGTTCATCAAAAATCCGAGACAATCCAGCCTTATCTGAACTTGCCGAGGAATACAGATTTCTGACGAAACACTCAGTTCAACGAACATTCACACTAGAGTTCACCAAGTGCGAAGACCAGCTCTGTTTCCACTGCACGAGAAACCCAGTGCGCTCTAAAAAGCTCATGACGTTTCTACGCGAATTTGGCGGAGGTTGCAATTTTACTCCAAGACAGTCTGATCACCATCCAGGTCATTTTCAGACATGGCACGAGCTGGCATCACAGGGACTGTCTGGGAAACTGAAGGAACAAGCACTTGATGAGAACCTCGGAACTACGCTCAAGGGAGATAGAACCTGCAAGTACGGGTGTCGCAAGGTGTTCAACAGTGCAGCTGACAGAGACCGTCACATCAGGCTTGTACACAAATGTACATAGCGTTGACTGGGAAAAAATTAAACCAATCGGCCCTTTTCAGGGCCACACATTTTCCAAAAAGAGAATAATGTTGTCTGTAAAAAAAAAAGGTGCCCCAAACACATAACAATCTGACCCCCGTGAAATAAATAACAGAAACACACAAAACACCAACTTAAACTCAACATTAATACTTGTTTAAACATAATTACCTTTGAAAAAAATACAACGATAAAATATGATAAGAATTATAATAAGCCATATAGATATTAAACCATAAAGAAATACAAGAAACACAAAACCATCATTAGTCCCCAAAAAGCAACTGTACGAGTTGCCACATGTACAAGTTGACCAGCCTCATATGGACGAGTTGGCAGGTGTATATAGAAAATATATTTTTAAACCGATTCTAATTATGCCGAACATATTTTGAATGAAAGTCAATTTCACAGGAAATGGAAAAAATACATTTATTACCAAAATAATGACTGATAACAAATAATAAAATTAAATCTTAGCTTAGAAGCAATAATCAATCCATAACAGATGAGCATGAAATATTCTTGCACGGAGACATATGCAGCCATTAACAAGAAGTCCGTGCAACACGGCACACATTGTGGTCAGCGTGCCTGCACTGAATGTTGACCGTCCTCATGAAGCATTAGCCCCGTGGCCGGTACACGGCTGTGGGGGTATAATCACAAAAGGGTAAAATCGCACATGCACCTCCAAATACAAAAAAGGTATGAGAAATCTTCTAAAATGTAGTTTGTATAAAGCAACTTCATTCAAAACAACGTATTTTGTGAAGAATAAGTGAAGAAGTTTCGAGAAATTTCGACGACGAACGAGATTGACTCTCTAGCTAACTGTGAGTGAAAAAAGATGGATTTTAGTATGGTGCTCTGGGGATGAAACGCTTTTAAATGATCAAGTCTAGCAGGAGACACGTAACCAGATTTTATTTCACATGAACAACGTGCACACTGCACAGATCGTTTGGTGGGGGAAAGTCATTTGCGGCCCTACATAATGCAGTGCAAATGTGTGCATGCATGCGGGGCTGGGAATACATAAATGTACGTACTACGTATGGAATATTTACGTACGGTGTATAAAGTATGTCCGTTTGAGTAACCACAGTTCGCATAAAATCATCGGGCTTTTGGAATGCCAACATGATAGTGTTTTTCCTGCTTTCATTGTGGACTATCAAGTAAGTGATAAGCAGTTGACACTAATCCGCTTAGAACACCTATTCATGGACGATGTGCATGGTGAGCGAGGCCTCGCGTCAGTGACTTTGAAATGCCGACAGGGATTAGAGCCACGCAGGCCCTGTATACCGGCCGACAGAGATAGTCAAACAGGCCGAGGATCAAACAGGCCAGACACCGGCCGGGTGTAGTTGGCCTGTAGACATACCGGCCAGCAGTGGACGCCGCGCCTAAAGATGCCCAGAAAACCAACGTAATGGCAATAACGCAAGATAAATGGCGACGACGAGAAGCAAGAGTCCAGATTAAAATCAGATAAATAAATCACACAATTCCGGAAAACTGAATCAGAAATAATCCAACAAATTAATTCCGGAAAACAAATTTGCTCTGTTCACTTCCAGTGGCTGTGACAGAGTGACTATTAGTAGCGTTATAATAAAGCACCCGATGTCCTGACGCGTAAACAATGCTTCCAATTGGTTAAAAGTTTCTTCCCCCGGCATTTGCATATATCTGCGGCAACTCCCTTTGAATAATTATACCTTATTTGGCAGCGCGCACTACGCGCCTCCCTTTGATACAAAAGTAAACAAATGCACCGAGGTCAAGTTCGGAAGGTATGTACACGCGTGCATATAAACTGTTGCACGTAAATATAATGCTTAAGTGCTTTTCTGAGTTGTTAAACCATAACATTGTTGCCGCAACCAACCAACCCCCGGAAGCAAGGAATTCGCCGCGTATAATATCTTTTACCATTGGAGTTATGGTAAAAGGTGGTAACGTTAGACTAGACCCTCGATGTATCAGGCTAATGACATTTTAATTGCAAACCGGTTGAAGTGTACCCATCCATGATCTATTTTAGATTGCTGCCTTCACACTATTTCATGATGATTTTTCATTTTACAAGATTTAGATCTCACAAAGACCATAACAATCAATCAATTTTATTGCAGGCTCCCGGCCCCGAGCCTAACGTTAGTGTTGAATCTGACTGTATCAGAGAGAGAGGGCGCTCTCCAAAAGTTTGTTCATGTGTCTTTTTGCCTATTGGTGGCGCTGTTCGTTTTGAAACCATCTGAGTGGAAACCACTGAACCAATTGTTCCAGAATTTCCCAGATTAAAATCCAGATTAATCCCATTGCATAATCTTTGACTGGGTGAGTTTTATAAGCATTGTTAAAGATGATTATGTAATGATTCTTTTGAGATATGGATTAATGACCAGGGTTTAGATTTATTGGTTTATTTCAGGGTCTTTTATGGGATTAATTTCAGTAATGTGGGTAACCTATGTGCATGTTGGTTTTTGCTATTTCTCACCCCCAGTACCATTGTTTACACTTATGAATGATCACCCGGGTTTGTGCTCATGTATTAATTAGGGTATTTTCTTTAATTCTTGTTTCAGTATATGTAAGTTGTAGTACAACTGAACTATCCGCCAGAAGTGGAGTGGGAAAATAAAACAGAGGTTACAGTCAACCAGTGAGAATCACAATTTATACAGTCCCAACATATTTTTGGTCCTTCGGACCGGATCAACCTCTGCTACTGTTCCTGTTCCGAACAATTGATCTGAACCTGCAACCATGGATCAAGCCAAAGCACAGTCTGTGCATAGTGCCCGCTCAAGATTGAGCGCAAGGACCCGTGGTTCTTCCACCAAATCTCTGTCCCCGTCCGAGATCCAGAGGAGATTGGCAGAACAAAAGGACCGGCAGCGACTTCATGACTTGAAGAGAGCAGCGGAGGAGAAGAAAATCTGCATCCGCAGGGAAAGGGCCCTGCAAGAAGAGACCACACGCCTGGAACAAGTTCAGCGAGAAATTCGGTTCCAACGCCAAGCAGTTGAGGCCCAGCTGGAGGCAGAACTTCGTGAAACGGAGATCGACATGCAGCTCAAGGAAGCGGAGATCCAGTTGGAGACGGAGCGACTGCATCGGGAACTGGAGGTTGCAAACGCTTCAGGTGAACTTGCAAAAGCTGCATCGAACCCAGAACTTGCACACATAAGTGGCTTGCCTGATAATACATATGCAAGGACAGTGGATTGGGTTAATCATAGTAATGGTGTTATTATGTCATGTGGTGCTCCACCTGTAACTGTAACTCAATCTCCAGTTGCAATCTCAAGTGCAACTAGTAATGCATGTATGATACAGCCTGATGTACCAATTTGTAATACAGTAACTACTCCTGTTGTTACATCTGTTCCAGTGTGTGACCATATGCATATGTTGAATTCTCATGTTAGTTCACTGGTAAATCAGCATGTAATTCCGAATGTAAATTATACATGTACCCCTGTAAACCCGAATCCATGTACCGTTAGTACAATTACTGTGCCTGTATTGCATAGCGCTGGGTTAACGTTTACAAGTACTAGTATGACTGCTGCAAGTAACCAGCCGTGCCTCGGTCAGTCACATGTAACCTTTTCTCCCATGAGTGTTCATAGGTCTCACGGGGCGGCTGTTCCATGTCCCAAACCGTTACCAACATCTGCATGTCCTCATCACCCCCCTGTTAGTGGGAGAGCTGCGCAGTCAGTCTCGGCCCATTATACACCAGCTGTTCTGCAGATTGCCGAATCCAGCGAATCTTCTGATGAAGTCAGCAGTGACGATGAACCCACATCCGGGGACAAGAGGTCAAGGTCAAAGGTCAAACCTGCTAGCGGTGTGCAAGCTTACACACCTGGGCATAGCGCGTTCTTTGACAGCCTGCCTAAATTACAAATTCCCAAGTTTCAGGACGAACATGACACAAAACAGTATGTGACATTTCGTTCCCTGTGGGAGAGTGTAATGACCAGACCCGAGCTGCAGCTGCCCGAAGCAATGAAATTTGCATATCTCAGAAGCCATCTTGGAGGCCGCCCGCTGGCTATGGCCGACAGGAACATGGTTCTGGGAGACGACGCATACAAGACAACCATGAAGCAGTTCGACAAGGCATTAGGAAGTCCAGCTCGAATCGTCCAGGGATTACTAGACCAGCTCGAGGTGCGTTCACCGGTCTCTCCAAATGATTGGGCTGGTCTCCGTGAGTTCTCGGACGAATTAGTCGTTCTGGTCGGGACTGCGTCAAAGTTTGACTTTGTAGTTGAGCTCGAACACCATCGCTTTGCTGCTAGTCTGGCAAAAAAGCTTCCTGATCGACTCCACACCGAATTTCTGTCAAGAATGTGGCAGAAAGACCGAGGGCACCAGTACACCATCAAGCATTTGTCGGGGTGGCTTGAGAAGAAAACCGGTCCCGCTGGACTGATCCTGCTGGAGAAGTCAAGCCGAGGGAAAACCGGGAAGAACTTGCCACCTTGGAAGGACAAGGATCGTGACCGGAACTACCATCAGCGGAAGTCTTCGAAGGAACAACCAACACCTACCCGAAGCTATCTTGCGGGTACTCAGCCGAACGCAGAGGACTCAGCCGTGTTATTCACAAAGGGTGTATCAGATGTGAATCCTTCCAAGGCCGGAAAGGTGAAGTCGTCCAACACAAGGGTGACCTGCCTTTACTGCCAGAAGAGTGAGACAGGGCACTATTTGGAAACCTGTGCCGAATTCCTGAAGTTGACCACCGAGAAGCGGTCTAAGTGGCTCTCAGACAACCATAGTTGTTTCAAGTGCGCTAAGAAGCATGAACAGGAATGCCCATTCCCGAAGAAATGCGACCAGTGCAAAGGAGATCACCGTACTAGCCTCCACGACTTGGCTAACCCCCCTGCTAAAGACCCGAGCACAGTTCTCTGCTCTGGTGTTGGGACGAAGCCAACGGTGGACTACGAGCGTGACGTCCTCATCAAGGTCGTCCCCCTTAGCGTGCATGGCCCAGATGGGATGCTTGAGACTTACGGCGTCCTTGATCAATGTGCGGAACGCACAATGATTCTACAGAGGGCAGTAGACCAACTTCAGATTCCAGGCCAAGAAGAATCCCTCCGAGTCATAACTGTAGCAGGGGAGGCAGTCTGGAAAGGAAGATGCGTTGACTTCGAAGTTTCACCGAGAGAGGATCCGAATCACAGATACCACATTGAATGTGCATTCTCGGCAGATGATGTCCAGTTGGCTACCTATAGTGTGTCAGCGGAAAGACTGCAAGAGAAATGGCCGCACCTGAGAGGCCTTTCCCTCTTCTCTGCAACCAACGTCCAGCCAGTGGTTCTCATAGGGGCTGACCACATCGAACTGACGCTATCCAGTGAAGCTCGAACTGGCCCCAAAACTAGTTCTCCTGTGGCATTGAACACAGTATTTGGATGGACCGTCCAAGGCAGACAAGGTCTTCAGCACCCGGGAAAGACCACAGCAAGCCAACAGGTTCTGTTCACGACATGCCAGCAGCCAGAACACCAGATCTACCACTTGATGGAGAGGTTCATGGCAGTAGACAAGCTTCCACACGTCAACGAAAGGGAGGCGACCCGCTCCCGACAAGACCGTCTGGCCATCAAGACACTTGAGGAGAAAACCCGACGTGTCCAAGTAGAAGAGATCCAGCGCTACGAGACCCCCCTGCTGTGGAGGTCAGGCAGTAAGATCCCTTCCAGCTGCCCAAAAGCTGTGCAGGCCTTGGCACGCTCTCACCAAAGAAGAGTTCAACGTGAGCCGAAACTTGCAGAGTACTGCAGGGGATACATGACGAAGCTTAAGAATGACGGGCATGTCCGAGAATTGGGTCCTGTAGAGAAACTTACTGTGGATGAACTACGTGGATGGTACATTCCGTATCATGTGGTGCAATCTAGTGGGAAGCTCCGACTCGTCTTCAGTTGCTCGTTCATGTATGAGGGCCAGAACCTGAATGGCGAGTTACTTGCGGGACCTACTCTCAGCTCTTCGTTGTTGGAAGTGTTGCTACGCTTCAGGCTTGGCCGCGTAGCAGTTTCCGGAGACATAACAGCCATGTTCCACCAGATCCGACTGTCCGAAGCTGATCGACGATTGTTCCGCTTTCTATGGTGGGATGAAGACCAAGCCACTTGGGTTGTTGTTGAATGGACAGTCCTCCCATTTGGCGCTACCTGTAGCCCATGTTGTGCAACCTTTGCACTACAGAGGGCAGCTCAAGATGGCCACACGAAGTACCCACTCGTGAGACACACTATCGAGAAGGAGACCTATGTTGATAATCAACTTGCCAGCCGTGACACAGAAGAACAGGCAAAGGAGTTGATCGTCAGCACCAGACAGTGTCTTCAAGAAGCTGGCTTTCAAATGGTTAAATATGCTAGTAGCCACCCAGAAGTTGTTGAAGATCTCCCTGCCCAAGTTCGTTCTGATCGTCACCTACAATCATTGTCTCTGGCCCGACAAGAGAACTTGCCCGAACCGGCACTTGGACTCTGTTGGGATTGCCAGAGTGATGAGCTCTACCATCCTGCAAAGATCCTGGAGAAGTCACCACTAACCAAACGGAGTGCTCTGAAGATGCTCGCCAGTCAATTTGAACCTCTTGGGGACATTGCCCCATTCACGGCACGGGCCCGACTGATAGTGCAGGAGCTGTGGATGAGTAAGCTAGACTGGGACGATGAAGTCAAGGATCCAGACACCCTCCGGCGATGGGAGGAGTGGACAGGAGAGTTAGAAAGCCTCCCATTGGTTCGACTTCAACGATGTTACACTCCAGCACATATTGACAGTGCTACAGCTGAGCGCACGTTGCATGTCTTCTGCGATGCATCGGAGCGTTTGTATGGCGCGGTTGCCTACCTTCGTTCTGTCGGTGCAAAGGGTGAGGTTAGTTTGGGTTTCGTCATTGCCAAAAGTAGGGTGGCACCTAAACGTCTCACTTCAATGCCCCGACTTGAACTGATGGCAGCCCTTGTAGGGTCACAGGTTGCTGAAGTCATAACAAAGGCTTAGGATATCACTCTAAAGCACACCACCCTCTGGAGTGACTCGACCACGGTGCTCACTTGGATCCAGTCTGAATCGTGTAGATTCAAAGTATTTGTCGGTACTCGAATCTCCGAGATCCAGAATCTAACCGAGGGATGTGAGTGGCGTTATGTCCGCAGTGCTGACAATCCTGCTGAACGGCGTCGCAGTTGGGAAAGGATTCCCGATGGACTGAAGGACCACCCTGGCTCCACGAACCACCAGATCAGTGGCAAAGTGAGAGTGCATCTGTCTTGGCTCAGACCAGAGCAACGTCATCGGCAGATACAAGTGAAGTGAAGAAGTCCTTCTGTGGATTGACAGTAACAGGTCCTGTCCAGCAACTAGATCTGAAGGGATATGAGAGTTGGACTGATCTTCTGGAAGCTCTTGGCAACCAGTTATTTCCAGCTGACCAGCTTGTGGCGGGTGCCCTTACTCCCCAGCAGGTCCGTGACGCAGAACTCCAACTCATCTGACGAGCTCAGATGGATAGTTTCCAGACTGAGGTTGCAGCACTTGAAGCAGGGCAGGAAATTCCAAGAAACAGCCGTCTATTGGATCTCGCACCAGAGTTAGATGAGGCAATGGAGGTGATCAGAGTCGGAGGCCGCTTGAGGAAAGTTGCCAAAGATGACTCAGTCGATCTTGAGCCCCATCCTATTGTCCTCGATCATCGCCACCCAGTGACAAAGCTTCTCGTGAGAGATGCTGATAATCACTTTAACCACCAAGCAGGAACTCGGCAGATATTTGCTCACCTGAGGCGGCGATTCTGGATTCTTCGAGGCCGTAGTACCATCAAGAGTATACTCCGCACCTGCGCAGATTGTCGACGTTGGCGTGCAAAACCACAAGTTCCCCGGATGGCGGACCTGCCGAAGTCCCGTTTGCGCCTCAACCTACCTCCATTCTACTCAACCGGAATGGACTGCTTTGGTCCTATGATGGTGAAGATTGGACGGCGTCAAGAAAAGAGATGGGGGTTGTTATTCAAATGCATGACTACCCGAGCCATACACCTTGAGCTAGTTGAGTCCTTGGATGCAGACCATTTCTTAATGGCCTGTAGACGCTTCACTTCTCGTCGTGGGGTACCCCACGAACTGTGCAGTGATTGCGGTACCAATTTCAAGGGAGCAGACACAGAGATCCGGGATGCGCTGGAGCAGATGGAACCCGAAATGGTCCGGCGTCTGGCAAAGTACCGGGTATTGTTCCGGTTCAACCCACCGAATGCACCCCACTTTGGAGGTCTGTGGGAGCGAGAAGTGAGATCTGTCAAGGGTGCCCTGAGGGGTGTTCTTGGAGACCGCACAGTTGCCGAACCAGTACTGCGCACAGTGTTGACTGAGGCAGAGGGCATCCTGAATTCGAAGCCATTGGGCTACGCTTCATCCGAGTTGGCAGATCCTGACCCTGTGACACCAAACATGCTGTTAATGGGGCGGCGGGACCCGGCTCTCCCAATGGTCGTCTATGATGAAGCCGAGTTGAAAGGTCGGCGTAACTGGCGCCACAGCCAAGTCCTGGCTGACCAGTTCTGGCGCCACTTCATACGACAGTATCTCCCAACTCTACAGACCCGCCAGAAGTGGCAGCATGAGGTGGACAACCTTTCGGTGGGGGATGTTGTCTTGATAGTCGACTACCAGCTTCCTCGCTCACAATGGCCGGTGGGCACTGTGTCAGAGATCCTGCCAAGTAGTGATCATCGAGTTCGTGCCGTCTGTGTCAGGGTTAACGACCGGGTGTATAGGCGTCCTGTGGCTCGTCTAGTGAGGTTGTCCAAGTTTGAAGCTGTAGGCTGAATGACTCCAAGGCCTCTTCCAACTAACCGACATATATTCAGTTCCTTGCCCAGTTGGTTGAACTGTCTGTGTAGACCCACTACTTGTATTCTAGTTGCGTACTTGTTATTTAGTTTTGTTGCAACCCAGATTTGTATTTTGTGAGTTTTCGAATTTACTTTGCAAATTCGGGGGCGGCCTTGTTGAATTTGACTGTATCAGAGAGAGAGGGCGCTCTCCAAAAGTTTGTTCATGTGTCTTTTTGCCTATTGGTGGCGCTGTTCGTTTTGAAACCATCAGAGTGGCAACCACTGAACCAATTGTTCCAGAATTTCCCAGATTAAAATCCAGATTAATCCCATTGCATAATCTTTGACTGGGTGAGTTTTGTAAGCATTGTTAAAGATGATTATGTAATGATTCTTTTGAGATATGGATTAATGACCAGGGTTTAGATTTATTGGTTTATTTCAGGGTCTTTTATGGGATTAATTTCAGTAATGTGGGTAACCTATGTGCATGTTGGTTTTTGCTATTTCTCACCCCCAGTACCATTGTTTACACTTATGAATGATCACCCGGGTTTGTGCTCATGTATTAATTAGGGTATTTTCTTTAATTCTTGTTTCAGTATATGTAAGTTGTAGTACAACTGAACTATCCGCCAGAAGTGGAGTGGGAAAATAAAACAGAGGTTACAGTCAACCAGTGAGAATCACAATTTATACAGTCCCAACAGTTAGGCTACAGACTCAAGTCATGTACGTACATGTACCTGGTCCTGGTCATGTCATGACTTCAGACTTAAAAAATTTTTCCCGTAAACCGGGCATTAAACTATCCCCAAATTTCCACAAGAAATACCGTATGCCTATGTGCGATGCCCTGAAGATATGCAGGACTACATGCATGCGGACAAATGATGAATTACCTCTGAATTTATGATCCTAAGCATGGAGGTAGGGCTACGGAAGTTGTTCCTGGCATCCATCTTGAAGCTTGTATACAGTGAACGACCGCTGAATTGAGGACGACGGCAAAACCGGGGTGAACGCGTCCTAGATTCGGGCAGATTTAGACACTGCCTTCATCAGATTACATATTTACGATTTTCTTGTTCTTTGTGTTTGTTGTTTAATTATTGATTTGTGTCTTTGTTGTTTTTATGTTCAGGAGCTATACCACAGCAATGGGAAAGGCTTCATCGAATACAGGCTAAAAACGATGCGTGCAAGTCTTCATGCTAGCAGACATGAGAAAGAGTCCAAACCCAAAAACAGAAAGTGCACTTGGATGATGATCAAGATCATTCTATTCCCAGTAGAAATGTCCTCGAAAAGGTGAGTTAGAATTTCACAAATCTAGATATATATATATATCATGCAGTCACAAAAAGGCTTATTAATCAGTCAGATAGTTTCCTGCACTATTAAGGCCAAATTTCAAAGTGCTGCTTAACATATAAATTTGCTAAGAAAGTTGAGTTTAGCAAGGTGTAAAGCACACAATTGTGCTTTAATTAAAACACTATTTGTTCCTGAACAAAACTAGTTGGACCCCAGTTTAATAAAAATAATGCAATGCTTAGTTTTGCTAAGCAAGATTATCTTGTGCTTACCTCATCTCTGCACTTAAAGGTAGTATCATACATTTGTTTTTATCAAAGAAATACAGATTCATGGGCAAAAATGTCAAGAAGGATACAATAACAGTCACCTGTGAAAATTTCAGTCCTATACGGTGCCCACTTTTTGAGAAACAGTAAAAAACAGCCACAGTATTTCTTAAGTCAGTTAGAAGATGGCGGTGGAAAAGCCGCCGGAGACATGCCGGAGTTGTCAATCTTTGATTCCTGTGATCAGAGGTAATTGATCTCTTCGTTCTAATTTCTTAGCTTCCACAAACTGTATACTTAAAATTGCAACCATTAGCTAGTTGTCATCATAGTTCATAAGCCATACATTTTGTTTTCCATTTCCATTAGGTTGAACAGTCGGTAATTCATATCGCATTCAATTTAAATATGTCATTATTTTATTTATTTTTACGAAGGTTTCGGCATCGAGGACTATGTGAAGATAAACCAGCGTAGCAGAAGCCAGCCGTTCATCTCAGCTGTTGGGGGAGGGAATGCAGAGCTCGGACCGTACCTTCGTAATCAGCGGCAAGCCATCCCCAGTGAAGAACTCTTTCAAGCAGTAATTTCTCTCAGTTTTGAATTGATTTCAGACTTTCAGAGTAGTGGAAGAAACTTACTAAATTGTTTATTTGATATTCACAATGCCGTGAAAGAATGACCAAATAACGTGTGTGTTATTATCAATCGTTAATATTTGTGATTATTTTTGAAAACAAAATATATAATTAATCATCCTCTGTGGATTTTAGAAATTATTCAGCATAATGCTTAGTGTTTTGTTTTACGATGACAGTTCAAAATGTATTAATTTGCTCTAGTGTGTTTTCAGAAATTCAACATCAATGCATGGTGATTTCATATCGTTTAATGGATGATAAGCAATGATTGATTAGCCATGCTATACGGCAGTTAAGCAACTGTTTAGACATATTGAAAGGTTGCTAATGCATGTGAAACCAAAGCAGATGTTTAAGAGATCATTTGAAATAATTCTAATACTATATACGATCATAGCTTAATCAGAATATATAAAGAAGTTGATTTTATGTTTAAAAAAACGAGCTCAGGTTAAAATAAAAACACAGTAACGTGTGAGTGATCAAATAATGTCATGATTGTAATGTTTCTTTAATTTCCCTAATTTGTTTAACCGAGTAGCATGCTAAACATTACTCAACTAAAGGGTAAACAAATAGCACAACTGCGTTGGGTAAGAACATTTTACAAAATATCTGGGTAAGAATTTTACACAACACCTGGGTAACATTTGGGTTGGGTAAGGTTTACCCAACTTACGAGTTACATGACATGTATACATTATAATACCCAAAAGATAATACTACACTTTTATTATACAATCAAATCTATCAGCGTTTAAACCTAATGTTGGTAAATTTAGTGTTTGTGGCATTTATTTATGAAGAACTATAAATTGATCGCGTAGTAAAGTTTGTCTAATACGGCAAGGTCACATGCATATTAGCTTCGTGGAAAATGAACCGTCAAGACGGGTATTGCTCATGAGGGGAAATCCCGGACCTTGAAATGAGACATAACGTCATTGAAAAAACGTAGCGACACAGCGCGCAATTACAGAAATACCATGTGGGCCAACCAATTCACTGGGCACGAACCTAACCCAGATATTATAGTTCAAAACCAAAAATGAAAAAAGACGTCTCTTAACGTGTAACGTGGTTTCCAGCAATTACTCTATGAGTTATGAAGAATGGTGCAACACGTGACCAAGAAGCAGACTTTCATGGGCGCTCTTTGGCTGCCAGCAACATCAACCCATATGTCGTCGACGTTTTCACGAACTGACGAATCCGTACACACAGCCACGCAAACTATGAACTGAGAAAATCGCGTTTGAAGTTTTACGTTTTTTAAAATCACCATCTCGACGACTTTTAAGCTTCAAATCCCAAAAATTTTAGCAAGTTTGGCAAGGACATGAGTTACTTGAGATCTTGAACATACTTTAATATGCAGTTGCTTATTAATTAAGACGCTGCTCATTACGAAACAGATTCGTCAGTTCGTGAAAATGCAAAACCATGACTGACACACGGTAGCACGGCGATTCGTCACTGCGCGCGCTCGATTCGTCAGTTCGTGAAAACGCAAAACCCTGCATGCCACGCGCGCAACACTGATTCGTCTCATACAGCGCATGCGCCCTTCTAACAGGACTGATTTTTCATGATTTACTGCGGTACCCTCTTGATATTGGATTCGATATTTGCTGTTCTCGAGATATCCTGCAATCAAAAAAAATCTGCCTTTTTGATGACTTCATGATCGTTTTCGTTGCTTTTGCAAAACTAAACATGTCCGTAGCGTTTGCCATTCTCGAGACATGCTTCGAAGAAAATTGACTAATTAAATATTTAAATGAGGTTTCACGTGTTTAATTAAAACACAATTTAATTCTAACATGTTCGTCATAATATCGTCATCACTTAAACATTCTTGGAGTAGCATTTAGCATTTTTATGACGTTAATTATGACATCACAGGTTTTTTTCACAGCCGCATGCAACTCTTCAGGACCTTACACAAATTTGTCAAAAAAAAATTAATTAACATATCGTTTGTTGTTCTCGAGATATGCTTTAAACAAAAAATCAGCCTTTTTACGTCACCATGATGATGGAGCGGAGACCTAGGGCCTGTCTGTTTCACGCAAAGGATCATGAATCCTTCGGATCCGGATTCCATTTTAGCGTACCCTGCATAGGAGATGGATCCGAAAAATGGGATCCGGATCCGAGGATTCGTCCGAAACAAACAGGCCCCTAGCGCCCCCTAGGTGGCTGTTATATTATCTTCGCACATGCAGTCCGAGATCCGTGGTCGATTTCACGAAACTCCTCGCACGCTGCGAAGCATCGCAAATGCGTCGCAGCCGCGACGTATCGTTATAAATATTTTAATGAAATAAAAGTTGTGAATGAGGATGGCCTTTTCGCACAACGACCATTTTGTGCCGCAGACTACACTGTAAAAAAGTATGTTTTTTTAACAGAGATTTTGTTCTTATTTGCTTTTACAATTGTTTGTGATTTCACTCATACTTTTGTTATTTAACATAGAAATTGTAAAATGACAGTGAAATTTAACATAACTTTTTTTTTTTTCATCGGCTGTGAAACATCTTAGTTTTTTTTACAGAAAATGTGTACTTGTTTTATGCATTTGCATGTTTTTTTAAATCTTTTTTTTTGTTATTTGACATTTATTTCTATATATCCGTTTATTTTTACAATCGTCGGACGTTATTTTATCAGGTTTATTAGGGGCCTAATTTAATATGTCATGTTGCGTTTGGACTCAGTATTTATTGCTCAGTTCTATAGACAAAGGAATTAAAGTGTTTGATCCCGGCCGCTGTGAGCGGATGCATCATGTTTGATGCAGTCACTGACACTGCCATTTTTCCATGCTGAATTCTCCATTTTTTTTTTGTGGGGGGGGGGGGTTCTTTTTTCTTTTTTTTCACCCCCCCAAAATTTTTTTATATTAATATATATATATATATATATATGTTAGCCGACCATCTTTGAATGAGCGATATAACGTATACATCGTTCCGTGCAACTCGTACTAGACTACTGGTACTACCTCGTCGTGAACGTAACGTTACTTATATTACAAATTTGTATTCGACCATTCCTGTAAAGTCTCCGGTACAAACTCCGGTATGTTCTCCATAGATTTCGAGAAAGAAAAGCCTCGATCGAACAAATAAGTGCAGCAATCATCGGCTTTACAACAGCGACATCCTAGTAATACGCACAGGGGCCGCATGTTTGTTTACGTTGAATACCCGCTATAGGTCACGTGACAAAGAGGACGCAATTGGTCTATTGTTCGTGATTTCATCCGTAGTTTAGTTATTTAACATAGAAATTGTAAATTTACAGTGACATTTAACATGACTTGTGTTTTTTTCACAAAGACTGTAAAACATTTCTTTTATTTTTTTTAAATGTGAGTTTGTTATTTGCATTTACATGTTTTTAAATTCATGTTTAGTGTAATTTGACATTTATTTTTTAAATATTCATGCATTTTTACACGTTTGTGTTGATTTCACAAACAATATTGTTATTTGATATAGATTGTTATATATTGTTATTTGATATTGGATTTTAAAGACAATAATGTAGGCCTACTTGTTATTAATTGCCTTCAAATGATTATTGTTATTTCTAATAATTTCATTTACATTTTGCTAGGCGCCTACATATGTTCTTTATTTCAAACACACTTATTGTTGATGCAGACTGTCCTATAGCACCCTCTTGCAGTTTACCTTAGTGGAGTAATGAATGAAACTAATTAACAACCTCATGTATTGAGAAGCCATATTTTGACAGCATTTGAGAAAGACAATTTGAGACTAAAGGATGCAAGGAGGTAATTAATATGTCCTCTTTCAAATACTGAGATAATTATGAGATTTGATATTGATAAAAAGGATATTTTCTTGAGATTGTTTCACTCATGGATGTCTTGATTCTCACATGTAACGTTATACACATAATACATGGTTGTATTTTGATAATGTTATTTTCCAACTTATGTACTTATAAGTCCGAATTACTCTCTTTGTTATAGACCATCAGAATAAAAGCTCTAGTAGAGACCTTTGCATTGTAACCTAACTACTGTGCCAGAGGAGTTATTTTCTCTCGTCACTCTTCTCTGGATTGATGATTATCTGCGACCACCTTGAAGGCGACATTGTGAAAGTACTGCGAACTCAGCTGGTGCAGCCTGTTATAGTGAAAACTCCGAGTCCAGCAGTCATTGGACAACCAGGAACTACCTTGTCTTCAGTCATCGAATCATCAGAAGCTGCCGTGGCCTAGCATCGGATTCCCGGGGACTACTTGCCGTCTCATCGGACTAGAACCACCTGACTATCGTCGCGTGGAACCAAGTGATCGACTATCCTCAACCCAAGACAAGAAACACTTGACTCAAGAGACAATCTGAGACTGAGCAACAGACTTTGGACATTTGCTATACTGTGATTTGTGTTTCATTTTGATTCACATATGAATGATGTGATATGGAGTAAGTTTTCTAATTGTAATTCACTTAATTTTTCTTAATATTTGCAGGCTTTTTTGGGGTAATATATTCTGACTACATCATGTGTACATGTATTGATTGCTTGTTTATCATCATTGATTTATGCCATTGATATTGATAATATGTGCATTAATTATGACAATTTTCCCACATGTTACATTCACCCTTTGATACAGTTTTAAGATACATGCATCATGTCTGCCACTAATATTAGTAATAAGTCAGAAGAAATGGAACATGTGCATGAGCATGCACCCTTTATGACAGACACACCTGAGACTAACTTGCCAAGTCAATTTACTAGTCCCACATTAAGTGCCGAACCGAGTTCCAGTAAACAGCATGCATCAGATTCCAACACCCTTAGACAACTGATGAGCATGTGACAGCATCTGGAAATGTTCCGGATAAGCCGAACGACGCGGAATCTGGCAAAGATTTTGGCAAAGTCATTCAAGTCGTTTCTATGGTTGCCTGCAATCAACTCAACTTGAGTCGTCTTCCCCCACCAGAGCCTGTCATTTTTTCGGGAGACCCGCTCAAATATCACAGCTTGAAACTTAGCTTTCAAACGCTCATTGAGAAGAGGGGAATTCCCCATAAAGAAAGGCTGCACTAATTGAAGAGATATCTGAGTTGCCCAGCCAAAGAAGCAGTCGATGGATTCCTCATCTTTTCGAGTGACGATGCCTTTGACTAAGCAAAAGCCCTGCTGCAAAAGAGATACGGTGATCCATTCGTCATCGCCAACGCGTTCAGAGACAAACTAGAGACATGGCCCAAGATAGCCCCAAGGGATGGCAAGGGATTGCGAAATCTTGGAGACTTCCTTCGACAATGCGAATCTGCGATGAAGTCAAACGAGAATCTAAACATACTCAACGATGAAAGAGAAAACCTTTAACTACTGGCCAAATTACCAGACTGGCTGGTTCCAAGATGGGGTCGTAAGGCGCAGCGATGGAAGGAAAACCACAACAAATCTCGTTTGTTGTCAACGAAGCCGACCTTGCATGCGACCCTGTGACGTCACTCCAGTCACTCAAGACAGAGATACCCCATGGTGACAATATGAAGCAAGATGCTCGAAACACCAAGAGAGATCCAAGGAGAGCAGCTGGAGCAAGCACAATCTCCACTGGCACTGAAACACGACGTGAGAGACCTGCCTCAAATCAAGCATGTCACCTTTGTAATAAGAACAATCACCAGCTTGACGACTGCAAGAGTTTCGTTTCCAAAACATTCGAAGAGAAGAAACATTTTGTGATGAAGAAGGGACTTTTGCTTTTCCTTTTTGACCCAGGGACATAGGTCAAAGGAATGCCGCCAGAGGAAAACTTGTCAGACTTGTAAGCGGTGACACCCGACTTCACTTCATGGTGATGTCAAGCAAGCACCACCACCGACACCATCACAAGAGAATGAGCCACCCAAACCAATATTTGTATCGACAAGCTCGAACACAAGAGTAAACAGCCTCAGTGTACAAGGAAAGAGTTCCATGATTGTGCCTGTATGGTTGTCACATACTGATGCGCCCAATCAGGAAAGACTTGTGTACGCACTCCTAGACACGCAATCTGACACCAAATTCATTTTGGATGATACCTGCGATGCACTTGGACTTGATGGACCCAAGGTCCACCTGTTGTTATCCACGATGTTCTCGTCCAATCAGCGAGTAGAGTCCCGGAAGATCCGAGGACTGCATGTGCGAGGATATAACAGCCACCTGAGAGGCTCACTTCCAGCAACATTCACGAGAGACATCATGCCGGTCAATCGTACACACATACCCACAGCAGATATGGCAAGACGATGGCCCCATTTGGGCAAGATAACAGATAAGCTGACGCCTGTAGGCGACTGCCAAAGTGGGATTCTGATCGGATACAAATGTCCACAGGCCCTCACCCCCATGAGGTTATTGCAACAGTTGACAACGAGCCATATGGACAGAGGACAGACCTTGGCTGGGGAGTCATAGGAATTGTCGACCCAGACCTGAGGCAGGATGAATCCGATCCATTGGGAGTGAGCCATAGAATTATGGCATACGAGACCCCAATGTCTTCATCCAACGCTAAATGTCAAGTAGGCATGAAACCCGTGAGAGACCACATTCTGTTGGCATTCAGAACATCCATCAAGGAAGTCATCAAACCTCCAGATATTGCAGAGATGATGGAACTCGACTTCTCAGAACGGAGGACAACCGAAGTTCCAGTTTCGATTGATGACAACAAGTTTATGAAGAAGATGCAAGATGGGATCCGTCAACAGTCAGATGGCCATTTCTCATGCCACTCCCTTTCAAGGAAACCGAGCCTCCTAAACTACCGAACAACACGATACAAGCGTCTCGCCGCTTAGTCCAGCTGAAGACACACTTTGCAAAGGATCAAAGATACCACCGAGACTACCGAACATTCATGCAGAACATCATTGACTGCGGCTTTGCAGAACCCGTTGACATGTCGGAGTCAACACATGAGGTTGATGGTCACATGTGGCTTATACCCCACCACGGTGTATATCACGCAAAAAAACCTGACAAGATCAGAGTAGTCTTTAACTGTAGCGCCAGATATCACGCTGAGTGCCTCAACGATCACCTTCTAAAAGGCCCCGACCTCACCAACACACTCGTAGGTGTACTCTGCAGATTCAGAAGAGAACCCATAGCATTCATGTGCGACGTAGAAATGATGTCCATATTGTGCACACAATGAAAGGCTGGATGAAGTACAACATTAATCCGCAACTTAATTATTGCTGTTAAAGCACTGTTCATTCTGGGTGATTTTTTTGAAATTTTTTTGTTTTTTTTTAGGCATTTGTGTCAAAGGGCTAAGGCCTATACTAATATCCCCTTAAGCGTACTGTTCTACATGTAGACTATTGACCAATATAGATAATGAGCGCAACATCATATGAATATCACTCTTATGTTAGACTAACTACAGGTAAGTAATTTGTTTTACATGATCAAACTCTATCACAATGTACAATGTTACTGCATGACTGACAGAATATAATTTGCATTTCGTTTTTGGTTAAGTCCAAGTTGCATGGCTGAAAACACCTGATACATGTAGGCCTACCTTTTCTTTTTCATTATTTGAGCCATTAATTATGGAGGAAGCCTAGGCATGTTCGTTATTCTTTATGTACTGTTAAATTGTGAATTAAGGTGGCCGATCTTTCTGATCATGTATTAGCAATAAACATACTTAATGCTGACTAAACACATATGGGACCCCCTGAACATGGCGGCCATGACCCTGAGATTGTTTGTACTAATAATAATAATTTGGGGGGACCTGGCCGTAGCTTTTTGGGGTGTGATCTGCCAACACAGGTCTATAATAATGGCCTGACGAGAGAAAAGGTAATTTATCTGACAATTACATTTGATACGCCTTTTGCACTGATCCCACATTTTATGGCCATACTGTATGATAATTAAGTGAATATCATTAAGGAGTTTCCATTTTCATTCTATTTTACAGCATGATGACTAACATGCGGAGCAGGAGAGTCTCTCCTGTCTGAGGCAGAACAGTTTTTTAAAAGTGTTACAGATCCAGGTGGATTTGAAAAACGACACATCAATGATGTGATAATGTGTCCAAAAATAAAAAAAATTGTTGGAACGTATTTGGTCAATCGTCGCTCATACAATAGCATATTGAAATACACACTAAATATAAACTGCGTGACTGATCAAATACTGATCATGTGATTGCACTTCGTACACCGACTGATAGCGTGTACAAAATGACGTGACCTTTAAATTTGTAATATTTTCTGGATGATAACTTCCAGTTAGTTCATCACAAAGAAACTGAACAATAGAAGTCATTGAGTGCATATGATGTAAATATTTTGCAGTTTTTATTTTGTTTTATTAAGACATGGTTTAAAAGTGACCGTATCTCAACTTAAAAAAACTTAATTTTAGCCCATGGATTTAGTTGCAGTGTTTATGGAACACATTGCCATTTGACAAAATGATGTACAATACTCCGCAACCTACATCGATATCGTTTCGATTAAGATTTGGTGCTGGTATTTAATGATATATAATAAGATTTACGTGCAAATATCTATAGCAAGATGTAAACAAAGTTTTGAGTCACGCAATTGGACATCACATGTACATGTACATGTTGTACACAGTGAATTATGTACAATTTTTGTACATATATAGTGTATGGGAAAAAGAGTCAATCGATCATCATATTTTTTGTACATGACCATATTTTCACGTAACACAATGTGAGAAATATTTAAAAATTCATATAAAATCAAGAGATGCCGTAAATGTTCACTTTAAATCAACGCTGTAAGAACTTTGTCTGGGCCTTTGTATGGTTAAAATTGACTGTTTAAAAGTGTATGAGGTGTATCAAACTCCTGTGTTGAGGCTATCATGTGTCAGTTTGCAGCTCTATGATGTAATGAAGCACATTCCAATCACCTTGCAATGGCTGCCATCTGGTACTAATCAGAGTCTCTTGTAATCACATTACAAGCAGTTTTCACTGATGTACTCATGTAATTACTGAGTAAACAGTATTGGAATAATTCAGTAATTTTACCTTTAAAAGAGCATATCTTCCGGTTGAATGACGTCACAGATTTCAAACTTCACATACATGTTGAAGTACATTAGTGCTTCACACCTACCAAATTTGGCGGAAATTCATTGTTTACTTTCGGATTACGTAATCATTGTATGTCTTTAATCAACCGTAGAAGGCGCTATATAGCCCGTATGACGTCATTGTTTATATTTTCTGAAAGCCCAAGACCTTCTCTATCTTTTAGCCAAATATGTTTTATGTGCCCAAATCCTTCCGTTTTAGAGTTATTTTGAGTCAAACTTCAACTTCCGGTAACACCGGAAGTGGAGGTCATTTGTACACAACATTGAATATATTAATTGTTGACATTCACGTGTTGAGTAACATATGTCAATATCAAAACCATAGGTTATGTGGTTCTCAAGTTATTAGGCACCAAAGTTTTTCCTAAAAACGCGTGTAATTTGATACCCGATGACGTCATCATGACGTCAATCTTCTAAATACAACTTGGCATCATGACCGAAGTTCCCACCAAGTTTCAAGTCAATATCTTGTAACTGTGATATAGAAGTCCTGCTGACAAGTTTGGGTGGAAGGAGAAAAAAAAAAAAAAAAAAAAAAAAAAATAGACATTGTGGTTGTGGGAACAACCACTAGGTGTTCGGGGTCTCATTTCGTACTGGAACTGTTGTTATGAGAATGTTTGATGGAACGCATGTATGGCATATTGAAATACACTTTAACTGTGTGACTGAGCAAATACTGATCATGCTGATTGCACATTGTATTCGTACAAGTACACTGACTGATAGCGTATAGAAAATCGTGTCACCTTTAAAAAATGTAAAATTGTCAGGGCGATAACTTCCGTTTAGTTAATCACAAACAACTGAAAATTTGCAGAAATCATCGAATGCGTACGATGTAAACAATTTGCAATTTGCACTGATGTACGTCATGTAGTTACCGAATAAACAGTATTTGAATAATTACATCATGTTTCCTTTAAAAACGCATAACTTCCGGTTGAATGACGTCACAGATTTCAAACTTCACACATATGTCGAGGTGCATCAATGCTTCACACTCACCAAATTTGGTGGAAATCCGTTGTTTACTTTTGGATTACGTAATCACTGTATATCTTAAATCCACCATAGAGGGCGCTATACAGCCCGTATGACGTCATCGTTTATATTTTCTGAAAGCTTAAGACCTACTCTATCTTTTACCCCGCGAGGTTTTATGTGCCCAAATCCTTCCGTTTTCGAGTTATTTTGAGTCAAACTTCAACTTCCGGTAACACCGGAAGTGAAGGTCATTTGTACACAACATTGAATATATTAATTGTTCAGATTCATGTGGTGAGTAACATATGTCAATATCAAAATCGTAGGTTATGTGGTTTTTAAGTTATAAAGCACCAAAGTTTTTCCTAAAAACGCGCGTAATTTGATACCTGATGACGTCATCATGGCGTCAATCTTCTAGGCACAACTTGGCATCACTACCGAAGTTCCCACCAAGTTTCAGGTCAATATCTTGTACCTGTCACCAAGAAGTCCTGCTGACAAGTTTGAGTAGAAGGAGAAAAAAAAACAAAAAACTAGACTTTGTGGTTGTGGGAACAACCACTAGGTGTTCGGGGTCTCATTTCGTACTGGAACTGTTAAGAGAATGTTTTCGACAGAACGCGTATATGGGCATACCGGTAATTTTTGAAATACACTTAAACTGTGTGACTGAGCAAGTACTGATCATGCTGATTGCACAGTGTATTTGTACATGTACACTGACTGATAGCGTATAGAAAATCGTGTCACCTTTAAATAATGTAAAATTGCCTGGACGATAACTTCCGTTTAGTTAATCACAAACAACTGAAAATTTGCAGAAATCATCGAATGCGTACAATGTAAACAATTTGCAATTTGCACTGATGTACGTCATGTAATTACTGAATAAACAGTATTTGAATAATTACGTCATGTTTCCTTTAAAAACGCATAACTTCCGGTTGAATGACGTCACAGATTTCAAACTTCATACATATGTCAAGGTGCAATAGTGCTTTACACTCACCAAATTTGGCGGAAATCCATTGTTTACTTTTGGATTACGTAATCACTGTATATCTTTAATCCACCGTAGAGGGCGCTATACAGCCCGTATGACGTCATCGTTTATATTTTCTGAAAGCCTAAGACCTACTCTATCTTTTTGCGAAGCAATTGTATGTGCCCAAAACCTTTCCGATTCTGAGTTTTTTTGAGTCAAAGTTCAACTTCCGGTAACACCGGAAGTGAAGGTCATTTGTACACAACATTGAATATATTAATTGTTCAGATTCATGTGGTGAGTAACATATGTCAATATCAAAATCGTAGGTCATGTGGTTCTCAAGTTATAAAGCACCAAAGTTTTTCCTAAAAACGCGTGTAATTTGATACCCGATGACGTCATCGTGACGTCAATCTTCTAAATACAACTTGACATCATGACCAAAGTTCCCACCAAGTTTCAACTCAATATCTTGTACCTGTCACCAAGAAGTCCTGCTGACAAGTTTGGGTGGAAGGAGAAAAAAAAAAAAAAAAAAAAAAAAAACTCTAACAATAACAATAGGTGTTCGGCTTGAACCCGAACACCTAAAAAACTCGAACAATAACAATAGGTGTTCGGCTTGAACCCGAACACCTAACAAGCAAATTGAAGAGACTTATCCCACGGGTTAAGAAAGCAACAAAAAAAGGTGGTAGAACCAAAAAAGCTCTTTTTGATAAATTAAAACAAGATACGTACCGATTGGTCCTTGGAGGTGCAAAACGAAAGGCCCAAGATTTGTTAGAAAGTGAAAAAAACACACGAAAAGTTGCAGAAAATGAATTGGCAAAGACAAAAAAGCAACTGCGTGATAGAAAAAAGAGGGTTCATGCTTACAAAGAAGAGGTTAAAAGGGCAAAGTTAAATCTTGCTCGACTGATGAAACGGCGAACAACACAAAATCAAAGGCGTGTAGCTTACAAGGCTTCATACAATTCAATATGGAAAAGAAAGCAAAAGAAGGTGTTACAAAGTGAGGTTAACCTAGCATATGATCTCCTTCATGAGGCAGGTTTTATCCCTAGATATATTTCTGTAGGTGACATGTATGGAAACACGATTGGTAAAGTTGCTGAAAATGAACCAAAATGCCCATGCAGTTTGAAAACTCCCTCCATCGATCGTATGCTCTTTGTCAAAGATAGATATTGTATTGGGAACAAAGCATATCAAGAAATTGTGCTTTCTGATACCAATTTTCCATCTCTCTATAGTCTTCAAAATAGAGCGGAGGAACTCAATACAAAATTTGATGTCAGAATAAATGACACACCACAATTTGTTTGGGAGCCCCTGGAAGGCAAATTAATACGTGCTTTGCAAAATATGAAAGCAATGTTCCCACAAATGACATTGACAGATGGTGATACGGTAGTTGTAAAAATTACAGGTGATGGGACAAGTTTTGGCTCCAGAAAATCAGAAACAAATGTTGGCTTTGTTTTGATATATGGAAGCTATAAATCTTCTGAACATGTACTTGCACTTACACACCAACCAGAAAAATTTGATGCTTCAAAACCCATCTTTGTGGAAATGAATCTTCCCCAACAAATTGAGGAAAACAAACCGCTGTTCTTTGATGGAATAACTATTCATTTGGACTATGTGTTTTGTGCAGACCTGAAATTCATTAACGAAATGTTAGGATTGGGAAGCTGCTCCAGTGAGTACAGCTGTGCTTGGTGCAAGTGCCCTGCTAGCAAGTATTGGGATATGTCCATTGATTGGTCTTTAACTGATCTTTCAAAAGGTGCTCGTACAATTCAGGAGATGGAGAGGCAATCCAAACTGCCAGGAACACGCAAAGATTCTCTGGGGGCTAGTCTGTTCCTTCCTATATGGACCAACCTCCCCCCCAAAAAAAAAGAAAGAAAGAAGAAGCCAGTTCAGTGCTCAAACAGGAGTCTATCTACTACTCCACTATACTGACACTAGCCTATAAGAAAAGCTGCAAATCTTGTGACCTATCATGCATAATGCATGAGCAACAGACCAATTGGAATGCGTTATTGGGGTCCCCTATTCATCGTGTTGTATGAAAAATAAAATCGCTGCCTGGTAACCGCAACAGCCTTGGTTCCCGCACAGACAGTAGACTGGTTCCCGTTCCCTACAGTAGTCTCCTGACGTCTATCGTCACTCAAATGTAGGGACCGGTAGCGGGTAATGAGTAGTGTCAGAATTCCTCCACTCTTATGTTAATGAACTGTTAATCGATTGAAAAAACAAAAACAATTTTCGGCCTTTATTCAACAAAAGTTGTAAAAACCATATCTATAAATAGAAACACTTTTGTGCGCATGCGCAGAGCTGACCCAATCAGGAGCCTTCATTTGCTACTAGCTACCTGTCCCTATATATTTTATGTATTGGGACGGGAACCAGTGTAGCACACACGGATGCTCCGTGCAGACTAGCTGAACTGCGCACGAGACGCGGAAGTCACCCGTTAGAAAAACTGCGCATTATTTGCAACGGGTGTATACAGTCTCGACTCCGGAGAGAAACGTGAACATGGACAACCCCCAGGGCTCCGCCGGTGTGGTTTTTTTCTGCAGAACATGCGGCAAGGCATATGCCTGCTTGTACGGCCGGCGCAGGCACGAAAGGGTAGCCCATGATGGGAAGCAGTACGCTTGCAGTGTTTGCGGGAAGCTCTATCGCCGCTCAGAATATGTGTCGAGAAACATGAGGACGCATTCTAGCAACGCACCCAATCCCGAGCCGTCACCTTCATTGAACATGTCAGACGTTCGGAGCTCGAAGGCAGTGAGCCAGGTGTCCCGAGTACGCAGGATCACCAGAGAAGGGACCACTGTCACCGAGGGATCGTATTTGTTCATCAATGGCCGGTGGTACACCGCTCGCACCATATCCACAGTGTCGGGCTCACACTGTACGACCCACCACCGGCCCCACACCAGCGAGACATATGAACTGACGGAGGCGGTACTAATGAGGGAGGAGTTTACAACACACATGAGAGAGACCACCAATTATCCGTACATGGGGGATACGGACTGTGAGGGACTGATTCGTCGGGCATCAGGGAACCGGGCGACATTTGGTGGAGGACTGGATGGCACAGGGACTCTGGCCTACATGATCAGTAAGCTGCCTAAACAACCAGAAGAACATTTGACTTTGGGAAGTTGTATGCCCCAGATAATTTGTAATGATAATGATTTCTTCTATGATTGATGTGTTTTTGTAAAATCAGCATTATTGAATATAACCGCTCGATCTGTGTGAACATGGTTGCCCAGGCGGCTGAGGGGATCGGCATTGGTGTTGCCCGAATTGTTGGGACACCCCTTAAAAACAATGAATTGTTGTTCCAAGTTTCTTGTAATAAATAATTTGTTTTCTTCTGTAATCATAACTGTCGGGGGTGGTCGACATGGGTCAGTTGTGTCGCTGATTGACTCTGCCTCGGCAGGTTGCGGACCAGAATCAACAACGACCAACTTTTCTTGTGGACACAGATATAATTGTTCACTGTTTCAAAGACTTCAGTCCGCCTATCCAGGAGAATAGGCCAAATCTAAGGAGGGGGTAGTGTAACGGACACTTTGGGTAGTTGAGATACCGGCGGCTAAGTTGCGGGGCACCGCCGGAGAAGCTGCTCGCATAGTAGCCGAAAAGGTTCGGCGAACTCTGGACCATTGTCCGCCGTACCCTATAGTTGTGATTGGCTGTTGGCGCGCCCGGCGCGCGGGTCACGCCGGAGGTGTCAACAATCCTCAGAATGTGGGTTTTATAGAAATGTATCATTCTTTTGTTACTTTTGGCGGGAGCCGGAGCGGGCAGTCAGTTGTATGCGTGGTTTTAGATGGATGCAGTGTTGCATGAAAAGTTAGCTGAGACTAGTTGCCAGGTAAAAATATTTAAAATTGTTCACAACAAGTTGCCTGTCTCCCGTCACTTATTTTGTGCTGGGGGACAAGAACCCACGAGAAGGAATACGCTACAGTACGTTTTTTTCTGTAAATATTAACATAAATGCTTAATTACCGATTGTCAGACGCTTGGATCAATTTCACAACCAAGGATAATCGCAATTTAGGCCCAACAATGACTCATTTAAGAATCTAGGCCAATATCAAAACACATCACTAGCATACTTTAGAACTTTCTTACCAATTTCCCTTACTCCTAAGCAACATCACAGGAGAGAAGACAACATCTTCAAAGTTCGACTGGTTCCGTAACTGTTTCGGCCATTCTGAGTTTGCCCCTTAAAAAAATATTAAACGACTGTTTTACGAAGTTTTACGAATACACTGTAAACAAAATTCTGTAAATTTACAGAAAAAGTGCCGGCAACTGAGTTGCCAGAACCCCTCATTATTTTACTTTACAGTTCGTTTGTAAAGTATTTTTTACAGACCGGATGTTTTCTCCAAAGACATATAATAGTTGTAATCCTTATCTACAGATCAGCTTGTTTTCGCGAAATACGGACATAATTGATGGTTTGTTTTTTGTGGTCACAAACTGCACCGATTTTTTTTCAAAATACAAAACTTTTGATCATTTTATTAATTTCAGTTTTTTGCTTATACAGATTTATCTATATTGAAAAAAAGACAGTATGTTAAAAATATATCTTTCTGTATTTTTACAATCTTGTTTCTTTTGAAAACATTTAAACCTTTTATTTGTTTAATAAATTGTCAGTTTATGTAAATAATGCAAAATTGATACGAATAGCGTAATTTTACACTTTTTTACATTTCATGCTGTTAAATGTTTCACAGAGCCCAATCTCAGGTTGTCAAAGGTGTACAAAAGATTCACTGCATGACACGTTGCTTTTCAATGTGAAAGACCTTTTATTAAATAAAGAAACACACAACAATCACACCAATTGCTGTTAAAAACAAATAAAACCAAAATGCTTGTTACCCCCTCCAACCAAATACATCAAGTATTATCATACTAATACTTACTGAACAACCACTTGGTGTTGAAGCAAATAAAACACTATAGTTAAACACCATGCCCGCCACAAAAAAATACATCAAGTAATATCACACTCATCATACTGAGTAAACACCCACTTGCCCACTTGGTGTTGAAGCAAATAAAACATACTTGTTTGTTTAACACCCCCCCCCCAAAAAAAAAATCAAGCAATATCACACTCAAACTGAGTAAACACCCACTTGTTGTTAGAAGCAAATAAAACACTGTTGTTTGTTTAACACCGTCATACATCAAGTAATATCACACTCATACTGAGTAAATACCCACTTGGTGTTGAAGCAAATAAAACACTGTTGTTTGTTTAACACCCCCCATATATCAAGTAATATCACACTCATAATAAGTAAACACCAACTTGGTGTTGAAGCAAATAAAACAGTTGTTTAACACCCCCATCCCCATGCATCAAGCAATATCACACTCATACTGAGTAAACACCCACTTGTTGTTAGAAGCAAATAAAACACGGTTGTTTGTTTAACACCCTCATACATTAAGTAGTATCACACTCATACTGAGTAAACACCCACTTGGTGTTAAAAGCAAATAAAACACTGTTGGTGTTTAACACCCCCCACCCCCATACATCAAGTAATATATCATACTCATACTGAGTAAACACCCACTTGGTGTTGAAGCAAATAAAACATTGTTGTTTAACACCCCAATTACATAAAGTAATATCATACTCATACTGAGTAAGCACCCACTTAGTGTTGAAGCAAATAGAACACTGTTGTGTGTTAACCCCCCCCCCCCCCTCCATCAAGTAATATTGTAACAAAACATTGGGTTGAGACACTGTAACAATGTAGTGTTGGTTCCCAGCTCGTTGGTTCCGTACCGCTGCAGTCAGTGCGTGCGGCCAACCAGTGTTTTTAAGGCATTGTTCCAGCACACGTGGAGGTCAGATGCACGCAGGGCACGTGAGCGACCAGATCATTAAGAGCAGAGCTCCAACCAGTGGTTTCCAAGTATATAATCCGGATTTAGCTGTAGGCGCCAGCTACCAAAGTGACCCGGAAGTGCATTTATTGCGATCGGAGTGGTGAGTGAGCCAACTGGCTGGAAGAGAGCTTTTAAGGGTATTGGCGAGAATTAATGCTTGCATTTATTTAGTAACGTGCCTGTTTTAGTTAACTTAGCCGTTATAGAGGTCGCCTATAAAGGTTTTCAAGAATAAACAAGTAGTAAAGATCGAGTGAACGCCTATATATGAGTGAAAGCCTATATCTTTATGTGAACGCCTATAAAGGAGAGAAACCTGAGTGTTGGTGTGAGTGGTCCCTATATAGCTGTTACCTATACTACTGCGGTGCCTGGGGGTATATTTTTCCCAAACAGAGTTGCGTCCCAGGCCTTCCCGATGAACCGCTCGTCGGTGGGGCCTAATCCCAAGAGTACCACTGTGCGGCACACCCCTGGGGAAGTGTCAGGGTCAGTGGTACATTACAAATTTGGTGTCAGAAGTGAGATTAGCATCGCAGGAGTCGCAGAGCTCCGTAGCCGATTTTGAGGGCGACTTGTCGGCCTACAACTCGTCGAGTAGCAAAGTCCAAAAAACAACGAGTTGGAACATTTGGAACCCGAGAATCAGCGGTTACAGCAGCAGGTGGGGGAAACCACAAGGGTCCCAGCGAGTCATGAGGCATTTGTGCCTGCTCTGGTGGTGGGTGATCAGTTCAGAGGCAAAATTGGCCTCATAGAACCGTCAGATCCGAGTGAGATAGCCGACAAGGGCATGATAGTGGCGCTCAGAGGAGGATCTACTTCCTGTGCTTGTGTTTAACCCAGGAAAAAGGGAGTGCGTTGTAAAGGAGGGAACCATGGTGGGATTCCTTACGCCTGTGGAAGGTGACGATGCCTGTAGCCATGGGGGACCTTCGCCTACTGAGTCGAGAACAGCTGCATCAGTCCCTGAACCTATGAAGGAACTGTACGACCGAAGCATCCAGGAGATAGGCGCGGAATATAACGACAAGATAGCTGATCTTTTATGCAAGAATCAAGACGTCTTTGCAAAGAGTGACATAGACATTGGTCGTACGAACCTGGTCCGACATCAGATAGATACGGGTACCGCGCGTCCTATTAAGGAGAGTCCAAGGCGATTTCCACCAGGGGAACAGAAGGAAATAGACTGCCAAATACAGAAGATGGTCAGAGAGGGTATGATAGAACCCACCGAGAGTCCATGGGCATCGAATGTAGTCCTTGTGAAGAAAAAGGACGGCAGCCAGCGATTTTGTGTGGACTACCGGCGCCTTAATGCCTTGACGATTAAAGGCGCCTTTCCTATGCCTCGCATGGATGAGTCTCTGGATACTCTTTCCGGCAGTAGATGGTTTTCCACCTTAGACCTCGCTAGCGGATACTGGCAGGTGGAGCTCGATGATGATGCGCGAGAGAGGTCGGCATTCGTAGTCCGGGGTGGCCTGTACGCCTTGCGAGTTATGCCCTTCGGGCTTTGTAATGCACCTTCTACTATCGAGCGTCTGATGGAAAGAATGTTAGCTGGCTTGCATTGGCAGACCTTGCTAGTCTATTTGGACAACGTAATTGTTTTTTGCGAGGACTGTGGAGGAGGAATTGAACCAGCTGGAAGCAGTCTTCCAGCGCCTTAGATCTGCTGGGCTTAAGCTGTAACCCCGCACTGCAAAAACGTTGGTCAATTCTTTCGCCACACTTTGTTGGGCATAGTAACTTCCTCAATTGTTGGTCGAGACTTGCCCAACAAAAGTGATATTTCCTGTTTTTGGGCAAGTTATGTACTGCCACTCAACTTGCTCATACAAGTGAAACAAATGTTGGTCAAAATGTTGGGTAAATATGTTGTTATCTGAATTCATCCCAATTGTTGGTTACATCAAGATTGCATATTCCACATAAATTGGGCAATCTTTTCGTACTATGAATTTATCGCACTTGTTGGTAAAAAAAATTGCCAACATTTGGGCAAAGATACAAAATTGACCAACCATTGGGCAAAGTTCCCGCGCACGCGCGCGTGATGTAGAATGTATGTATAATATTTTGTTTTGCATCTCGTACGCGTATAATATTAAATTGGGTCATTTTCAAGATGGCGAGTGGTTGTGGCTGCGAGGTCGTAACCGTAGCGTCTCTGCTTACAGAATAGGGTTGCTCAAGGGTCACAGACAAATTTGAAGGTTAGTTTTTCTGTTTATGTGAAGTTTTGTTTTCTGGTTTAGTTGTGAAATTTGTGATAGTAATTGCAAGTTACATCGTGATACTGACATGAATTATTTAGAGCTGTGGAGTAGCCTATGTCATGTATGTCTAAGCAGACTGAGATAGGCCTAGGCCTTAACATGCTGTAACATTTCAACAAAAATTCATCTGTTAAGCCCAGCGTTACGGCATCCCGAAAAGTAATAGTGCTATAGACTCACAGAGAGCCTTCTAATTTTTTTGTCCCTCATGGTTTTAAAACAATACTGAGCTGAAATTGGTGAAACGTTGCAGCACCCACCACTACTCCTACGCTCTAAATGATTAATGTCAGTATCACGATGTTACTTGCAAATAGTACTATACTATCAACTAAACCAGAAAACAAAACTCCATTAAAATAGAAAAACTAACCATTAGTTGGTCAAAAAATTGAAGAAACAACCCAAACATTTAGTTTCTTTTTAACCATTTATTGGGTTATGATAATGCATTTTGACCAACACTGTATGATAAAAGTCCCCAACAATTGGTCAATCAATATTAAGCAATAATGCCCAACAGAACTAAAACTTTACCCAACAATTGGTTAAAATAAAGTGACCAACAAAGTTTAATAACTATTTACCCAACAAAATGACCAACATATTAGACCGATATGTTGGTTAAAATGTTTACCCAACTTCGTCGGTAATTATTTTGACCAACAGTTTAGTGTGTTCATATTAGACCTAACGTTGGTCAAAATGTTGGTCAAAATATTACCAATATTTTTTGCAGTGCGCAAGTGCCACCTATTCAGGAGGAGTGTGGTGTAACTGGGACACATTCAGGAGGAGTGTGGTGTAACTGGGACACATTGTGTCGCCACAGACCCCGACAAGATTCAGGCTATCAGGGAGTGGCCAACACCCAGAACTACGAAGGAGGTGCAAAGCTTTTTTTGGCCTAGCATCTTACTATAGAATATTTATTCGAGGTTTTGCGGACATCGCTCGCCAACTACACAGTCTCACCGAGAAATCGAAGGGCTTCATTTGGAGTGACACTTGCGAGGGCGCCTTCCAAGAGCTAAATATGAGGCTGCAACAGTCAGCAATACTCGCCTTCCCTGTTGCCAACGCCGACTACATACTTGATACCGACGCTAGTGCTTTAGGTATTGGAGCCGTACTCTCACAATTCATCGGTGGACAAGAACAAGTCATTGCTTACGCAAGGCGGAGCGTAACTATATTGTGTTACGAGGCGTGAACTCTTAGCAGTGGTGGTATTTCTGAAGCAATTCCGCCAGTACCTGTACGGGCGTAAGGTCACAATTCGGACAGACCACGGAGCCTTGAGATGGCTTGTGAACTTTCGGGATCCTCAGGGGCAAATGGCAAGATGGCTGCGGGTGATCAGCGAATTCAATTTCACTGTGGGACACAGACCAGGGCGTGCTCATTGGAACGCGGCCGGTCTGTCGAGGAAATCCTGCACCCAGTGTGGCCGAGAGGTGGCAGATCAGATGGCTGATCCATCAGTGAACGAACAACATCCTGGGACCCATGTGAGTGAATCCCCGGTGTCCCATTCAAGGGTATTGACGGTACATCCAACCTTGAATCTGGGAGAGTTACGGAAGGCATAATTAGAACAAGATATTCTGAGGTGGGACGTTGCCACTAAAGAAAACCCAAGTCGAGACCTCCAAGCCGACGCCATCGGGCTGTCATTGAAGGCGAGGGTATATAAGACGCACTCTGGACAGCTGGAAATGCGGGAGGGGGTTCTCCGTAGAAGGTGGGAGTCTGATGATGGACGTGAGATTAAGTGGCGTACAGTGCTACCTGCCAAATACCACATGCTTTTTTTTGGGCGGGAAGTTCGCCTGCCAATTGACTTCACCTTTGACTCATAATCACAAAGAAGTGTCTCCTTCAAAGGGATTCCAACCAAACGCTCAAAATGTCGCAGCATACCAACTTCTTCAAAGAGGAAAGGCCACTTTGTTGTCATGGAAGCAATCGATTTCTCAGGTGAATTTATAATGGCCCTCAAAGTTGGATATGTGTCATTCATGAGTTGTCCTATTTGTGCAGTATCCCATATTTCTCTGGCATGCAAGTCAAGCAATATTTTTTTTCTCATTTTGGGTGGAAGCATCTTCACTCGGCGGCAACATTGGCTGCCAGTCCTTTGTACCATAGCATGCAGGCACATGTATGTTTTTGGGGTGGCCACTAGTACTGCTGTCATCATATTCTGAGTCGTGAACATGTTTTGTAGGCTTTAGTCGATTAATATTTGGAATCCTCATCCAGCATGTACATGAAATGAGAAGCCTGTGAAAATTTGAGCTCAATTGGAAAACTGAGTCACGAGAAAATAGCGAAAACCCGTTTCAATTTTTCTTAAAAAACATAAAAAATGGTTTTGATCTTACGCCGAGATCAAAACTGTCCTAGGTCTTCGTTTTATTAATTTCTAAAAACTACAAAATTGAGGTGGAAATATGTGACATGATCAAGGGGAATGAGTCACATGTCGGGGAATCCCGAATGGAGATAACGGTTATTTTAGTGTGAGGGGTGGTTATTTCAAGTTTTGGGATTACTGAATAATTTGGTTGTTTAAATCCTTATTTATCACATGTGTTAACTTAATTTTACAGAACTGCATCAAAAGATGCTTAAAAATGTGATTTTCTGAAGCCTTGCATATCTTGGAATCATTAAAAAGCGTTTTTCCCTCAAAATAAACCAAAACTTTAAAGGCGTTTTTCTCAGAACTGTAGTTTTTGTCGGCATTGGCATAATTTCACGTAACTTTGGAACAAAAAGTTATATCAACATGTGGTTTTCAGTTTATGAAAGCTCTAATTGCCCTCTTTAACACTGTATATAAACCTAAAATTTGACTAGGGTCGACATGTGACTCATTCCCCTTGATCATGTCACATATTATAACCATGTTAACGGTATATTTCTACCAGCACCATCTCCATATCCTGAACATTATACGTAAATTTGTGAACATTTGTTTGACTATGTTACTAATCCTGTTCTTACCTTTAAGGATTTTGAAATTGGTTTGTGCTCCTGATTTAAGCTTCTATCACAATAAATTAACTATTTAAAAATATCACATTATTATAACTTTCATAATCTTATTTAATGTTATAAATAAATAAATAAATAAATAAATAAATAAATAAATAAATAAATATATACTACATGTATTCACAAAATCTATGTATCTTAAAAAAATATTGCCCAAGGTTACAAATGTTAACATGTTTCAATGCAGGACATACCTGGACCAAGCGGGATTTCAAAACAGACATCAGAGGTACGTTTCATTATCGTGATACAGACAGTTAATTATTTCATTCATTTCAGTTCATTTTTCTCGACTGGCAGTTCATTAATTTTACATTCTGGACTGATGGAGACTCATTACACATTACAATCTTTTCCTCTGTATTATTTGTACTATTCAATGAAATTATCAAAATCAATTTTTTGCCTTATAGGGCTTACATGTAACTGATAACCAACCATATAAGTAATAATACACTAATTTTGACCTAAAGCCTTATTTCCTTATTATAATTGTTTTGTCACATGTCGACAGCATCTAAGAAAGGTTTACTCCTCATTTCCAAGAACAATTTTGTTGTCACATACTTTCATCAATTCCTGACATTGATTGACACCAGTGACCCTGATTGACTCTGAGTGTTCTGAGTGTTCTGACTTGAATCTTTGTACTACTGTAGCTTCTGAGTATGAATCATTCCTTGGAAATTAACTTCTTTCAATTGTTATATGCCTCAGCATCTGTTAATAAAAAGTCTGCTGAGGGTATGTTAATTAGTAAGTCTTACATACATCATTAAAAAAATATCTCTGTAACTGTAACTAAAGCCAAGTGAATTCGTGTATTCAATTCAGCACTCACACTTAAAGATTCAGACGAAAAGAAAACAAAGCATTAGAGTGGCCTGAATTTGAGACTCTGATTCTGCCATGTCTAGTGCTGATCCCATGAATGTGACTTGAACACATGGGATATACTTACATTTAGCTTGACAAGAATGTGCCTATTTTAAAATTCATTTCTTTTTACCTTACAGAACACCTACATGCAAAGCATGTCTTTCTGTGGCCTGCAAAATGTAAGTCAGTGTTTTTATTTTTCTACCTACACACCAAACCTTCGGTATGTCAATAATATTCACTGTCTGTCTGTCTGTGATGTTGGGGATACATTGTAGGAGAGACAATAATACTTACTGCCCATTTACACTCTTGTTGATGTTCAGAAAAAAGTGCGTTCCCACCATTTTTCGGGGAATATTTTACAGGATTTCCAAGATGTAATTGTTCCAGAGTTATCTGTACATGTGTGCATGTGTATCACAGTGCGGATCCCCTTCTGTACGTAAGAGTATATACAACAACGTCAAGAACCAAGACTATATTATATTGTTGGTTTCTTCTGTTGATGTTTCCGTCACATGCTTTGTTTATACAAGACAGAGATGTTACCCCTACATGTGATTAACCCTCAACCTAGAGGAACAGTAATGAATTTAAGGAGACAACCATGTACATAGGAAAATGATTCCTCATTTGTGCACAAAGTCTAGAGATTTGGATGACTTTAGAGTAAAGAAAATAAAGCCAAATCCCCACTATGCATCTCTTGTAAATCTTATCTTGAGGTCTAAATTATAATATTTTGTATCTTTTTCACAGGACAAAGATTCAAGTCAGGAAACTGTGGTCTTGAAAAAAAAGGTATAAACAGTATTGCCAGAAAAGTGTATACTTTTCCTATAAAATTTAATGCATATTCATCAAATCAAGTTATGCCCCCAAACCTTAAAAAATGGCACATATTTCATATCATGTCAAAAATTCTGTGCCTAATTTACGAGTCAAGGAGAACACTGGCCAACTTTCATATTTTCATCAGCACGATAAGTAAGCATTCAGAAGCTTTTCTGTTTGATTTCTATTCCACATTAACACAGGTAATTAATAATTGTTTGTCTTTACACTGCATCAATGCATTAAATGTTAAAATACCTATCAAAAATTAGTAACTTTTGAATGTTCCATAACTCTGCAGAAAAGAGGTGGTCGAGTATCCAGGATGTGGTCAACCGAACAGGATGACTGCCTCCTGGAAAAATACAAAGCCCTAAAGGCCAAAGATAGGACGATGCCAGGGAAAAAGAAGAATCTGATGGATTTGGTAAGTGAACAATTAAAAAATATCAAAGCACTCCTGCAATTGAGACAATTCACACTCGTGCAGGACAAATATCGAATAGATTGTGTCAAAATTGATTTGACAATTTCCTGGAATTGTAACAACTAATAACAAATGAATTTAGGAATTACAAACAGTCTAAATCTGGAATGCTTAACACATAAACATTCCAGATCAATCAATGATATTAAAAACATTCTTTTTAAATTTTGTGCAAAACTTTCCTATTTTGCAGAAATTTTAAAATCTGAAACATGAAGCACTGTACAAGAAACAAGTCAAAATATGATGAAACTAGTCAGAATAAAAAATGTACTGGTTTTTCCATATTCTGTTCTTACAGGTTGACGATCTACTCAACGAAATACCCTGGCTGAGAAATTCTTACTCAACCAGACAGGTGTACGACCACATGAGGTGGCTTATTGAGATGGAAAAGAAATATCCTGAAAAATAAATTATACTACGAGAGCACATTTAATGTAGTTGCTCAATAGTTCCTCACCATGTTTGGGACTTGGTGACCATATACTAGGGTCTGCTAAACATACTAGGGACAGTGTAACTATAATGTAGTATGTGTGTCCATATTAACCATGTTTAGGTCTTGGTGACCATATACTAGGGTCTGCTAAACATACTAGGGTCAGAGTAACTATAATGTAGTATGTGTGTCCCTATTAACCATGTTTGGGTCTTGGTGACCCTATACTAGGGTCTGCTAAACATACTAGGGTCAGAGTAACTATAATGTAGTATGTGTGTCCCTATTAACCATGTTTGGGTCTTGGTGACCATATACTACGGTCTGGTAAACATACCAGGGTCAGAGTAACTATAATGTAGTATGTGTGTCCCTATTAACCAAGTTTGGGTCTTGGTGACCCTATACTAGGGTCTGCTAAACATACTAGGGTCAGAGTAACTATAATGTAGTATGTGTGTCCCTATTAACCATGTTTGGGTCTTGGTGACCATATACTACGGTCTGGTAAACATACCAGGGTCAGAGTAACTATAATGTAGTATGTTTGTCCCTATTAACCATGTTTGGGTCTTGGTGACCATATACTAGGGTCTGGTAAACATACCAGGGTCAGAGTAACTATAATGTAGTATGTGTGTCCCTATTAACCATGTTTGGGTCTTGGTGACCATATACTAGGGTCTGGTAAACATACTAGGGTCAGAGTAACTATAATGTAGTATGTGTGTCCCTATTAACCATGTTTAGGTCTTGGTGACCATATACTATGGTCTGCTAAACATACCAGGGTCAGAGTAACTATAATGTAGTATGTGTGTCCCTATTAACCATGTTTGGGTCTTGGTGACCATATACTAGGGTCTGGTAAACATACTAGGGTCAGAGTAACTATAATGTAGTATGTGTGTCCCTATTAACCATGTTTAGGTCTTGGTGACCATATACTATGGTCTTCTAAACATACCAGGGTCAGAGTAACTATAATGTAGTATGTGTGTCCCTATTAACCATGTTTGGGTCTTGGTGACCATATACTACGGTCTGGTAAACATACCAGGGTCAGAGTACCTATAATGTAGTATGTGTGTCCCTATTAACCAAGTCTAGGTCTTGGTGACCATATACTACGGTCTGGTAAACATACTAGGGTCAGAGTAACTATAACGTAGTATGTGTGTCCCTATTAACCAAGTTTGGGTCTTGGTGACCCTATACTAGGGTCTGGTAAACATACTAGGGTCAGAGTACCTATAATGTAGTATGTGTGTCCCTATTAACCATGTTTAGGTCTTGGTGACCATATACTAGGGTCTGCTAAACATACTAGGGTCAGAGTAACTATAATGTAGTATGTGTGTCCCTATTAACCATGTTTAGGTCTTGGTGACCATATACTAGGGTCTGGTAAACATACTAGGGTCAGAGTACCTATAATGTAGTATGTGTGTCCCTATTAACCAAGTTTGGGTCTTGGTGACCATATACTAGGGTCTGCTAAACATACTAGGGTCAGAGTACCTATAATGTAGTATGTGTGTCCCTATTAACCAAGTTTGGGTCTTGGTGACCATATACTAGGGTCTGCTAAACATACTAGGGACAGAGTAACTATAATGTAGTATGTGTGTCCCTATTAACCATGTTTGGGTCTTGGTGACCATATACTAGGCCCTGGTAAACATACCAGGGTCAGAGTACCTATAATGTAGTATGTGTGTCCCAATTAACCATGTTTAGGTCTTGGTGACCCTATACTAGGGTCTGGTAAACATACTAGGGTCAGAGTACCTATAATGTAGTATGTGTGTCCCTATTAACCAAGTTTGGGTCTTGGTGACCCTATACTAGGGTCTGGTAAACATACTAGGGTCAGAGTAACTATAATGTAGTATGTGTGTCCCTATTAACCATGTTTGGGTCTTGGTGACCATATACTAGGGTCTGGTAAACATACCAGGGTCAGAGTACCTATAATGTAGTATGTGTGTCCCTATTAACCATGTTTAGGTCTTGGTGACCCTATACTAGGGTCTGGTAAACATACTAGGGTCAGAGTACCTATAATGTAGTATGTGTGTCCCTATTAACCAAGTTTGGGTCTTGGTGACCCTATACTAGGGTCTGGTAAACATACTAGGGTCAGAGTAACTATAACGTAGTATGTGTGTCCCTATTAACCATGTTTGGGTCTTGGTGACCATATACTAGGGTCTAATAACATACTAGGGACAGAGTAACTACAATGTAGGCTAAAAGAAAATGAAATATGGTGGAAAAGGAACATGATTGTAATTTAGGCCACTATTTGTCACCATAGCAACATGCATTTTTAATATGTGTAATATGTACATATACTTGTGCAGCCTAGCCAAAATGTAGGCTGCAAAGAAAGAAGTTGAAATAATGGGAGTCTTTTGGAGAGTCGGTCTTGAGTCAACAGCGCACGCGCAAACCATGCTTGCGAAATTGTGAGCATGCGCGCTTTGTATTGCGCGTGCGTGCGCTGTTGACTCAAGACTGACTCTCCAAAAGTCTCCCATTGTTATGATTTGGCTTACTCTATGGTGGAAAAGGAACATGATTGTAATTTAGGCCATTATTTGTCACCATAACAACATGCATTTTTAATATCTGAGTAATATGTACATATACTTGTGTAGCCCAGCCAAAATGTAGGCTGCAAAGAAAGAAAGTGAAATAATTCTTATGATTTGGCTTACTCTATGGTGGAAAAGGAACATGATTGTAAAATAGGCCACTATTTGTCACCATAACAACATGCATTTTTAATATCTGAGTAATATGTACATATACTTGTGTAGCCTAGCCAAAATGTAGGCTGCAAAGAAAGAAAGTGAAATAATTCTTATGATTTGGCTTACTCTATGGTGGAAAAGGAACATGATTGTAAATTAGGCCACTAGTTGTCACCATATGAACAACATGAATTTTTAATATGTGTAATATGTAAATATATTTGTGTAGCCTAGCCAAAATGTAGGCTGCAAAGAAAGAAAGTGAAATAATTCTTATGATTTGGCTTACTCTATGGTAGAAAAGGAACATGATTGTAAATTAGGCCACTATTTGTCACCATAACAACATGCATTTTTAATATGTGTAATATGTAAATATACTTGTGTAGCCTAGCCAAAATGTAGGCTGCAAAGAAAGAAAGTGAAACAATTCTTATGATTTGGCTTACTCTATGGTAGAAAAGGAACATGATTGTAAATTAGGCCACTATTTGTCACCATAACAACATGCATTTTTAATATGTGTAATATGTAAATATACTTGTGTAGCCTAGCCAAAATGTAGGCTGCAAAGAAAGAAAGTGAAACAATTCTTATGATTTGGCTTACTCTATGGTGGAAAAGGAACATGATTGTAAAATAGGCCACTATTTGTCACCATAACAACATGCATTTTTAATATGTGTAATATGTAAATATACTTGTGTAGCCTAGCCAAAATGTAGGCTGCAAAGAAAGAAAGTGAAATAATTCTTATGACTTGGCTTACTCTATGGTGGAAAAGGAACATGGTTGTAAATTAGGCCACTATTTGTCACCATAACAACATGCATTTTTAATATGTGTAATATGTAAATATACTTGTGTAGCCTAGCCAAAATGTAGGCTGCAAAGAAAGAAAGTAAAATAATTCTTATGATTTGGCTTACTCTATGGTGGAAAAGGAACATGATTGTAAATTAGGCCACTATTTGTCACCATAACAACATGAATTTTTAATATCTGTGTAATATGTACATAAACTTGTGTCTTGACTGACCATAACAATATGAATTTTTAGTACTTTGCATTGGTTATAAGATAATCTCCACATAGTGATAGAGAATGGCAGGAATAAGCAAAAGTATAACGTTCATAGAATTAAATGTGTTATGTTAATTACAGTTTGAGTTAAGTTGAAATGTACTGCCTTAATTCTGTCTAGTTCCTGCCTTCAATATTGTAAATAGGACACATTCATTCAGGGGTATTTTATTTGTTCTTTTAAGGCATCAGTCAGTAGAAGATAATATGAATATTGGGGACATACTATAATTTATAAGAATTCATCTCAGTTCATCACCTTGTGACAAAGAATTTCATCTCATAGTGTGCTAAAATTGTGTACAAATGAACCATTTATTGCATTTTTACATTACTTTGGTTGATTAAAACCCACTGAGTTTAAGTCGGTTTATGTTCATAAAACAAAACAAAATTCTTTCCATGGAGTTGACTGAATGACAATAAAATCTTAATTGTTTGGTTAATTTGACATCTGATTTGATGGTTTGTGACAATGTTTAGGTGGACTAAAAGCAGTTTCTTAGAAATAGGGGTAAACAATTGCTTGCTATTTATGGTACAGAGTAAGATAACTAAACAGTGATGACAGCTGAACAAGATAGAGGGGATTGTGGTTCTACGTCTTACGAAAACATACCCAATTAAAATTTTATGAACATCACATTTTGGACAATTTCATCACATTCCGAACAGTTTAAAGGAAACTGAACAACAAAGCTAATTGTTCATTGCTTGCTGTAATTGCAGTTTAGCATTACTGATCAGGTTTATGTACTGTCTATCTTTCTTTTACAAAAGTAACCGTAAGAGAATTAAGCGGCCTCGTCTGTAATGAGATGCAGCAGTGACATGGCTCAGCCATCAGCTCAGTGTAAATGAGTCGCTAGGGTGCATTCAGCAGGATGTCTAGAAATGATATGAAGGGGTTAATAGGGTTATTCAGTTAAGTTCAGCTTACTTGTGACACACAAGGAAGTAACAAAAAAATCCACCACATTCAGTCCCAACAAGGGGAAACTTAACCACGCATGACCAATAATCAAGGAAAATTACTTCATGTGTATCACAAGTACTTGCCAAAAGTGCAATGAGTGCAAAGCAAAATAATAAGTGAGATGGCAGGGCAGCAAGCAGTGCAGCAAACAAGGAAGCAAGCAATTAAAACCATTCCAATCACTTTGGCTCTTGCATATTATCCATACCTTTACTATATTCTTGTAGTTATCTCTAATCTCGTCTTCGAAGTGGAAGATCAGCTGTTGAATAGCTTCATTTGAGAATTCACTCTTCTGAGACTGTTTTGGCAAAAAAAGGATCTTAAAAATCTCAATGACAAATTTAACAATTAATCATTTCCTTCTCTCCAAACAATGAACCACCCCTAACAAGAACAAGCAGAACTTGAGCCTTTTAGAGCCAAAGAAGACCAAAACATTAGGCAAATGTAACCAATGTAACCCAGTGATAAGGATGCGGGATTCCATTCGACGGAACAGTTTCTCTGAAGTACATAAATTACTAATTAGAGGCACATGTTGTCAAGCAGGGATAGGCAAGATTCTTTTTTCATACCTTTTCAAAAAGCAGAATGTCTTAGAAGTCTATGGACTTTCTCTTTCTTGTGACACCATTGACCTCAGCTTCAATAAGAGCCTCCTTGTGCTGCTTCATGACAATGTGGGCGTGGCTGTGGACGGTGTCATAGGCATGGTGGAAACGCCGCCCACGGGAACTCAATTGTAGATCGTGAATCGCTCAACAACTAGGTTCGCGAAGTCATTGATACCTTTGAAGTAAGGCCTGGGCTGTTGTCAACCCTGTAGTGCATGATGGAACAAAGGGAATTAGGAATTTAAACATCTGATTGTCGCCAATACACTTTTTACACTACAAACTTTTTACACTTAGGCATTGTTACGACCTGGTACCTCCGACCTCCTCATGTTTACATGCATGACTGCACTTAATTAACTGGTATGTGATGTTACCCAATTAATGGATAGCAACCATTAAACGCCAACTTCAACCAGGTATATGTAGATGTATGTATCCATGCAAACTGTGCTGTGCGCTTAACATGCTGCCACATAGAGCAACACATCTTGCATCTTTCGCTGAGATTGTAATCAACTAACATTCCTGAATGCTGACTAATGACATAATGTAACTACCATAGAATATACCAGCATCTCTTGATTTGTGACAACAACATTCTGACGGATCTGCTACTTGAATTTGACTTAACGTATCTGGGAAGTCACAGCTGAGGACAGCCATTATTCTACTCACTCCAAATATGAATTTGAGTCATTATCAACCAGGACAATGGAGTCAAAGACCTTTCTTGCAATAAGCTTTTGTGTTTATTGTATTTACAACGAATATTTGCGCACAAAAGCAACATGACACACGTTTCCCAAGAACAGTGAAGGGAAGCCTCTTAAAGTTAACCATGGTTAGTCAGAGGTCTCCCATTGCAAACTTAATTGAAAGTTGTGGAGCTAAGTTTTAAGGAGCCATTTTAATGCTGGAGTTGTAGATGAAGAGTAAAGCTTACTTGGGGAGCTGATTTGAGGAGCTACAGAGGCGCTAACTTGTGTTCGAGGAACCAAGAGCGTATTAGAGATTCCCCGCCGATATTTCCCAGTTCGATGAAACTGTAAGACAAAAGTTGCATAATATCATCAGTGATGAATCATTATAGTGTTAACTGCATGGATATTGTTAGTTCTTAGTATCAGTATCACCTATCAGCCTAAGTTGAGATATGTGGATATTGTTATTAGCTCTGGGAGCGTAGTATCACCTGTACCTTTTATTTTGAAATAAGTGGACATTGTTTAAGCTGAAGAAGCGCAATGTCCAAGAGTTGAATAAAACACTTGTAAATAGTTTTCGGAAATGAAGTTACCCTGTGGTTGTCTTGAATTATTCCAACATTTGGTCATATTATATGTGTTATTTTTTGACGACAAACCATGGACAAGGTTGGGTATTGGGCATTCGGTGAACTTAATGCCTGAACAGCACATTTTTAAATTGAGGAAGGGTGACAGACACTTCTCAACCGTCTCCAACGGAAGCAGAAACGGAAGCAGAAACATCCACCTGTAAGACGGCCCCTGGCAGATGCAGCTTTGCTGTTCAGAGTTTCTGTTTCCTAGGAAGACTTCCATCCAAGGAGCTCTTCCTACTCTGCTAGAAGCCTGCCAATGGCTCTCCTGAGCCAGCACCCTTTGATGAAGTTGTTTTTGTTTACATCAGTGTGTCTAGCCATCCACTCAATAGCTAAAGTTGGGAACTGAGTGATAGGAGTGCCAGTCGAGTCTCTCTCAGCTCAACCCTGAAACAGGTTCCCTTATGATTATTGGAGGATTACTTGCACTTCATTTTCCAGAAACGTGTGGTTTGAATTGATATAAATATAACACTCACCTGGGCACAAACTAGAAGCTGGACAATCTTCACAAGTTCACTAGTCAGGATGACGATGGTTGGACAAAGTCTTCCAATTAAGTGTTTGGTAACCTGCATTGTACAAGAACATCAACAAGGATCCATAATATTAACTGAGGATTGCACAAATTTCTTTGGGTGCAAAGAGGAACACCATTAGACTCCGAGTAATCAGATTAACCAAGTAAGAACCAAAGTTTTGTATTTCAACATATTTATTTTATGAAATTGGGAGCGGTAAGTCTATATTAATATGCATGAGGTCAAAGCCTGTTGACCTGACATGGTTTTGAGGTAAAAGCTCATCTGCTTGCTTGTATTTTGCCATATTTTTTGTTATTTTCGGAAATTGGGAGCGATCAACCCCGGTCAGTCTATATTAATATGCATGAGGTCAAGGCCTGTTGACCTGACATGGTTTTGGGGTCAAGGATCATTTAGATTGATGTATTTGGCCGTATTTTTGATTATCTCCTAAAATTGGGAGTAGTTGACCCAGGTCAGTCTATATTAATATGCATGAGGTCAAGGCCTGTTGACCTGATATGGTTTTGGGGTCAAGGGTCATTCGGATTGATGTATTTTGCCATATTTTTGAATATCTACTGAAATTGGTTGAGGGCACCCCAGGTCAGTCTATATAAATATGCATGAGGTCAAAGCCTCTTGACCTGAAATGGTTTGGGGGTCAAAGGTCATTCAGATTGATGTATTTTGCCATATTTTTGATAATCTTCTGAAATTGGGAATAGTTGACCCCAGGTCAGTCTACATTAATATGCATGAGGTGAAAGCCTCTTGACCTGACGTAGATTGGGGGTCAAGGGTCATTTAGATTGATGTATTTTGCCATATTTTAAATTATCACCTGAAATTGGGTGTAGTTGACCCAGGTCAGTCTATATTAATATGCATGAGGTCAAGGCATCTTGACCTGACAGGGTTTTGGGGTCAAAGGTCAATTGGATTGATGTATTTTGCCATATTTTCAATTATCACCTGAAATTGGGAGTAGTTGACCCAAGGTCAGTCTATATTAATTTGCATGAGGTCAAGGCCTGTTGACCTGACATTGTTTTGGGGTCAAGGGTCATTCAGATTGATGTATTTTGCCATATTTTTGATTATCTTCTGAAATTGGGAGAGGTCAGCCCAGGTCAGTCTATATTAATATGCATGAGGTCAAGGCCTGTTGACCTGACAGGGTTCTGGGGTCAAAGTTCAATTGGATTGATGTATTTTGCCATATTTTTGATTATCTTCTGAAATTGGGAGAGGTCAGCCCAGGTCAGTCTATAATAATATGCACGAGGTCAAGGCCTGTTGACCTGACATGGTTTAAGGGTCAAGGTTCATTTAGATTGATGTATTTTGCCATATTTTTGATTATCTTCTGAAATTTGGAGAGGTCAGCCCAGGTCAGTCTATTATAATATGCATGAGGTCAAGCCCTGTTGACCTGACATGCTTTTGGGGTCAAAGGTCAATTGGATTGATGTATTTTGCCATATTTTTTATTATCTCCTGAAATTGGGAGTAGTTTACCCCAGGTCAGTCTATATTAATATGCATGAGGTCAAGGCCTGTTGACCTGACATGGTTTTGGGGTCAAAGGTCATTCAGATTGATGTATTTTGCCATATTTTTGATTATCTTCTGAAATTGGGAGAGGTCAGTCTATATTAATATGCATGAGGTCAAGGCCTGTTGACCTGACAGGGTTTTGGGGTCAAAGGTCATTCAGATTGATGTATTTTGCCATATTTTTGATTATCTTCTGAAATTGGGAGAGGTCAGTCTATATTAATATGCATGAGGTCAAGGCCTGTTGACCTGACATGGTTTTGGGGTCAAAGGTCATTCAGATTGATGTATTTTGCCATATTTTTGATTATCTTCTGAAATTGGGAGAGGTCAGTCTATATTAATATGCATGAGGTCAAGGCCTGTTGACCTGACAGGGTTTTGGGGTCAAAGGTCAATTGGATTGATGTATTTTGCCATATTTTCAATTATCACCTGAAATTGGGAGTAGTTGACCCAAGGTCAGTCTATATTAATTTGCATGACGTCAAGGCCTGTTGACCTGACATTGTTTTGGGGTCAAGGGTCATTCAGATTGATGTATTTTGCCATATTTTTGATTATCTTCTGAAATTGGGAGAGGTCAGCCCAAGGTCAGTCTATATTTATATGCATGAGGTCAAGGCCTGCTGACCTGACATGTTTTTGGGGTCAAGGGTCATTTTGCCATATTTTCAATTATCACCTGAAATTGGGAGTAGTTGACCCAAGGTCAGTCTATATTAATTTGCATGATGTCAAGGCCTGTTGACCTGACATTGTTTTGGGGTCAAGGGTCATTCAGATTGATGTATTTTGCCATATTTTTGATTATCTTCTGAAATTGGGAGAGGTCAGCCCAGGTCAGTCTATATTAATATGCATGAGGTCAAGGCCTGTTGACCTGACAGGGTTCTGGGGTCAAAGTTCAATTGGATTGATGTATTTTGCCATATTTTTGATTATCTTCTGAAATTGGGAGAGGTCAGCCCAGGTCAGTCTATAATAATATGCATGAGGTCAAGCCCTGTTGACCTGACATGCTTTTGGGGTCAAAGGTCAATTGGATTGATGTATTTTGCCATATTTTTTATTATCTCCTGAAATTGGGAGTAGTTGACCCCAGGTCAGTCTATATTAATATGCATGAGGTCAAGGCCTGTTGACCTGACATGGTTTGGGGGTCAAGGTTCATTCAGATTGATGTATTTTGCCATATTTTGGATTATCTTTTGAAATTGGGAGAGGTCAGCCCAGGTCAGTCTACATTAATATGCATGAGGTCAAGGCCTCTTGACCTGACATAGTTTGGGGGTCAAGGGTCATTCAGATTGATGTATTTTGCCATATTTTTGATTATCTTCTGAAATTGGGAGAGGTCAGCCCAGGTCAGTTTATATTAATATGCATGAGGTCAAGGCCTGTTGACCTGACAGGGTTCTGGGGTCAAAGTTCAATTGGATTGATGTATTTTGCCATATTTTTGATTATCTTCTGAAATTGGGAGAGGTCAGCCCAGGTCAGTCTATAATAATATGCATGAGGTCAAGGCCTGTTGACCTGACAAAGTTCTGGGGTCAAAGTTCAATTGGATTGATGTATTTTGCCATATTTTTGATTATCTTCTGAAATTGGGAGTAGTTGACCCAAGGTCAGTCTATATTGATATGCATGAGGTCAAGGCCTGTTGACCTGACATGGTTTGGGGGTCAAGGTTCATTCAGATTGATGTATTTTGCCATATTTTGGATTATCTTTTGAAATTGGGAGAGGTCAGCCCAGGTCAGTCTACATTAATATGCATGAGGTCAAGGCCTCTTGACCTGACATAGTTTGGGGGTCAAGGGTCATTCAGATTGATGTATTTTGCCATATTTTTGATTATCTTCTGAAATTGGGAGAGGTCAGCCCAGGTCAGTTTATATTAATATGCATGAGGTCAAGGCCTGTTGACCTGACAGGGTTCTGGGGTCAAAGTTCAATTGGATTGATGTATTTTGCCATATTTTTGATTATCTTCTGAAATTGGGAGAGGTCAGCCCAGGTCAGTCTATAATAATATGCATGAGGTCAAGGCCTGTTGACCTGACAAAGTTCTGGGGTCAAAGTTCAATTGGATTGATGTATTTTGCCATATTTTTGATTATCTTCTGAAATTGGGAGTAGTTGACCCAAGGTCAGTCTATATTGATATGCATGAGGTCAAGGCCTGTTGACCTGACAGGGTTTTGGGGTCAAAGGTCAATTGGATTGATGTATTTTGCCATATTTTTGAATATCTACTAAAATTGGTTGAGGGCACCCCAGGTCAGTCTATAATAATATGCATGAGGTCAAGGCCTCTTGACCTGACATGGTTTGAGGGTCAAGGTTCATACAGATTGATGTATTTTGCCATATTTTAGATTATCTCCTGAAATTGGGAGTATTTGACCCAAGTTCAGTCTAATTAATATGCATGAGGTCAAGGCCTCTTGACCTCACGTAGTTCGGGGTCAAGGGTCATTCAGATTGATGTATTTTGCCGTATTTTTGATTATCTCCTGAAATTGGGAGCAGCCAGCCCAGGTCAGTCTATATTAATTTGCATGAGGTCAAGGCCTGTTGACCTGACATTGTTTTGGGGTCAAGGGTCATTCAGATTGATGTATTTTGCCATATTTTTGATTATCTTCTGAAATTGGGAGAAATCAGCCCAGGTAAGTCTATATTAATATGCATGAGGTCAAGGCCTGTTGACCTGACAGGGTTTTGGGGTCAAAGTTCAATTGGATTGATGTATGTTGCCATATTTTTGATTATCTTCTGAAATTGGGAGAGGTCAGCCCAGGTCAGTCTATAATAATATGCATGAGGTCAAGGCCTGTTGACCTGAAAGGGTCTGGGGTCAAAGTTCAATTGGATTGATGTATTTTGCCCAATTTTTGATTATCTTCTGAAATCGGGAGTAGTTGACCCAAGGTCAGTCTATATTGATATGCATGAGGTCAAGGCCTCTTGACCTGACATGGTTTGGGGGTCAAGGTTCATACAGATTGATGTATTTTGCCATATTTATGATTATCTTTTGAAATTCGGAGAGGTCAGCCCAGGTCAGTCTACATTAATATGCATGAGGTCAAGGCCTCTTGACCTGACATAGTTTGGGGGTCAAGGGTCATTCAGATTGATGTATTTTGCCATATTTTTGATTATCTTCTGAAATTGGGAGCAGCCACCCCAGGTCAGTCTATATTAATATGCATGAGGTCAAGGCCTGTTGACCTGACAGGGTTTTGGGGTCAAAGGTAAATTGGATTGATGTATGTTGCCATATTTTTGATTATCTTCTGAAATTGGGAGAGGTCAGCCCAGGTCAGTCTATAATAATATGCATGAGGTCAAGGCCTGTTGACCTGAAAGGGTCTGGGGTCAAAGTTCAATTGGATTGATGTATTTTGCCCAATTTTTGATTATCTTCTGAAATCGGGAGTAGTTGACCCAAGGTCAGTCTATATTGATATGCATGAGGTCAAGGCCTCTTGACCTGACATGGTTTGGGGGTCAAGGTTCATACAGATTGATGTATTTTGCCATATTTATGATTATCTTTTGAAATTCGGAGAGGTCAGCCCAGGTCAGTCTACATTAATATGCATGAGGTCAAGGCCTCTTGACCTGACATAGTTTGGGGGTCAAGGGTCATTCAGATTGATGTATTTTGCCATATTTTTGATTATCTTCTGAAATTGGGAGCAGCCACCCCAGGTCAGTCTATATTAATATGCATGAGGTCAAGGCCTGTTGACCTGACAGGGTTTTGGGGTCAAAGGTAAATTGGATTGATGTAATTTGCCACATTTTTTATTATCTCCTGAAATTGGGAGTAGTTGACCCAAGGTCAGTCTATATTAATATGCATGAGGTCAAGGCCTGTTGACCTGACATGGTTTGGAGGTCAAAGGTCACTCAGATTGATGTATTTTGCCATATTTTTGATTATCTTTTGAAATTGGGAGAGGTCAGCCCAGGTCAGTCTATAATAATATGCATGAGGTCAAGGCCTCTTGACCTGACATAGTTTTGGGGTCAAGGGTCATTCAGATTGATGTATTTTGCCATATTTTTGATTATCTTCTGAAATTGGGAGCAGCCACCCCAGGTCAGTCTATATTAATATGCATGAGGTCAAGGCCTGTTGACCTGACAGGGTTTTGGGGTCAAAGGTCAATTGGATTGATGTATTTTGCCATATTTTTGATTATCTCCTGAAATTGGGAGTAGTTGACCCAAGGTCAGTCTATAATAATATGCATGAGGTCAAGGCCTCTTGACCTGACATGGTTTGGGGGTCAAGGTTCATACAGATTGATGTATTTTGCCATATTTTAGATTATCTCCTGAAATTGGGAGTATTTGACCCAAGTTCAGTCTAATTAATTTGCATGAGGTCAAGGCCTCTTGACCTCACATACTTCGGGGTCAAGGGTCATTCAGATTGATGTATTTTGCCGTATTTTTGATTATCTTGTGAAATTTGAAGCAGCCACCCCAGGTCAGTCTATATTAATATGCATGAGGTCAAGGCCTCTTGACCTGACATTGTTTCGGGCTCAAAGGTCAATTTGATTGATGTATTTTGCCATATTTTTGAATATCTTCTGAAATTGGGAGTATTTGACCCAAGTTCAGTCTAATTAATATGCATGAGGTCAAGGCCTCTTGACCTCACATACTTCGGGGTCAAGGGTCATTCAGATTGATGTATTTTGCCGTATTTTTGATTATCTTGTGAAATTTGAAGCAGCCACCCCAGGTCAGTCTATATTAATATGCATGAGGTCAAGGCTTCTTGACCTGACATTGTTTTGGGCTCAAAGGTCAATTTGATTGATGTATTTTGCCATATTTTTGAATATCTTCTGAAATTGGGAGTATTTGACCCAAGTTCAGTCTAATTAATATGCATGAGGTCAAGGCCTCTTGACCTCACGTAGTTCGGGGTCAAGGGTCATTCAGATTGATGTATTTTGCCGTATTTTTGATTATCTCCTGAAATTGGGAGCAGCCAGCCCAGGTCAGTCTATATTAATATGCATGAGGTCAAGGCCTGTTGACCTGACAGGGTTCTGGGGTCAAAGTTCAATTGGATTGATGTATTTTGCCATATTTTTGATTATCTTCTGAAATTGGGAGAAGTCAGCCCAGGTCAGTCTATAATAATATGCATGAGGTCAAGGCCTGTTGACCTGACAGGGTTCTGGGGTCAAAAATCAATTGGATTGATGTATTTTGCCCAATTTTTGATTATCTTCTGAAATCGGGAGTAGTTGACCCAAGGTCAGTCTATATTGATATGCATGAGGTCAAGGCCTCTTGACCTGACATGGTTTGGGGGTCAAGGTTCATACAGATTGATGTATTTTGCCATATTTATGATTATCTGTTGAAATTGGGAGAGGTCAGCCCAGGTCAGTCTACATTAATATGCATGAGGTCAAGGCCTCTTGACCTGACATAGTTTGGGGGTCAAGGGTCATTCAGATTGATGTATTTTGCCATATTTTTGATTATCTTCTGAAATTGGGAGCAGCCACCCCAGGTCAGTCTATATTAATATGCATGAGGTCAAGGCCTGTTGACCTGACAGGGTTTTGGGGTCAAAGGTAAATTGGATTGATGTAATTTGCCACATTTTTTATTATCTCCTGAAATTGGGAGTAGTTGACCCAAGGTCAGTCTATAATAATATGCATGAGGTCAAGGCCTGTTGACCTGACAGGGTTCTGGGGTCAAAGTTCAATTGGATTGATGTATTTTGCCCAATTTTTGATTATCTTCTGAAATCGGTAGTAGTTGACCCAAGGTCAGTCTATATTGATATGCATGAGGTCAAGGCCTCTTGACCTGACATGGTTTGGGGGTCAAGGTTCATACAGATTGATGTATTTTGCCATATTTATGATTATCTGTTGAAATTGGGAGAGGTCAGCCCAGGTCAGTCTACATTAATATGCATGAGGTCAAGGCCTCTTGACCTGACATAGTTTGGGGGTCAAGGGTCATTCAGATTGATGTATTTTGCCATATTTTTGATTATCTTCTGAAATTGGGAGCAGCCACCCCAGGTCAGTCTATATTAATATGCATGAGGTCAAGGCCTGTTGACCTGACAGGGTTTTGGGGTCAAAGGTAAATTGGATTGATGTAATTTGCCACATTTTTTATTATCTCCTGAAATTGGGAGTAGTTGACCCAAGGTCAGTCTATATTAATATGCATGAGGTCAAGGCCTGTTGACCTGACATGGTTTGGAGGTCAAAGGTCACTCAGATTGATGTATTTTGCCATATTTTTGATTATCTTTTGAAATTGGGAGAGGTCAGCCCAGGTCAGTCTATAATAATATGCATGAGGTCAAGGCCTGTTGACCTGACAGGGTTCTGGGGTCAAAGTTCAATTGGATTGATGTATTTTGCCAAATGTTTGATTATCTTCTGAAATTGGGAGAGGTCAGCCCAGGTCAGTCTATATTAATATGCATGAGGTCAAGGCCTGTTGACCTGACAGGGTTCTGGGGTCAAAGTTCAATAGGATTGATGCATTTTGCCAAATTTTTGATTATCTTCTGAAATTGGGAGTAGTTGACCCAAGGTCAGTCTATATTAATATGCATGAGGTCAAGGCCTCTTGACCTGACATGGTTTGGGGGTCAAGGTTCATACAGATTGATGTATTTTGCCATATTTTTGATTATCTTTTGAAATTGGGAGAGGTCAGCCCAGGTCAGTCTACATTAATATGCATGAGGTCAAGGCCTCTTGACCTGACATAGTTTGGGGGTCAAGGGTCATTCAGATTGATGTATTTTGCCATATTTTTGATTATCTTTTGAAATTGGGAGAGGTCAGCCCAGGTCAGTCTATAATAATATGCATGAGGTCAAGCCCTGTTGACCTGACATGCTTTTGGGGTCAAAGGTCAATTGGATTTATGTATATTGCCATATTTTTTATTATCTCCTGAAATTGGGAGTAGTTGACCCAAGGTCAGTCTATATTAATATGCATGAGGTCAAGGCCTCTTGACCTCACATAGTTTGGGGTCAAGGATCATTTAGATTGATGTATTTGGCCGTATTTTTGAATATCTCCAGAAATTGGGAGCAGCCACCCCAGGTCAGTCTATATTAATATGCATGAGGTCAAGGCCTCTTGACCTGACATGGTTTGGGGGTCAAGGTTCATACAGATTGATGTATTTTGCCATATTTTTGATTATCTTTTGAAATTGGTTGAGGTCAGCCCAGGTCAGTCTACATTAATATGCATGAGGTCAAGGCCTCTTGACCTGACATAGTTTGGGGGTCAAGGGTCATTCAGATTGATGTATTTTGCCATATTTTTGATTATCTTCTGAAATTGGGAGAGGTCAGCCCAGGTCAGTCTACATTAATATGCATGAGGTCAAGGCCTCTTGACCTGACATGGTTTGGGGGTCAAGGTTCATACAGATTGATGTATTTTGCCATATTTATGATTATCTGTTGAAATTGGGAGAGGTCAGCCCAGGTCAGTCTACATTAATATGCATGAGGTCAAGGCCTCTTGACCTGACATAGTTTGGGGGTCAAGGGTCATTCAGATTGATGTATTTTGCCATATTTTTGATTATCTTCTGAAATTGGGAGCAGCCACCCCAGGTCAGTCTATATTAATATGCATGAGGTCAAGGCCTGTTGACCTGACAGGGTTTTGGGGTCAAAGGTAAATTGGATTGATGTAATTTGCCACATTTTTTATTATCTCCTGAAATTGGGAGTAGTTGACCCAAGGTCAGTCTATATTAATATGCATGAGGTCAAGGCCTGTTGACCTGACATGGTTTGGAGGTCAAAGGTCACTCAGATTGATGTATTTTGCCATATTTTTGATTATCTTTTGAAATTGGGAGAGGTCAGCCCAGGTCAGTCTATAATAATATGCATGAGGTCAAGGCCTCTTGACCTGACATAGTTTTGGGGTCAAGGGTCATTCAGATTGATGTATTTTGCCATATTTTTGATTATCTTCTGAAATTGGGAGCAGCCACCCCAGGTCAGTCTATATTAATATGCATGAGGTCAAGGCCTGTTGACCTGACAGGGTTTTGGGGTCAAAGGTCAATTGGATTGATGTATTTTGCCATATTTTTGATTATCTCCTGAAATTGGGAGTAGTTGACCCAAGGTCAGTCTATAATAATATGCATGAGGTCAAGGCCTCTTGACCTGACATGGTTTGGGGGTCAAGGTTCATACAGATTGATGTATTTTGCCATATTTTAGATTATCTCCTGAAATTGGGAGTATTTGACCCAAGTTCAGTCTAATTAATTTGCATGAGGTCAAGGCCTCTTGACCTCACATACTTCGGGGTCAAGGGTCATTCAGATTGATGTATTTTGCCGTATTTTTGATTATCTTGTGAAATTTGAAGCAGCCACCCCAGGTCAGTCTATATTAATATGCATGAGGTCAAGGCCTCTTGACCTGACATTGTTTCGGGCTCAAAGGTCAATTTGATTGATGTATTTTGCCATATTTTTGAATATCTTCTGAAATTGGGAGTATTTGACCCAAGTTCAGTCTAATTAATATGCATGAGGTCAAGGCCTCTTGACCTCACATACTTCGGGGTCAAGGGTCATTCAGATTGATGTATTTTGCCGTATTTTTGATTATCTTGTGAAATTTGAAGCAGCCACCCCAGGTCAGTCTATATTAATATGCATGAGGTCAAGGCTTCTTGACCTGACATTGTTTTGGGCTCAAAGGTCAATTTGATTGATGTATTTTGCCATATTTTTGAATATCTTCTGAAATTGGGAGTATTTGACCCAAGTTCAGTCTAATTAATATGCATGAGGTCAAGGCCTCTTGACCTCACGTAGTTCGGGGTCAAGGGTCATTCAGATTGATGTATTTTGCCGTATTTTTGATTATCTCCTGAAATTGGGAGCAGCCAGCCCAGGTCAGTCTATATTAATATGCATGAGGTCAAGGCCTGTTGACCTGACAGGGTTCTGGGGTCAAAGTTCAATTGGATTGATGTATTTTGCCATATTTTTGATTATCTTCTGAAATTGGGAGAAGTCAGCCCAGGTCAGTCTATAATAATATGCATGAGGTCAAGGCCTGTTGACCTGACAGGGTTCTGGGGTCAAAAATCAATTGGATTGATGTATTTTGCCCAATTTTTGATTATCTTCTGAAATCGGGAGTAGTTGACCCAAGGTCAGTCTATATTGATATGCATGAGGTCAAGGCCTCTTGACCTGACATGGTTTGGGGGTCAAGGTTCATACAGATTGATGTATTTTGCCATATTTATGATTATCTGTTGAAATTGGGAGAGGTCAGCCCAGGTCAGTCTACATTAATATGCATGAGGTCAAGGCCTCTTGACCTGACATAGTTTGGGGGTCAAGGGTCATTCAGATTGATGTATTTTGCCATATTTTTGATTATCTTCTGAAATTGGGAGCAGCCACCCCAGGTCAGTCTATATTAATATGCATGAGGTCAAGGCCTGTTGACCTGACAGGGTTTTGGGGTCAAAGGTAAATTGGATTGATGTAATTTGCCACATTTTTTATTATCTCCTGAAATTGGGAGTAGTTGACCCAAGGTCAGTCTATAATAATATGCATGAGGTCAAGGCCTGTTGACCTGACAGGGTTCTGGGGTCAAAGTTCAATTGGATTGATGTATTTTGCCCAATTTTTGATTATCTTCTGAAATCGGTAGTAGTTGACCCAAGGTCAGTCTATATTGATATGCATGAGGTCAAGGCCTCTTGACCTGACATGGTTTGGGGGTCAAGGTTCATACAGATTGATGTATTTTGCCATATTTATGATTATCTGTTGAAATTGGGAGAGGTCAGCCCAGGTCAGTCTACATTAATATGCATGAGGTCAAGGCCTCTTGACCTGACATAGTTTGGGGGTCAAGGGTCATTCAGATTGATGTATTTTGCCATATTTTTGATTATCTTCTGAAATTGGGAGCAGCCACCCCAGGTCAGTCTATATTAATATGCATGAGGTCAAGGCCTGTTGACCTGACAGGGTTTTGGGGTCAAAGGTAAATTGGATTGATGTAATTTGCCACATTTTTTATTATCTCCTGAAATTGGGAGTAGTTGACCCAAGGTCAGTCTATATTAATATGCATGAGGTCAAGGCCTGTTGACCTGACATGGTTTGGAGGTCAAAGGTCACTCAGATTGATGTATTTTGCCATATTTTTGATTATCTTTTGAAATTGGGAGAGGTCAGCCCAGGTCAGTCTATAATAATATGCATGAGGTCAAGGCCTGTTGACCTGACAGGGTTCTGGGGTCAAAGTTCAATTGGATTGATGTATTTTGCCAAATGTTTGATTATCTTCTGAAATTGGGAGAGGTCAGCCCAGGTCAGTCTATATTAATATGCATGAGGTCAAGGCCTGTTGACCTGACAGGGTTCTGGGGTCAAAGTTCAATAGGATTGATGCATTTTGCCAAATTTTTGATTATCTTCTGAAATTGGGAGTAGTTGACCCAAGGTCAGTCTATATTAATATGCATGAGGTCAAGGCCTCTTGACCTGACATGGTTTGGGGGTCAAGGTTCATACAGATTGATGTATTTTGCCATATTTTTGATTATCTTTTGAAATTGGGAGAGGTCAGCCCAGGTCAGTCTACATTAATATGCATGAGGTCAAGGCCTCTTGACCTGACATAGTTTGGGGGTCAAGGGTCATTCAGATTGATGTATTTTGCCATATTTTTGATTATCTTTTGAAATTGGGAGAGGTCAGCCCAGGTCAGTCTATAATAATATGCATGAGGTCAAGCCCTGTTGACCTGACATGCTTTTGGGGTCAAAGGTCAATTGGATTTATGTATATTGCCATATTTTTTATTATCTCCTGAAATTGGGAGTAGTTGACCCAAGGTCAGTCTATATTAATATGCATGAGGTCAAGGCCTCTTGACCTCACATAGTTTGGGGTCAAGGATCATTTAGATTGATGTATTTGGCCGTATTTTTGAATATCTCCAGAAATTGGGAGCAGCCACCCCAGGTCAGTCTATATTAATATGCATGAGGTCAAGGCCTCTTGACCTGACATGGTTTGGGGGTCAAGGTTCATACAGATTGATGTATTTTGCCATATTTTTGATTATCTTTTGAAATTGGTTGAGGTCAGCCCAGGTCAGTCTACATTAATATGCATGAGGTCAAGGCCTCTTGACCTGACATAGTTTGGGGGTCAAGGGTCATTCAGATTGATGTATTTTGCCATATTTTTGATTATCTTCTGAAATTGGGAGAGGTCAGCCCAGGTCAGTCTACATTAATATGCATGAGGTCAAGGCCTCTTGACCTGACATGGTTTGGGGGTCAAGGTTCATACAGATTGATGTATTTTGCCATATTTATGATTATCTGTTGAAATTGGGAGAGGTCAGCCCAGGTCAGTCTACATTAATATGCATGAGGTCAAGGCCTCTTGACCTGACATAGTTTGGGGGTCAAGGGTCATTCAGATTGATGTATTTTGCCATATTTTTGATTATCTTCTGAAATTGGGAGCAGCCACCCCAGGTCAGTCTATATTAATATGCATGAGGTCAAGGCCTGTTGACCTGACAGGGTTTTGGGGTCAAAGGTAAATTGGATTGATGTAATTTGCCACATTTTTTATTATCTCCTGAAATTGGGAGTAGTTGACCCAAGGTCAGTCTATATTAATATGCATGAGGTCAAGGCCTGTTGACCTGACATGGTTTGGAGGTCAAAGGTCACTCAGATTGATGTATTTTGCCATATTTTTGATTATCTTTTGAAATTGGGAGAGGTCAGCCCAGGTCAGTCTATAATAATATGCATGAGGTCAAGGCCTGTTGACCTGACAGGGTTCTGGGGTCAAAGTTCAATTGGATTGATGTATTTTGCCAAATGTTTGATTATCTTCTGAAATTGGGAGAGGTCAGCCCAGGTCAGTCTATATTAATATGCATGAGGTCAAGGCCTGTTGACCTGACAGGGTTCTGGGGTCAAAGTTCAATAGGATTGATGCATTTTGCCAAATTTTTGATTATCTTCTGAAATTGGGAGTAGTTGACCCAAGGTCAGTCTATATTAATATGCATGAGGTCAAGGCCTCTTGACCTGACATGGTTTGGGGGTCAAGGTTCATACAGATTGATGTATTTTGCCATATTTTTGATTATCTTTTGAAATTGGGAGAGGTCAGCCCAGGTCAGTCTACATTAATATGCATGAGGTCAAGGCCTCTTGACCTGACATAGTTTGGGGGTCAAGGGTCATTCAGATTGATGTATTTTGCCATATTTTTGATTATCTTTTGAAATTGGGAGAGGTCAGCCCAGGTCAGTCTATAATAATATGCATGAGGTCAAGCCCTGTTGACCTGACATGCTTTTGGGGTCAAAGGTCAATTGGATTTATGTATATTGCCATATTTTTTATTATCTCCTGAAATTGGGAGTAGTTGACCCAAGGTCAGTCTATATTAATATGCATGAGGTCAAGGCCTCTTGACCTCACATAGTTTGGGGTCAAGGATCATTTAGATTGATGTATTTGGCCGTATTTTTGAATATCTCCAGAAATTGGGAGCAGCCACCCCAGGTCAGTCTATATTAATATGCATGAGGTCAAGGCCTCTTGACCTGACATGGTTTGGGGGTCAAGGTTCATACAGATTGATGTATTTTGCCATATTTTTGATTATCTTTTGAAATTGGTTGAGGTCAGCCCAGGTCAGTCTACATTAATATGCATGAGGTCAAGGCCTCTTGACCTGACATAGTTTGGGGGTCAAGGGTCATTCAGATTGATGTATTTTGCCATATTTTTGATTATCTTCTGAAATTGGGAGAGGTCAGCCCAGGTCAGTCTACATTAATATGCATGAGGTCAAGGCCTCTTGACCTGACATAGTTTGGGGGTCAAGGGTCATTCAGATTGATGTATTTTGCCATATTTTTGATTATCTTCTGAAATTGGGAGCAGCCACCCCAGGTCAGTCTATATTAATATGCATGAGGTCAAGGCCTGTTGACCTGACAGGGTTGTGGGGTCAAAGGTCAATTGGATTGATGTATTTTGCCATATTTTTGATTATCTCCTGAAATTGGGAGCAGCCACCCCAGGTCAGTCTACATTAATATGCATTAGGTCAAGGCCTCTTGACCTGACATAGTTTGGGGGTCAAGGGTCATTCAGATTGATGTATTTTGCCATATTTTTGATTATCTTCTGAAATTGGGAGCAGCCACCCCAGGTCAGTCTATATTAATATGCATGAGGTCAAGGCCTGTTGACCTGACAGGGTTTTGGGGTCAAAGGACAATTGGATTGATGTATTTTGCCATATTTTTGATTATCTCCTGAAATTGGGAGCAGCCACCCCAGGTCAGTCTATATTAATATGCATGAGGTCAAGGCCTGTTGACCTGACATGGTTTTGGGGTCAAAGGTCAATTGGATTGATGTATTTTGCCATATTTTTGATTATCTTTTGAAATTGGGAGAGGTCAGCCCAGGTCAGTCTATAATAATATGCATGAGGTCAAGGCCTGTTGACCTGACATGCTTTTGGGGTCAAAGGTCAATTGGATTGATGTATTTTGCCATATTTTTTATTATCTTCTGAAATTGGGAGTAGTTGACCCAGGTCAATCTATATTAATATGCATGAGGTCAAGGCCTGATGACCTGACATGGTTTGGGGGTCAAAGGTCACTCAGATTGATGTATTTTGCCATATTTTTGGTTATCTTCTGAAATTGAAAGCGGTCACCCAAGGTCAGTTTACATTAATATGCATGAGGTCAAGGCCTGTTGACCTGACATGGTTTCAGGGTCAATGCTAATCCACTTTTGTTTGAAGCCCTTTGTTTGAAGTTAATTAAATCAAACACTCACCTGGGCACCAATTAACACAAAGACTCCTTTGTTTTTCAAGCTTATCAGTCAGTATGATGGAGGATGGCCCCAGTGTTCAAGTTTTGTGCTTGGCTACCTGCATTGTATAAGAATTTGACCAATCAACAGATGTCCAGAATATTCCATCAGCAACATTAATTACTTAATTAATAAATTATTATGCTTGGGTGGGTTGCTGCACACCCTTATGCCTCAAGTGTCAGTTATAGGTAGTTATTTAAATGGGGGAATTGTAATCTGCAGTTTTTTCATTCAGATATGCCACAAATAAGTGCTTTGAATACATAAGCAAAGATGTCTATTGCAACACAATGTTTTTTTCTCCATGAAATTTCCTAATTGCTTGCATTTTTTAATCTATCTGGCCTGAGATACTTGCATTAGTAGTATTTTCATTATTAGCCTACGCAAAGCATTTCTTTGATGACTGATAACATCAACTGATGATTAATTCCTTCATCGAGAACAAATAAATTTAACATAATTAAATGGAATATCGTCACCAACTTTAAGGCCTACCAGAATGGCAAAGCTGCTTCGACTCACATTCCATGTTAGGAGATCGAGGTAATTTGATGATACATGTATCTGTAATGAGAAAGTGATGAAAATAATTATTATAAAAGAATAATAAGAATAAGAAGGCACTATTGCGATTGGACCATAGAAACACATGTAGGTCTTAAGAAAGGTACAATTTTCTTTTCATAAATACAAATAATGATAATAGCCTTTCATTTCAAATAAGTTGTAATAATTTATATAAAAAACTAAAAAGGTTTAGGTCTTGGTTTAAAATTGGATTCCTGATGGATGTTGATATAAATGACAAAGATAAAAACTGTCGGTAAAGTAGGTGGCGTGTACATGTACTATGCCTCTATGCCTCTTTTTCTTGCAACATTCATTACTGCAGAAATGCACAAATCTGCAGAAATTTCTTGGTCACCGTTACCAAAAAGAAAACTCTGAATTGAAATACGCTAACCATAAGTTCAATAAATCTGCTGCCATAAGCGAAGAATTATTCCTTACAGTAATGGATTTCATGAAATTGGCCCCAGTTGTTCTGTGATCGACTTGTTGTACAGTGCACACTTGAGAACAATACTAATTGTAATAGGCCCACAAATAATACCTTAAAAGGCATACTACTACTACTACTAGTAGGTCTAGTAGTCCTTTAAGTAGTAGTACTACTATGCCTATATACTACATGTAGCCTAGTATAAAGTACTAGTCTTTAGTTATTTTGAAGGCCTACTAGTACAGTACTAGTACTAGTAGAAATAGTAGGCCTATGCCTAACCAAAGGTTTGTATTTTAAAAATGTTGTAATAAAAAAGTGGACGGCTGCAAAGCCTACCCGTGCTCAAATTACGATGAAATTGCCTCAATGGCACAACCATGCCGGTCAAGTAATTGGCCGGGTACATGTACATGTACTGTGACATGCAATTTTGACCCTTTTTTTTCTTGCGGCATTCGTTACTGCAGCGCTGCACAACTCTGCCGAAATTCCTTGGTTGGTTACCGTTACCAAAAAGAAAAATATCCCGTGAAATACAGTAAAGGATTTCATGAAATTTGGCCCAGTTGTTTTGTGGTCGACTTGTACATGTGCCCGCTTGGAAACTATAAACTAACTTTAAAAGGCCTACTACTAGTACTACTAGTACTACTAGAAGTACTACTACTAGGCCTATACTACAATGTAGTAAAGTAGGCCCCTACTATAAGGAGTAGAAGTTTAGTTATACAGTACTAGCAAACTAGAAAGTATTGTAGTAGTAGGCTTAGTAGTAGGCCCTATACTACTACTACTACACGTAACTAACCTAGTAGTACTAGTAGGCATGGTAGGCCTAGCTAGGCCTAACCAAAGTTTGCATTTTAAAAATGTAGAAAAAGAGTGGACAGCTGCGAGGCCTACCCGTGCTCAAATTACGATAAAATAATGCCTTAATGGCACGATCACGATGAAGCCCTGCACATAAATTGTAGGCCTACTAAGAACAATGTACGGCCCAAAAGTAGTCATGCAATACATGGACATGGTGTACACAACCAGTTGATCCACACGTGTGCACGTTCAGTAACAAAACACACGTGCCCACGTGCGTATTAAAATCGATCTCTCTCTGGTGAAAAATGACACAAATATCGAACCTAAACGAAAAAAAAATGGGCAAAATCATACCTACCGGATACGTGCAGAACATGACTATATCACTGGTGACAAATAAAATGTGTTATGATAAGAATTAACAAGCTAATTCTATCAATTTCTTTCGCAGCAGCAGCTCCGATAGTCGCACCATTCACGTCGTGGCAGCCATGTGTAAACTACGAAGGTTCTGTTGTGCCATAATATTTTGAAAAATAGAAGTGCTTTGTTTTTTCAAAATAGTTTTTGGAAGATATATTTCACTAATTGTTTATCAAAATATACTTTCCGGATACGTTTTTTCCCGAAATTTGTTTATCAAGATGTATTTGTCCATCATGTGTTGTGCCATCATTTTTTTCAAAAATAGTGTTTGTTTTTCAAAATTAGTTTGAAGAAAAATTATGTTTCCCACATTTGTTTTTTTTTTCTGTATGTTTCCCACATTTGTTTTTTTTGTCCGAGATATATATTCCCAAACTTGTTTCTTCAACAACTTCCACCTTTTTGAAGAACTATAATTATACTATACCTCTTGAAGTTTCTTCGAGCTGAGTACACTGACAAAAGCTCTTTAAACAAGAGCGCAATACGTTTTTCCCCATGTTAAGTTTTGCAGCGCTAAAGGGTAGGCCTACACAACATTATTTTATGTCCGTCAAACGGCTGGCTTTGCAATCAGACTGTTGGGTCTTTTTTATTTATTTTCTGCGGCTACAAGTACGATTTGGTCTTCCCTAATTACAAAAATCTGAAGAAAAAAACAAAACAAACATACTGTACTGGATATATTAAAAGGCACAGAAGCATGACGCGGTTAGGGGGTTGCGGCAGGCTGCCCAACCGGCATGCGTGCCCCAGGCAGTCTTGTAAACAGCATCCAGCGAGTCGACATCATGTCATAATTTTGTCCGTGTACTCGCTGGGACTCCGAGACTCAGCACTTCGGCCCCTTGTCGGAAACCCGGTAAGGGCAAATACAACAATACTTGGAAATAATATTTCAATTTGTTTTAAATATATAGGCCCTACTTGATGGCACAAAAGGGCGCTCTTAGTAAAATGCCAAATAAGGCAATTTATAATTTTCAATATATATCAAACAAATCATTGAAAGAGCCTACGAGTCCCCTTTTTACAAGATCCCCCCGTGCGGTCCGGACCTGGGCATCCTCTGATCCCCCTTTTTACAAGGTCCCCCTTTTTACAAATTTGTAAAAAGGGGGATGCGGAAAATGCAATATCCCCCTTTTTACACAAAACGTGTAAAAAGGGGGATGCTTGCAAAAATACTGTCCCCCTTTTTACATAATACTAGGACTTGGTATGCTCAATAATCTTGAACAGTCATGGATGCCGTAAATGCAGAATCACGTACACCAAGTCAGACGCAACAGTGTCGTGACTTAAAGAAAACCAGAGGTATCCGGAAGGCATCGGTTACCAAGATTATGAATGCGATTTCCGTCCTGATGGAGGACAAGAATGAAGTCCCTCCTGTTGAGCTTAAGATGAAAGAATTTGAGAAAGCCTTTGCAGAATTTGCTGATGCGCACACCAATTATGATAAGCACCTGACGAGTGAGGATGAGAAGAAGAGTTCTGCAGCCTACTGGAACGACGCTGAGAATAAAGCCGTAGAACTGCGGAGCTTGGTTAGCCGTTGGTTAGAGGAGAACCGGGCAGAAGGCGAATTTGAAGTTCCATTCGAAGACATCATCAATGATGTTGGCGTAAACGACTCCATCAGTCAACAGGGTAGTCGAACTTCCCATGTCGGCTCGAGAGCATCCTCTGGAAGTTCAACGGCAAGTGCCCTCCTGAGAGCTAAAGCTGAGAAGGCTGCTGTGGAGGCGGAGGCCCTTGTTATGCAAGAACACAATGCTTTGGAGCTTGCCTCACCACGAAGCATGATGGAGCTAGAAGAACAGAAACTGAAGCTTGAGCAGCAACGACGAGAGATGGAATTGAAGGTCAAATTTGCTAGGGCAGAAGCTCTAGAAAAAACCTTTGCAGAGGCCGAAGCAGCGAGCCGATCAGATGTGTGCTTCACCCAAACCACACCAAATGATAAACCTACAGACAAGAATATACCGAAGCACCCTCAGGATCGCAAGCCAAGTTCCAGCTATTCTGCACAGGTGAACAACACACCCCAGTTTAGTGCACCTATTCATCAGACCTCAAGTCCGGTCCACCAGTCGTGGACACCGTCAACAATTCCCAAAGGATCTCCGTCAACTGCTGAACACCCAGATGTGACAGATATCTTATACCAAATGGCCAGAGACACCCGTGTGCACCAGCAGTCTTTAGTCGAAGCACTTTAACTGCCAAGGGCTGATCTCATGTCCTTTGATGGGGATCCTCTCAAGTATTGGTCCTTCATCAGGGCCTTTGAAAATGCTGTTGGCCGTGAAACCATCAATGACGGAGCCAAGCTTACCCGTCTCATGCAATACTGCACAGGAAAGGCCAGACGACTATTGCAGTGCTGTGCAGTTAAAGGACCTTCAGAAGGATACACCTTGGCCTTGCGCCTCCTGAAAGAGAGGTTTGGGGATGAACATACCATTGCACAATCCTGGATAGACAAGGTGACGCAAAGGTCAACCGTCACCGACAGTGCCACATTGCAAGATCTAGCAGATGACCTTAGATGCTGCAGAGAAACCCTAGAAACTATGGGGTACCTCAACGAGCTGAACAACAGAAGTTGTCTTTTGGCAATTGCTGAGAAGATGCCATATCATTTGAAGACCCGATGGTTGAAGGATGTCCATCGTATAAAAACCATGAAGAAACGACCTCCTAACATTGATGACCTTACTGGGTTTGTAGCTGAAGCCGCAGAAGAAGCCCGTGATCCAGTGTTTGGAGGTATCGTTCAAAGGGGAGCCTTCAAGGAGTCAAAGCCCAAAGGTACAAGAACCGCTAAGCAGCGATCCAATTTTGGCACTGAGACAGCATCATCAAGGGAGAAGAGCAGAACCACTCCGCCCATGCAAGGAGCATCTCCCATGAAAGCTTGCATACGCTGTAACCAGCCGCATTACCTACATCAGTGTGATTCATTCAGGGCGCTACGTGTGAAAGACCGCCTTGCATTTATCCAAAGCAAGAAGCTTTGTGTCAACTGCTTCAAGCCAGGGCATTTGGGCAGAGATTGCACTCGTCCAAGGATGCGGAATGAAACATAGCAAGTATTTGCATCTGCCACGTAGACCAGCTAACACCGAGGTAACACAGACTGACGACCAGCCTGTGCCAGATAATTCAAGTTCGCCACACACGTCTCTTGCCACTAGTTCAGCCGTTGCATGCAACCTCACCGGGGCCGGTGAGGGAAAGGTAGCCTTGCCCATTCTCCCTGTCAAGATAAGAGCACAGGGACAACAGCAGTTGTTGAGTACCTACGCATTGATAGACAGCGGCTCTACACAGACCTTTTGCTCAGAGGAGTTGATGCAGCATCTTGGTTGCAAAGCCAGCAGAGACACCATCAAGCTCACCACTTTGGACCAGAAGGAGGTGGATGTCCAGACATTTGTCGTAAATCTAGAAGTAGCAAATGACGACAATACCCGAGTGATCCAGATACCTGGTGTTCTTACTAGACCAAAGTTGAACATTGGCCTTGGCAGTCTTGTCACTGAGGATGAGCTCAAGAGTTGGCCACACCTTCGTGACATCAACATACCTGACGTTGACATCAACGATGTCCACTTGCTGATCGGACAAGATGCCCCAGACCTTATGATCCCGCTAGAAATCCGTTCTGGTGCTGTTGGAGAGCCATATGCAACTAGAACTGCTCTTGGTTGGACACTGAATGGTCCCATCGACCTTCGCAAGGAGCCCAAGATAGCCAGCTCACATTTCGTAAAGTCCGACGTGGACTTACAGCATCAAGTAGAGAAGTTCTGGAGGTTGGATGATGTGGGAACTCCAGGCAACGGAGAGGTTATGTCTGTCAGCGAAAGAAAGGTTCTTTCTTTGTGGGAGAGTTCCTTGTGCAGAGATGGCGCTCACTATGCCATGAGCATCCCCTTTAAGGAGAGACCACCACACCTTCCTGATAACAAGCCGTTGGCTGAAAGGCGTCTGGCAGCATTGGGAAAACGACTGTCCAAGGACCCAGACCTACGGGAAAAATACACCACTGGAGTGAACGACCTTCTGAAGAAAGGATACGCTGAGGCTGTGCCCACTTCTGATATCGACAGGATGGACGGTTGTGTGTGGTATCTTCCTCACCATCCCGTACTACACCCTAAAAAACCAGGCAAAGTACGCATAGTGTTTGATTGTGCAGCTCAGTTCCAGGGCACTTCACTCAATGACAGAGTCTACCAAGGTCCCGACCTCACCAATAAGCTAATTGGTGTCCTTTTGAGGTTTCGTCAGGAGCATGTCGCCTTGGTGGCAGATATAGAGGGTATGTTCCACCAGGTTCATGTAAACACCGAGGATCGTGATGCCCTCCGCTTCTTATGGTGGAGCGGAAATGATGTTGGAGGCCAGCACATCACCTATCGGATGACTTCACATATCTTTGGTGGAGTATGGAGCCCCAGCTGTGCTAGCTTTGCGCTGAAGAGAACCGCACTTGACTACCAGACAGGGTTTGACGTAGAAACCGTTCGCACCGTCGACCAGAATTTTTACGTCGATGACTGTTTGAAATCTGTCCCAACAGAATCAGATGCCATTCGCTTAGCTAGCCAGTTACGTGGCTTACTGGCCCTTGGTGGGTTCAGGCTCACAAAGTGGTTGAGCAATTCTCGAGCAGTTCTGAAGTCTCTACTACCCGAAGAATGTGCTAAGACCATAACAACGATGGATCTAGACCACGAGATGCTTCCAGCTGAGAGAACTCTGGGAGTTCTCTGGAATGTGGAAACGGACACCTTTGGATTTGACACCAAGGTGAAGATAAAGCCTGCTACACGTCGTGGGTTGCTTAGCATCACAAGTTCAGTATATGACCCTTTGGGGTTTGTATGTCCCTTTGTCCTGCGAGCTAAGATGTTGTTCCAGATGATGTGTCGTCTCAAGATTGCGTGGGATGACCCTATGCCAAAGGAGATAGCCGATCAGTGGCACCGATGGCTTCAAGACCTACCTTTGATGGAGAGAATGAAGGTGCCTAGATGTATAAAGCCGAACACGACAAGCACCACTTCATCTATGCAGTTGCATCATTTTGCAGACGCGTCCGAGAAGGCCTATGGTGCAGTTAGTTACCTCCGATCAGTAGACACTGAAGGTCAGATCTGTTGTGCCTTTGTGATGGCAAAGGCCAAACTGGCACCATTGAGGGCTACCACGATCCCACGTCTGGAGCTTGCTGCGGCTGTTGTTGCAGTGAAGTTGGATGAAATCATCAGGCGAGAGATCCAGCTTCCTCTCATTGATTCAATATTCTGGACGGATAGCATGATCGTGTTGCAGTACCTGCGAAATGAAGACGAGCAATTCCAGACATACGTCGCAAACCGAGTGGCCCGGATCCATGACCATTCCAATGCCTCCCAGTGGATGCATGTGGAATCAGCTTTGAACCCTGCTGATGATGCCTCAAGAGGCACTGCAGCACAGCAGCTTGTCGACAGTGAACGGTGGATAAATGGTCCTCCCTTCTTGTGGAAGGAGGAAGGTAGCTGGCCCACGCAACCAGATTTCAAGTCTCTTGAGCTGGACCAAGATGCAGAGATCAAACGACAACCTAAGGTGTACTCCATTGACAAAGGTGCTGGCTCAAGATCTACCGTACTCGAAGATCTTTTCTCCCGGTACTCGTCATGGTACAAGCTAAAGAAAACAGTTGGTTGGATTCTTCGCGCAAAGAGTGTCCTACACCAGAAGGCAGTCAAGAATAAGGGTGGTGCTGGAAGTATCCAAACTGGACCTCTGACGGTGAAGGAGCTCCTTGATGCCGAAAAGGCAATTGTGAAATGCATTCAGCATGTGAGCCTTGGAGTCACAGAGCAAGCCAATACTCGTTTCCAGGGGCTGAACCCAGTTTCGATCAATGGACTCTGCTGCGTTGGTGGACGTCTAGAGAATGCCAACATTCCTGAAGAAGCCAAACACCCATGGATCATGCCCAACAAGCACCCAGTGACAGACCTCATCATAAGATACTACCATGTCAAATGTGGACATACCGGCGTGGAAAGGACACTTGCTGAACTGCGCCATCGATACTGGATTGTGAAGGGGCGTGTATCAGTCAAACAAATACTTCGACGGTGTATTCATTGTAAGAGAAGAACGGCAGCCCCTGAGTCTCAGCTGATGGCAGATCTGCCAAAGAGTCGTGTTACACATGGAGAAGCACCTTTCAGCTCAGTTGGGGTAGACTTCTTTGGGCCTTTCCTAGTGCGGAGAGGTCGGAGTGAGGTCAAGAGGTATGGCTGCCTGTTTACATGTCTTGTTACGAGAGCAATTCATATTGAGGTGTGCCACTCTCTAGAGACAGACTCCTTCATAAATGCACTTCAACGCTTTATCAGTCGACGAGGCAACCCCATTGAGATTTGGTCTGACAACGGTACAAATTTCGTTGGAGCTCAGGTCGAGCTGAGACGTGCTCTACAAGAGTGGAATCAGAACCAAATTCAAGACTATCTTCGGCAACGTGAAGTTCAGTGGTTTTTTAACCCCCCAGCAGCTTCCCATATGGGAGGCGTTTGGGAGCGCCAGATTAGGACTATCCGCTCGGTCCTAAATGGTTTGTTGCCACAGCAAGTTATGGATGACGAGGGGTTACCCACATTGATGTGTGTTGTCGAGGGCATCGTCAACAGCCGCCCCATTACCAAGCTGTCGGATGACCCGAAGGACCCCTTACCTCTCACACCAAACCATCTCCTGCTTCTTCGATCAGGTCCCAGCTTGCCCCCCGGGCATTTCGTGAAGCAGGACCTCTATAGGAGGCGTTGGAGACAGGTCCAGTACTTAGCCGACCTATTCTGGCGTCGGTGGTTAGGCGAGTACCTTCCCTTACTTCAGCGTCGTCAACGATGGCTGTTCCCCAAGAGAAACCTACAAGTTGGAGACCTAGTACTTGTGCGCTACGAAAACACACCTCGCTTCAGATGGCCCCTAGGTCTTGTCACAGAAACCTATCCAGGAAAGGACGGATGTGTTCGTTCAGTCCAAGTGAAGACACAGAGTGGATTCTACCACCGTCCCACTGACAAGATCTGTCTTCTGGAAGCACAGGTGGTGCAGACACCTGTTGATGATACCGCTAACAAGACGGAGTAGACCGAGTTCAATACTATGCCCTTGTCGCTGTCCTTCGAACCTTGATGATGACAACTTCAACGTGTCATCGGGGCCGGGATGTTGCGGACAGCTCTTTGGCTCTTATGGAGCTCCGTAGATTAGTATTGGGGGCGCTGTTTATTGTGAGAATGAAAACAAAAAAAAACCAATGTTCCAGAAATTTCTATTGTTGATTGCAAAAATGATGGCAAAGTTTTGCCAGCTGATTTGCCTTAAATAATCGTCAAATGTTATCCAGTTGATTACCAGTGTCTCAAGAGTTAAACCAAGTATAAGAATTAATCATTCCCCCAGCGTAGTAAGTAGAAATTAGAGTATTTTAGCTTCTTTTTTGTGCAGCCATGTTGGTGAATGCTAGACCATGCTTTAGAAACGTTTATGTTTGTTTTAGATGGCTCATTGGAATAGTACACGATATCTTAAGTATTATTTCTTCCAAAGTTTGCAGTTCATTATGTTAATGTATTACTTCAAATTTGAAGCTTTATAATTCCATATCCAAATGTAGTACTTCGATAATCCCTAGAACCTGTTACAGCTTTGCTGGAGTATACAAGAATTGATATGTACACTGTGCATGTATTTACATAGGTATTATTTAGAGTCGATTTACTGTACTTTACTTCAGCAAAACCTTCTTCTGAATTGGGGATACCAAGATAACTGGAGACACCTTCCTGAATTCCTGACGAGCCCCGGTACTTCTCCGACACTTCCGAGATACCAAGCAGGATAACTTCCGGGACTCCTTCACTTTCCAAGAAATCAAGATAATTCCCAAGGGACCCCCCTGATGATACTTTCAAGACTTCCCGGATTCTTCCCACCTGGTGTGTCGACCATCGAGTCTGCGGGATCCGTCACCTAGGATCGCCAGTGCCAGGATTTCCATGCGCGGACAGAGCTATTTCCCGGTGAACTTTAGAATCTGTGAACTCTTGGAACCATTTTATCATTGAACCTTTGTGATTTGTTTAATCCTTTTGACTCATTTGTGTAATTCCCATTGACTTCTGTGATACTCATGTGTGTAATACTTTACGATTTCTCATTCATGTGATTATATGTGACATCATCATCATTGATTGAACCGAATTAGAACAATTAGAAGCGTGAATTGTACAATGGGATTGTTTGTATTGCTTATTCCTTTTTATTTTATCATTCCGGTAGTTTCTGTGGCGTAATTTGCTACAACCTCTTTTGAAGTAAAATTTGTAAAAACAAATCAAACAGTTTGACAGCATTTTCAAGACTAGCATGTAGGTTGATGTAAAGTTACAGTATACTATATTTTACTACATACGTCATAGTGTTCAAACTGCTTTTGTTTTGCAAAATTAGGCATATTGTAATAATTAATACAAATTTATGTAATGCATTATGAAAATCACTCAGGGTATGCACCAATAGTCATTTACACACGATGTGCTGTCCATTTCCTCGCAAATTGTTTTTGGGTAAATGAACTTGTTAAATTTAAATAAATGTGCTTCATATGCACATACTGGAAGTATATTTCTTGAATAGTGGAATTTCACCATTTTATTTGCCCTTCTCCAGTACTGACTTTTTTTGCTCATTGTGTGCATTATCTACTTGTATGAACTCAAAGTTTCTGTTCAATTTCACTCCATTCTCTCTGCCCACACCAACCCCCACTGAAACAAAATGTTTTCAATTGTGTGTGACACAGTTCTTATAGGACCCAACAACACAGACCAAATTCTGAATTAGTTGATGACACCTGATGAGCATAAGAAAAAACATTGATATCAGTTACGTTTCACTTTTCATTGTTGCCTCGCATGAGCCTTATACAATTATTGCAGATAATTTTTAATATCCAGATTGGTTGACAATGACCTGTTAACCTGTTTTTTGTTCACACATGTATGAATGAAATATACTTATACTTTATCCTATGTACATTTTTAATCAATATTAATAATTTATTACAATGAGTTATACTGATTGACGGATATTCAATTCAGATCAATTTGGAGTTACAGCATGGAACAGATGCAGCTGCTACTGTTATCACATTCATGAGCCAAAAATAGTGACAGTGTCACAGTGATCATCAGTCTAAGAGCCCCTGATTTAAACTTACTGTAACAAAAACTCTTCAGACTTGTCGTACGGTACTTGCCTTGGTCTGTTCTTTTGTAGAGGGTAGTTTTTAGTGTGCTTGAATCTTTCCCATTGGGCCTAGCTGCATTGCACATGTATGTTTTATGCACAAACCACTGAAAGAAATTAAATTTGAGGCCCATAAATCCTTTTAAGATTGACCTCTTTTAATTGACCTTTATTTTTGCACACACTTTTGATGACCTAGCTATGGACTTTATTAGAAGCTACTCATTTCCAAAAATGTGGTGCTGTTTCAAGGATTTTAGTGTGCCTTGAATCCACTGGTACACATCCTGAACATTTAGATCCATGAGCAAAGATGGTGGAAAACTTGGGAATGAATGGTAATTTCTCCCTTGATGATGCGCAAAAATTTTGCTTCGGTGCATCTCCACTGCCAGGGCTATGACATCCTTTGTGGTACTCGGTGCCAGATGTTTCCCTGATTGTCTCTTGACAGCTGTCTGCTCATCAACATGACAAAGAATTTCATGAACAACTTGGGCAGAATGGCTTACCCTTTCAACACTCCTTTGACTTATTTTCCCATGGAGTGCTTTGCATCGAGTCTTGAATGTTCTGTTGTGATGCTCCATTTCCCTGTCCACTGCAATATTGCCTTTGACTTTTCCTGTTGTGTTCACGAAGCGATTCCAGACAAGGCTGTAGGACATCCTTTCTGAGAGGAAGCACTGAACCTGAGCTAACAGTGTTTGGAAGCTGTACTTTGGTTTTCCAGCAGCCTTGTAGTGAAGCAGAATGTACTTAAACATTCTCACAAGGCGTTCCCCATCTCCCATTTGTCTTGCATCTGTGAAATTCAAAGCTAGCAGGCACAGACTTGTTGCACATCGGGCATAGTTGAATACGGCATCCTGAGAACCATCAGCTGATGAATGAAGTGTTGTCACTGTTTGGATGGCTTGTAAGAAACTGTGTTTATTCTGGAGATGTTTTTTTTAGGCCATTCTTTGTTTTGTAAGATTTGGTGCATTGATCACATTTGAACTTGGGAGCCATGATACTCAGTTCATCGTTCGCAGGGATCACATACTTGTCAATAATTTCATACAATGTGTTTATGACAAATAATTTTCTGTCCTGGTGTATCTGAAAGTTGAAACTGTTCTTCTGTGGCTCATCTTGTACACTGTCCATCCCAAAGAAGTTCATTGCAGCTGCAACAATTCAAGACTTGTTGTAGGTTTCCAGCAAGTCCGATGCTGCATTGATATTCCGCGTTGGGTTTTTTGTTACGTTTCGAGCTTCCAAGAAATTTCTGGCACTATACAGAGTCCCCTTGTCTGCACTAGAAGATATATCATACAGATGTTTCCAGATAATCTGTGCATGCAAAACGGGGAAATGAATGTGTTAACTAGAGGCCTTTTCCCACTTTACCAATCTCAGGGGTGGCCCCGAGGCGATGCAGGGGTGAGAAGACACGATTCCCACTTGAAATGTTCACAACTCCGTCACCCCTGAGCCACCCCTGAGATTGCCCTTTCTGCGGGGTTAGTTCAACCCTGCTCAGAACCAGGGTTGAAATTTTCGCCCCAAGTGAGTTCACTCCGGGAATGAGCGCTAAAGTGGGAAAAGGCCTTAGGAGGCTTTCAATAAAAGCAAACAAAGGTGAAAACAGTTATAAGGCAATATGGGGCCAGAATACAATGTATTCATTTGCCATTGCTTAAGATATGCTATTGTTCAAGAAAGCAAAGGTGTCAACTGAATGATATGTACCCTTTTCTAATAATTACAACAATTGCAAATGATGTCTGCCATTTAAAATGTTCAAGCATTTTTTCAAGCATCCAATTCTCACTAACCTCCAGAAAATTTGCATAAGCATGAAAGTCTGCGATAACGGGCATAAGTCCTTGTAAACATCCACTGGGTGATGCAGAGTTCTGTTGCTCTTGCTGACAACTGCTCTCACGTTCACAGCTAAGTAGATCTCCAGCACTGTTAATTTGACTCAGGTGGTCTGTTCCATGGCCAGGAAAATATTGGTGCATGTGGTGCATGATTTCCAAGATCCCCTCAGAAGTGTTTTCATTCTCCATTATAACACCAAGGTTGACCTGAGAGAAAAAGAACAGTGCCAGTTTTACACAACACATCTGGTTGTACAAACTTGTTAGTGTTGATTACATGTATATATCAGCAATAAAATGCAGCAATTCCCCTTCATCATAATCGCCAGTGACAACAACAGGACTTATTGGGGGCAGCCACAATTAGATTAAGGCCGGCTGGTATTCCTACAAATTAGATTTGGTTTTGTTCAAGGATTACTTCAGTTTAGGACAAATACTCTTATAGTTCTAAAGGATCCCGGCATTCACACTATTATTAACATTTCATGGAGATGTTCTAATAACATGTACATGTAATTTACTTTACATACCACTTCAGATTTCTGTTTAGCTTCAGCCATGTGACGGTGCGGTATCTCCTTTGGCAGCTCACGCTGAATCCACTGAAGTGCTGGAAGGTGATCTGCAATGATGTGCCCAATTAGCACCACCCAGTTATTCTTCAACAACTTGTTGTCAGTCACAGAGGGAAGGAAAGTTCCCAAATCAATGTCGCTCATATTTAGTTGAGGCTTATCATTTGGCAGATGCGATGTGTCAATTCGATCACAGACAGCCATTATGTTGGCCATATGATAATCACAGCCGTGGTGCTCCCGAGAGGTACATGTATATCTTGCATGCACGCGCATATCAATGTTATCCATAACGAGTTGAAAATATCTTTGTGGGAAAACATTTGCAGGCACATCAACAGTTTCCTCTGCAAATAAATCTAAAGCTATTGGCAAATCTGGACTGGGCACTTCTGCAGACAAAGCTGAATCCATGGGCAAATCTGGACTGAGCACTTCTGCAGAAACACAGCTGAAACCATAGATAAATCAGAGCTGGAAACTTCTGCAGACACAGCTGAAACCATGGAAAAATCAGGTTGGGAACTTCTGCAGACACAGCTGAAACCATGGACAAATCAGGACTGAGCACTTCTGCAGACACAGCTGAAACCATGGGCAAATCTGGACTGAGCACTTCTGCAGACACAGCTGAAACCATGGACAAATCTGGAACCATGGGCACTTCTGCAGACACAGCTGAAACCATGGATAAATCAGAGCTGGGAACTTCTGCAGACACAGCTGAAACCATGGACAAATCAGGTTGGGAACTTCTGCAGACACAGCTGAAACCATGGACAAATCAGGACTGAGCACTTCTGCAGACACAGCTGAAACCATGGACAAATCAGGACTGGGCACTTCTGCAGACACACCTGGAACCATGGACAAATCTGGAACCATGGGCACTTCTGCAGACACAGCTGAAACCATGGGCAAATCTGGACTGGGCACTTCTGCAGACACACCTGGAACCATGGACAAATCAGGACTGGGCACTTCTGCAGACACAGCTGAAACCATGGGCAAATCTGGAACCATGGGCACTTTTGCAGACACGTACATGGGCAAAGCTGGACTGGCCATGGGTACTTCTGCTTGATGTAATTCAGCAGCCCACTCTTTTACTTTGGTGTCAAATCCCTTGCCAAACAGCATCTGTTTCTTAATGATTGTTTTGTATGCAGAAGACATGTTCCGTGCTTGCAATCTCTGAAAAGCCATTTTGGAGCAGCCTCCCTCCAAAATTGTCAATCCAGTGAGTACTTGTTGGCAATTCATTACTTGTTAGCGACAGTTGAAAAGTATTCCAGCAGCAGTCATTATACCTGGAGTTAGAGTTTTCAATTTTTCCATTTGTTCCGTGATGTGTGTTTTCCAATAGCTGCAGACTACAGAATATGCAGAAGAGTAGGGGTATGCTGTTGTAATTCTTGTAGTTGTTTTTCAAAACTAAAGTTTTGAAGGCCTTCAAGAGATGAGTTTCTGAAACAGGAATTTGTTGCTGGTGAACAAAGAAATTCACATTCATCACCCACTAACTTGGAGAAATGTTCTTGGACGCCGCTAAATTTCATGACATACTAATCAAACTGATTTCATCATCATCAGAGATGGCCTGAAGAACAGGTACCCACTTCAGTGGAAGCTCCTTCTTGTCCACTCTTTTGCCACGACGATATATGACCTAATAAAAAGTATATAAACAGTATAACAGTCTTGATGACAAACCAAAATTGTACATACACACTTTACACAGTATGCATACTGAATATCCTTATTTAAATTATAAAGTTCAATTGCAAAGTCCATCAAAGTCAATTTCATAAAGTCTGCTGATTCCTCTGTGAGTTGTACGTAATACATATGTACATTCTTAAAGCTTAAATTCGTAAATCTTTTTGAAAGGTTTTCAAATGACAATTAATTTGATCATTTTTGGATTTAAGTATCTAACTTTTAGCAAAACAACTTGTGCCATTTTTTTTGTACGCATTTAAGTTTGTTGGATGACAAAACCAAAACAAATAACTTTCATTGTCCAATAGGCATTACTGTTACCACTGTTAAGACCGAATTACAACTGATTTGACAAATAGTTGAAATATTTAACTTTGCAGTTGTATAGAAGACAAAATTTATGTTTGTGTTACTGGACGAAGAATACCTGAACTTGTGAGATAGAACCATGTGATGTGCCTTGCGATCTCTCAGAACGCTTTCCTGGGGTCTGTTTTCTTGACTGGCTACTTTCTGTAAAATTAGATAACAATACAAAAAGATCTAACAAAGTACACAACGCATGGGACATTGTTCAATGCAGCTCTGACCAGGGTTACAGTTCAATTTAATGGGAAATAGTTTTTTAAAAATCGCTCAAACAATCAATTCTTATTTTTGAAATTACTTCTTAATGTTGTTTCAACGAGAATCAGAATATCTTAATGGAAAAACAGTTTCATTACCTTTTAACTTTTTTCCACTAAAACACTTATGTTTTGCTTTTGCAATTACTTTCTACTGTACAAAATACACACATGCATGGAGCAGTATTCTGAGGCAAAGAATGTGCAAAGCATTACATGTGCTTGTAATCTATACAATGTATACTTTTCAGTGGAACAATAGAGTACATGTACACCATACATTACATGTACATGCAATTGGTATCTGCACAGAATTAATCTCTTGCTTGTGTACATAATCATCTTGAATTAGAAACACATGTAAACACATGTACTGAGATGCAAATGGACCCCTGATACATGCTATGGGTCTGAATGAGGTATAAAAACATTCCATCAGCAAGGATGCAATTTACATGTACTATGAATTTTGTGCCATTCAGTAACATATTCTGTTTTTTGGTTTGATGGGGTGTTTGTTTGTTTGTTTGGTTTTTTTTTGTGGGGGGGGGGGGGGGGGAGGTTCCACTACATTTAATTTCTACAATGAATAAGGGACAAGAACTTAGAGGCAATTTAACAGCATTTATGGTTAAAAAGTTAATTGAAATAGAAAGCAATGATTGAAAACAATGACAGGACTCAGGACAATGCTCAGGAGTTTTGGAATTTAAAGGTAATATCATACTTTGAGTTTTGTCAAAGAAATACAGATTCATGGGCAAAAATATCAAAGAAGATACAGTAACAGTTATCTGTGAAAATGTCAGTCCCACACGACGCCCACTTTTTAAGATAACAGACATTAAAGTCTTTTCTGTTCTATTTTTGATCTTTACAAGATCTATTTTTGATTTTTAATTTTGGTCAATGGTTTTACTCTTTTCTGGATAAATACAGCATTTTAGAAAGAAAGATTTCAATGGTATGTTTCTACCATCACTATCTTTATACCATGTAAGTTATAGGTAAATTTGAGGAGATTTCTGTTTCATTATGTTACCCAAGTATGATACTACCTTTATCATACTACTGAAAAACAGGGTATGAAGATGATGCTGGTAGAAACCTACCATTAAAATATTTTCGCCTGGTGTATTTATCCAGAAATTAGTAAAAGAACGACCGAAAATCTTTTTCATCTTTTAAAAGATCAAAAAAAAAAGAAGAGAAAAGACTTAAGAAATAATGTGGCTGATTTTCACTGTTTTCTCCAAAAGTTGGCACACCGTATGGGACTGAAATTTTCCCAGATGACTGTTATTGTATCTGTCTTGGTAATTTTGCCCATGAATCTGTATTTCTTTAATCAAAACCAAAGTATGATACTACCTTTAAACAGCATTTGTTATGCCTTTTTCAAATCTTTACACTAAGGAAACTGTTTCTTCAATTATTGAAAATGATCAAAACTGCCTAAGAAATACCCCGAAATTTACCCAAACCATTGTCAAACTTGGGAAATTATAAAAAAGTACTAATCTCAGAATGTTCACTTCAATTCACGTTTAATGTTAAATGTGAATTATTACATTTCATCTACTAGCATCTTATCATTACATGTCCCTACAATTCATAACAGTGACAAATTGTAATGATCTGAGCAGAAGATTAATCAATACGTGATATTTCTTTTATGTTGCTTCAAAAATTACAGGTAATGTTTGTTTTGTATAAGTCTTCTACCAAAAAAAAATTACAGATAGAAGCAACATGTGTAATTCACAATAATATTCTGAACAATATATTACATGTAAGTTGTTAAAGGTAACAATGCTGTTTAGGGATACAGTATTTCATCACCAGGTCATTCTTAACAGCAGCCAGCCTGAGACTGTCAGATAAACATTTTTAATACAATAACCAGCTCAATCTAATTGCTGTTTGAATTACCTCTGAAATTCTCCAAGACACTATGGGACTGGGAGTGGGAGGCTTTGTTGACTTTTTGGTTGGTGAAGACCACAGATCTTTCAGCACTCTTTTACTCCGATGCTATACAATAATGGAATAACATGTGTGAGTGAGACAACAATATAGTCACATGGTTGTGTAACTCTGTTTACAAAGAATGATCATCATCAGGTCTATACTAAAATCAATTAATTACATGTATTCCCATGACCAGGGACATAATACGACTTGGAAAAAAAGTTGAATCACACTTAATGTAACATTAAGGCTGCATCTCTGTTATCCCTTTTTGCTCTTTTATCCTGACTGATGAGGCATCACTTGGAAGGGCAGGAATGTACTTTCTAGAAAGTTGATTATCTATTTGAAATTTGACTAACATTTTTAAAACAACTTGTTGATTTTTATAGCCTTGCTTCATAATCATATTGTCTTTATTCATTAATGTGGGAAGTGTGTATCATAATTAATGGTATCAAAGAATGGCGAGGAAGTAAAAAGCATTTTATATTTGATATTAAAGCATAGGCCCATAGTCGAGTTGGTCCTACTTTATTTGGATTAGGCCTAGTAGGCCTACATGAAGTAGTAAGTCTACTAATACTAGGCCTATTAATTACTGTACAACTACTGAACTCAAGTTGTGTTGCTGTCCAAAATGGACCAAGTTTATTATTTTTAGAATAGCTAAACTTACTAGTTCTGAATTGCTAGCAATATGAACAATTACATTTTTTAAATGCATGTGGACATTAAACAAAACCCAGACTTAGGCATACTTCAAAAGCGCAGTTCAGTTTTGTGCAAGCCAACAAATTGAAAGATCTTACAGGCAGAACATTTGACATATTTTATGTCAAAATTAATGAGGAACTAGCCTAAATGTTGAAGTTTGAACTCATAACGGAAAGTGTTTAAAATCTTATCACGTACCTTGGACGATGGTGTTCCAGGGCTGTTAAGTTCTGCAAGTCTCTTCTTAGACTGTTTTGAAGGGGAAGGCACAGGGGTAGGAAACGTTGTTGACGAGGATTTCTTCTGTGCATTTTCCAAGTATTTGATCCGGAGTGATTCTCTCGTATTTAATGATGTTTGTATTTGTTTTACTTGTCGGCGGTAGATGTCACACAAATAGGCCGTTTCGATCTCTTGTGGTTGTACACTTGTGATAAGTGAAACTTCTTGGATTAATTATATTTTTTCCTGGGAATTTGATCTCAGTGAAGTATAGTTTTTGCAGGAAATAAACTGCTTTGCACAAATAACGCATAACCGTGTTGAGGCCATCAAGCCGACAGCGCGACTCGACTGACAGTCGTTAGCTCGTCGTCCAGCTGGCTAGACGGCATACTTTTATGCACTGCCAACTCGATTGCATACATACAGTCAGTACACTACAGTCCTAAATCTTTCCCGAAAAGTTTACAAAATACTGTGCATGAAAGGCCTCTATTATGCCATCGAACGTACGTAAAATACGCCTACGGTCAACAATGTTAGTCTGACATGAATAATTCATGATGTGAGCTGAAACTCGCTCGCTGATTGGCTCCCTTGGAAATATCCAAGGGAGATTCGACGAAAAGTAAAGAAAAAGTTCAACATCGCTTTACAAAATATCCAAGACCTTCGTGACGGTCCAAAATTCTGAGAGAGTTCTCCCATATCCGTCGCGCGGGGGCGCCCTATGCGCCGCGGGAAAGCCATGCCTACAAGCAACTACTCATCCACTGACCACAATAAGGACAGTCATGCCACAGGTGAAACATTCTCCTGTAACATGTATATGGCAAATGTATGAGGATGCATCTGGCAGAGCCATGCAAATGCTGTACCATATGAAATTGCTGATAATTAGTGCATTTCCCTACACACATGACACAAGGTTAATTATGTTCCTCTTTGCCCATTAGCAATTTATTCATGTTTCTTTTGAGTTTTTTACTCCATGCCTTTCTTAAAAGTTGGACTGACATCAGGTTCACCATGTGCACTACTCTATCCCAGGCTGTTTTTGATAAATGCATGTCCGTTGCTTTATCTATTTAGACAACATGTATAATGGGAGACTTTTGAGAACCGGTCTTCAAGTCAACAGCGCAGGCGCAAAACAACGCGCGCATGCTCACAATTGCGTGCGCGTGAGCTGTTGACTTGAAGACCGGTTCTCAAAAGTCTCCCATTATAAAGATATAAATTGCCAAGGTCAAAACTGTTCTAAGTCAATTCCCTCACATTTAGAACAAGAATTTCCTTTACAAGATCTTAAACTATGTTCTTTTTTAACAGGACGCACGTATACTCGATGGTACCAGAAGGAAACTAAAACCTTGCACGAAGACAGAGACAAACAATCCACTATAAAGGAATTTAACTTCGAACACAGGATTTCAGAACAACTCAAAAAATAACAGTTTAAATCGTGTTCAACAACAATGCGAAAACCAGAGCAAGGAATATTTAATATCAATATTTACACTGTCATTAAAAATAGGCCCCACTACTTTTATTTATTCACCAAGAGGGCCAATGGGAAGGAAAGTGTCTACAATGCACAATACTGAACTACTCCAGTGGCAAATTAGAATCTAGGCAGCAAGTCTAGGGCAATGGTAGTGTAGCGGCAAGATGTTATTGTTTTGATTATTTAACTATTATTGTTATTCTGGACATTGTTGTTGTTATTTTGTCGAGGTTCGCCTAAGTGATTTAATCAACAGATTAATTCTTGCAGCGTTATTGTTAGGGCGCCCTCTGTTGACGATGCAAACTTTTGAGAGGTCAAAGTTGAAATTCCTCATTGATTCTGATGATCCGTAAACAAATTCCATGTTTCGTGATTTCCCATAATTAATGTCAAAATTAACAAGGTTATAAGGTCCCAATTTCAGTCATGTTAGGTCCAACACAATCGTGAACCACCGTTACACCGTTACACCGTTACACCGTTACACCGTTACACCAATACACATGCTACACGTACCAGCTTCACCAACTTCACTAATTAATATTCATTGAACTGATTCTCCAGAGTAAATGTGTCAATAAATAATTGCTGCCTCATATTCAATCAATAATACTGTGTGGTGCGTTCATGATGGGACTATTTCATCTTATGTAGTTTCTAAGGCTACATAAAAGTTCACGATTGTTGGGGCACAACACTCCAACACAGTCATGGCTGAGGCAGATACTACTCTCGAGCATCTTGACAATGCAGATGCAATCAGTGAAGCTGGGTCAGCTAGCTCAAGAGCCAGTTCAAGAGGCAGTACAAGTTCAGTCTCCAGACGGAAAGAGGCCAAGGCCAAGAAGTTACTGGCACATCTCAAGGCAGAACAATTAAAGAAGAAACAGGCGTTGGCGATAGAAAAGTTGAAGATTGAGCAAAGGATGGAGCAGATGGATGTTGATGATGAGATACAGCAAGCTGAACAACAGCTACAATTTTGGGTGAATGAAGTTATACAGGAAGGTGATGACATGGAAGAACAGTCCGTGAAAGTGTCACCGGAACAGAAGTCAACCACTGCTGTGGAAGTCCCAGAGCCGGAACATGTACATGTTCCCCATGTTCCCCATGTTCCCCATGTTCCCCACGTATTTGAAGTGCCTTCGCCCACCAACATCGATGTCCAAGATAAAGGTAATGCCATAGCCGATCCGACAGATGTAGCCAAGCTGGTCCAGGCCATGACGTTGGCCATTAATACGCCAAAGCCAGAGCTGCTCTCCTTCAGTGGTGACCCTGCAGATTATTCAGGATTTATTCACAATTTTGATGTGAATATTGCCAGCAAAGTTCAAGAAGACAGGGTGAGATTGACTTACCTTATTCAGTTCTGCAAGGGAAGGGCAAGAGAGAGTATTGAGAATTGTGTGTTGATGGAGGAGAGTGCTGGATATAAGTTTGCGAGGGAAATTCTTCGCGATCAGTTTGGTCAGCCACACATCATCACACACTCCCTAATCCGTAAAGTCATCGACAGACAACCAATCAGACCAAATGATGGAGCTGCGTTGTGGGAGCTCGCCCGTCAAATGAGAAAATGCCAGGTGACCATGTCACAGATTGGGTACTCGGCAGATATGAACAGTTCTGACAACCTCCTCAAGATACAGCGGTTGTTACCCATACATCTTCAGTCTGAGTGGGCAAAACGGGCTCAGACGATGATCCAGTGTTGCATTGAGCCAAGCTTCTCACACATGACAGACTTCATCGAACAGAAGGCGAAGATAGCAAGCAACATGTTCGGCCAGAACATAGGGAAGAATGTTCGAGCCGACAAGATGTCACAACCGAGCTTGAAAGGCAAGCCAGCGAAAGTTACTACTCTGGCCACTCAAGGCTTCAAAGCCGTTGATGAGGCTAATGGAAGCAGTCGTCCTCAACGAGGTAATTACGTGCCAAGATGTCGTTGCTGTTCTCAGTCTCATGCATTGAAGGAATGCAAGGAATTTCAGCAGAGGTCTCATGACGAAAGGCTGAAGTTTGTTCGAGGCAACAAATTATGTGACAACTGCTACCGACCAGGGCACATGGCTAAAGGGTGCATGCAGAAATCAGCATGTGATGTTAAGGGCTGCACATGGAAGCATCAAACGTTGCTACATCCTCCACGCAGAGATCAAGGCTCAAAAGAAGAGCATGCCAAGTTTACCAGTTCTACATCTGCAAACGGGGCCGGGGACACAAATAAGAGTCACACTACAAGTAAGCCAGATGGCGATCAAGGTGGAAGTGTGAATGCAACCACAGCTTCTACAAACAGAGTGTGCCTAAGAGTTGTTCCGGTCAGAGTGCAGGGGAAAGAAAAGGAAGTTCAGACTTGGGCACTGTTAGACAGCGGGAGCGATACGTCACTGTGCGACAGAAAGTTGTTGGAACAACTTGACCTTCAAGGTGTGGAGAAGAAAATCACCCTTGCCACAGTTAACAACGAACACAGCGAGAAGTCCGAAGTCGAAGTGAGCCTCACGGTGAAAGACCTGGATGGACGTGAGAGCGTCAACTTACCCAAGGTGTGGACTGTTGCCAAGTTGCCAATATCAGACAGCAGCTTCCCCAGGCAAGAAGATATCACCATGTGGCCACACCTGAATGGAATAAACTTTCCTAAGATCAATGAACATCAAGTCATGTTGCTGATTGGAGGAGATGTCCCAGAAGTTTTCTGGGTTCTGGATGAGAGACGCGGTAAGAGAAAGGAGCCCTACGCTGTCCGGTCTTTGCTTGGATGGACACTGTTGGGGCCTGTGGCTGAGTCCAAGAAGGAATCAAGTTTCACCGTGAATCACATCCTCCATGAAGACAACTTGCTGCAACAGGCAGTGGAGAAATTCTGGGAGACAGATTTTGGTGGCCAGATGGTTGATGTTGAAGTAGCTGACTCGGTGGAAGATAAACGAGCGAAGACCATCATGGAAGATACAGTGACAAATGTTGATGGTCACTACCAGGTCGGCCTACCGTGGCGCTACCAGAATCCACGTTTGCCAGACAACCGTCCTCTCGTAGAGTCAAGACTACAGTCGTTGAAAAGGCGTTTCCAACGAGATCCCAGCCTGCATGACAAGTATAAGAAGACCCTTGATGTCTACATCAAGAAAGGGTACGCAAGAGAAATATCTCCTTCAAGGTCTTCGGGTGTCACACCTGAAGCTACCACTGATGAGCAACCGCCAAGAGGTGTAGAAACAGCAGTAGTACGACAAGCAGTGTGGTATCTCCCCCACCACCCGGTGTTCCACCCACAAAAGCCAGACAAGCTTAGAGTGGTGTTTGATTGCGCTGCAAGGTACAAGGGTGTGTCACTAAATGACCAGTTGCTGCAGGGGCCAGATTTCACGAATAATCTGGTTGGTGTCCTGACGAGGTTTAGAGAGAGACCCATCGCACTGGTGGCCGACGTTGAGGCAATGTTCCACCAGGTTAAGGTGCCGAAAACTGACTGTGATGCACTCAGATTTCTCTGGTGGCCCGACGGAGACTACTCAAAGGAACCAACTGACCATCAGATGTTAGTTCACCTATTTGGTGCGACATCATCACCCAGCTGTGCTGGATTTTGTCTCAGAAAGACAGCTGACGACAACAGAGAAAACTTCGACGAGAAAACAATCATGACAGTCCACGAGAATTTCTATGTAGACGATTGTCTCGTGTCAGTGACAACAGAAGATGAAGCCATCAGATTATCCAGCCAACTCATCCAGCTGTTAGGCAAGGGAGGCTTCAGATTAACCAAGTGGGTCTGTAACAGTCGTGATGTAATGGAGACCATCCCCATTGAGGAAAGAGCACCATCAGTTCTGAAGTTAGATTTCGACCACCTTCCAGTGGAACGCACTTTGGGCGTCAAGTGGGATGTTGAAGCCGATACATTTGGATTTGAAGCAATAGCGAAGTCTAAGCCTGCTACACGGAGAGGTGTATTGTCCACTGTAAGCTCATTGTATGATCCTTTGGGATTTCTGGCACCATTCATCCTACCAGCAAAGATTCTTCTTCAAGATGTCTGTCGTCAGGGCCATGGCTGGGATGAAAAGATCGAGGAACGTGAAATGATGAGATGGAAGCGCTGGCAAGATGACCTTCCAAAGCTGACAAGTATTACCATCGATAGATGTCTACAAGCAAAGGAACCCCACGACGAAGCTGTCTGGCAGCTTCACCATTTTTCTGATGCGTCAGAGCGGGGTTATGCTGCAGTATCATACTTGCGTGCTGTTGACGTACAAGGAAGGATCCATTGCGCATTTGTCTTCGGGAAGGCACGACTGTGTCCTATGAAGCAGGTCACAATTCCTCGACTAGAGTTATCAGCAGCAGTCCTAGCCGTGAAGTTGAATCAGCTAATCCAGAGAGAGATGGGGCTACCGATCACAGAGACCATATACTGGACTGACTCAACATCTGTTCTACAGTACATCCAGAATGAAAGCCGAAGGTTTCACACATTCGTAGCGAACCGTGTCTCAAAGATACAGACTGGATCCGACCCATCCCAGTGGCGATATGTAGATTCCGCAAACAACCCAGCAGATGACGGTTCACGAGGGTTGACTGCAGACGACATGATTAAAGATCAGCGCTGGTTGCATGGACCAGAGTTCCTGTGGAAGGAAGAAGAGCACTGGCCAATCCCACCGGTTGTTATCAAGGGGCCGTTCCCAGATGTGTTACCTGACACTTTGCAGAGCGATCCTGAGGTGAAGAAGGTAGCCCAGTCTTTCTCTGTGGTTGAGAAGGATAGCATAGATGAGTTTCTTGGCAGATATTCATCTTGGAATAGTATGAAGCGTGGAGTTGCCTGGTTGCTGAGGTATCGAGTTTACCTATATGCCCGCTGCAAGAGAAAGCCGGAGTCCACTGATATCAGCACTAAAGGGTTGTCCTTATCAGAGCTGCAGAGAGCTGAGATACAAATCATCAAGTACACTCAGCGACAGTCTTTCACCAAGGAGATTGCAGCGCTTGAGTCCCACACGGAAGAAGACGGGAGACCCAACAAGAAGAGTACGAAGGTTCCAAGTACACTCCACAAATTGAGTCCAATGCTAGTGGATGGTGTTCTGCGTGTGGGTGGCCGTCTTGAAAATGCACCATTGCAGCAAGACATCAAGCATCCCATCATCCTGCCTAGTGATCATCAGGTGACCAGACTGCTGATTGAGCATCATCATCTGAAAGTCGGCCATTCCGGTGTCGGCATGACCTGGACTTCACTCAGAGACAGATTTTGGGTACTGAAGGGAGGATCTGCTGTGAGGCGAGTGATTGGAAAGTGTTTCCAGTGCAAGAAGAGGAACGCACCCCTTTGTCAACAGCTGATGGCTGAGTTACCAGCAGAAAGAGTCACTCTAGAGAAGCCCCCCTTTACATATGTTGGTGTGGATTACTTCGGTCCACTTTATGTGAAGCAAGGGCGGAGCCATGTCAAAAGATATGGATGCATTTTCACCTGCCTAACTGTGAGAGCTGTACACATAGAAATTGCTCACTCACTCGACACAGATGCATTCATCAATGCTCTTCGCCGGTTCATCAGCAGAAGAGGTGTACCTGAGAAGATCGTAAGTGACAATGGCACTAACTTCACGGGCGGAGAACGTGAGCTTCGAGAGAGCATCACAGCCCTGAACGAGCAGAAGATTGCAGATTTTCTTCAGCAGCGAGCAGTTGAATGGCAGTTCAACCCCCCGACTGCAAGTCATATGGGAGGTGTTTGGGAGCGGATGATCCGTTCCATTCGCAAGATCCTGAAGAATCTTCTTCAAGAGCAAGTGGTGTGTGACGAGGTACTACTCACCGTGGTAGTTGAGGTGGAGTCCATCTTGAATGCGAGACCACTCACCCAACTCAGTTTGGACCCCAGAGACCAGGAGCCGTTGACACCGAACCATCTCCTTCTGATGAGACCGAGTCCCAATGTTCCACCAGGAGTGTTCAAGAAGGCAGATGGTTATGGTCAGCGCAGATGGCGTCAAGCGCAATTCCTAGCGGACCAGTTCTGGAAGCGATGGAAGGCAGAATACCTACCACTTTTACAGCAGCGTCAGAAGTGGACCCAGACGAGGCAAGATCTGGAGGTGGATGATCTGGTGCTGGTTGCTGCTGACGGAGAACCCCGTGGACACTGGCCACTGGGAAGAGTGACACAGGTCTACCCAGACAAGACAGGGCGGGTTCGACAAGTGGAGGTGAGAGTAGGCTACAGGTTCCTCAAGCGACCCATCGCCAAGCTTTGTTTCCTGGAGAAACCTCACAGCGTATAAGAATCCAATAGCCCAGAACATTAATTTGTGATTGAACTCAAGTAAGCTTTGCGAATTATGGACAATCAATGACATTGATTCTCGAAACTTGTGTGTTTTTTGGATTTCCATTATGACATTGCATTGCAAGCAGCAAGAGTTTTATGTTATCTCTTGTGTTTTGAAGTTGTTTGCCGCTTAAAGGTGTTGAGAGATGAACAGATTGGGCCTGTTCATGGGGCCGGGTATGTAGCGGCAAGATGTTATTGTTTTGATTATTTAACTATTATTGTTATTCTGGACATTGTTGTTGTTATTTTGTCGAGGTTCGCCTAAGTGATTTAATCAACAGATTAATTCTTGCAGCGTTATTGTTAGGGCGCCCTCTGTTGACGATGCAAACTTTTGAGAGGTCAAAGTTGAAATTCCTCATTGATTCTGATGATCCGTAAACAAATTCCATGTTTCGTGATTTCCCATAATTAATGTCAAAATTAACAAGGTTATAAGGTCCCAATTTCAGTCATGTTAGGTCCAACACAATCGTGAACCACCGTTACACCGTTACACCGTTACACCGTTACACCGTTACACCAATACACATGCTACACGTACCAGCTTCACCAACTTCACTAATTAATATTCATTGAACTGATTCTCCAGAGTAAATGTGTCAATAAATAATTGCTGCCTCATATTCAATCAATAATACTGTGTGGTGCGTTCATGATGGGACTATTTCATCTTATGTAGTTTCTAAGGCTACAGGTAGAGAACCACCTGTTCCTACCAACTCATTTACTCTTCAACAATAAATATCACTAACAGTTAGGCAACTCCAGTGCCTCTCAATAAACTTTTTATAAATATCACTAGGCATCTCCAGTGCCACTCTTAAACCTGTAATAAATATCACTAGGCAACTCCAGTGCCTCTCTCAAAGTTAAACCTTAAATAAATATCACTAGACAACTCCTATGCCTCTCTTAAAATTTATGTGCAACAAAACCTTATTCAAGGCCTCTGACTGGGTCTGCCAGTAGTTTCTTGAATATCCTGACCTCTAATATGCTGCAAGACTGGTAAGAATTCAGATATTTTATCCAGCACCTTGTTCCAAATCCCCCAAATGATCATATGACTTTGAGCTAACGTTAGATCCAAGAGCTCATCGGCTCCTCAGATTGCTCCTCCGACTCAGCTCCTCAAGTTTTGCCCCTCCAGCTCCTCAAATTATTGCTCCTCAATTTATTAATTTATTTAATAAGTTTCCCATAAAACCCCAATAAATCTTCAATTAGTCTCTACCTTTGACTGCTCCTCTTTTTGCTCCTCAAATAATCTGTCAAGCTCCTCAACAACAATAAGCACAGCAGTGATCAGCAGCAAAGGAATCAACAACCCGAAACATCTCCTTAGCCAACTAAGCCAGAAAGCAAAAGCAAAAAGCCCCGAACTAATTAAAATCTGCTCTTTTATACTCTTGAATAGCGCGCCATACGCGCAGTACACACGTAGTAATTAAGCCACGCCCATTTTCTTCTTCAATGAAAATATTATTAATGAATTAATCAAAACAGTGTTTTCATTCACTAACAAAAACAACAACTTCACACATATTTTCGTCAGCCAAATTATCAAAATAAACAGTAATACTAAGTCTTTTCTTCAGAAAAAGAATCTACTCTCAAAAATCCCTACTTTCTCTGATAACTTTCGTTACAAAAATCATGAATGAACGTGAACACACCCTCATTACATTGTACATATCAAGTCATGAATATTCATTATCTCTGTGTGGCAGACGATCTGTTCTAAAGGTAAGAAGATAATTATTTACGAAAGTATTGGCCTATACAAACTTAATCTAAGAGTAACACTTTACAGCAATAATATATGCAAAACTTTCTACTCTTACGTTTATCAGTAAATCTGTCCAAATAAGAAAATTATCTCATGAACTTTGGACCAATCGTGCGTCATCTTAGAGAAATGGAGGCCGCCATTTTGAATCTCCCTAACTCTATTTTTAGCACAGTTCAAACTCATGGCAATGCACAAAACAGCTGATCGTGACGGTTGCAATAAATGCACTAATAACACAGGGATTTTACTCTTCTAAAAGTCATCAAATCTATCGGATAGCAATCCAAACACCAAGTACAAGAGAATGCCTTAGGACGAATTTTAGGTCCTAAATGTGCCTGGAGATAAACCATTTTAAGTCCAGTATTTATGTTGTAAAAAGTTAAGAAAATGACTGTGGCATTTTCGCTACACAGGATTGGGGTAAGATGCAGGATTGTGGTGGGATGCAGGATTGGGGTGGGATGCAGGATTGGGGTAGGATGCAGGATTGGGGTAAGATGCAGGGTTGGGGTAAGATGCAGGGTTGGGGTAAGATGCAGGGTTGGGGTAAGATGCAGGATTGGGGTGGGATGCAGGATTGGGGTAAGATGCAGGGTTGGGGTAAGATGCAGGGTTGGGGTAAGATGCAGGATTGGGGTAGGATGCAGGGTTGGGGTAAGATGCAGGGTTGGGGTAAGATGCAGGATTGGGGTGGGATGCAGGATTGGGGTAAGATGCAGGGTTGGGGTAAGATGCAGGGTTGGGGTAAGATGCAGGATTGGGGTGGGATGCAGGATTGGGGTAAGATGCAGGATTGGGGTAAGATGCAGGGTTGGGGTAAGATGCAGGATTGTTACAAGATGAACTGTTATTGAAAATAATAATGTTTGAGATGAATTGTTATTGAGTATGAAAATGTTTGAGATGAATTGTTTTGGAAAATGAAAATGTTTGAGATGAATTTTTTTTGAAAGTGAAATTGTTTGAAATGAATTGTTATTGAAAATGGAAATGTTTGAAATGAATTGTTATTGGAATTGAAAATGTTTGAGATGAATTGTTATTGAAAATGAAAATGTTTGAGATGAATTGTTATTGAAAATGTTTGAGATGAATTGTTATTGAAAATATAAATGATTTAGATGAATTGATATTGAAAATGAAAATGTTTGAGATGAATTGTTTTTGAAAATGAAAATGTTTGAGATGAATTGTTTTTGAAAATGAAAATGTTTCAGATGAATTGTTACTGAAATTAAAACTATTGCGGATAAAATCATTAAAATATGCTGCAGGCACTGGAGAAATTGAAACTGTTGCACAGGATTAGTTATAAATTGCTGAGGACATACTGATGTTGAAAATATTGTAGACAAATAATTGAATTGAAAAAGATGCAGATAAAGTGTTGTTGAACAGTGATAACTGTGGACGAGTACATGTTGTTGGATAGATTATGGATGAATTATAACTCTCAACTGAAGCTAAAGTGAATCTGACGGCGGTACATAGTTACCGAAATCTTGGTCTTCCATACACCCTCAGGCTCGTAATTAATAGTACTGTATATGTAATTCCCTCTCGTACACTGTAACAAATTTAGTAAAAAAACATGATTTTTCTGTCTGTAAAAACACATTTTGCCACTTCATTTTTGTTTTACGGTGTTTTCAACGTTAAAATACTGTCATTTCACTTCAAAAAACCCTTTTTCCATTTAATTGCCGTGTTTTACTGTAAATAAACGGAATCGGGACGAAATTTTTCAGACCGCCTGTAAGTTGAATGGCTGCAGCTGTAATTGCACAGACGATACCGTAATTCTTCGTTTATTTACGTGTTTTACTGTAAATGTACGGAATCGGGACGAAATTTTCAAGACCGTCTGAAAGTTGAATGGCTGCAGCTGTAATTGCACAGACGATACCGTAATTCTTCGTTTATTTACGTGTTTTACTGTAAATGTACGGAATCGGGACGAACTTTTCAAAACCGTCTGAAAGTTGAATGCCTGCAGCTGTAATTGCACAGACGATACCGTACTTCGTTATAATTTTGTTTTGATACAATTGTCATGCTTCACCTTCTTTTTCTGGAAATCACTTTTAAGGAAGTGCCGTAATGTATTTTCATGTTTGAAGTATTTTTATTCTTTAAAATGAAAAGAAGGAATTGCGTTTTCTTTTCAAACAGTTTAAAGGTTGGTAAGTGTTTGTAAAGGCTAACGCCCTATGAGCCATATTGTCTGGTTTCCGACCATTGGGAAGTAAACGTGACCCTGTGGTCAGCAATAGGATTATTTTGAACGTGTATACACAAGATTATAACACCCCGTCTACGGATTCCGTCTCGTGATTGGTTCACAGCGCGTCACATGACATTATATATTTTTGCTATACAAGGCGCACAGTGCGCGACGCACTACCCCGTGGCAAGCAACGTACTATCCCAATGTACTATACCATGGCAATCAATGTACTATCCCGAGCTGCATGGTACCCAGACTTATATTTTAGTGCACATAGTACAGCACGTAGTAACCGTGGTAGTATCACACCTCGAACCCAAGCAGTTGTGCATAATACTACATACCTGAATGAGAAATGTGTGCGAGGATGCAAAGTTTAGACTGGCACCTCTTCAAATTACATGATTGTGCATTACTCGCGTACATCAGCTTATACTGCACTAGCGTTACAACACTTTTAAACATGACTGCGGAAAATCCCCGATTCACTCTCCTAACGGAGGAGGAGCTTACCGAATTCCTTGCCTCGGCAGATTCCGACAATACTAAAAAGACCCTGAAATATACAATGAAAGTTTTGGCTGACTACTGTGAGGAAAGGAAGATCAAAAAATTGTTGTTTTTTTATTGTAGCGGGTCTGTTAGTTTGCAGAATCTATGTATAGGGTGTTATAAAACAAATATTGACTGCTTTGACTCGTGCGATGGGTTAAATCTATGATACCCTCGGTGATCCCCTGTATTTTTATACTTAACAAAGCGCGTTGCATGTTCGGAGCCATGACCATGGAGATGTTCAGCGAGGTGGATACTCCTTTCGGTCAGTTTGTTTGCATTTATTAATCGAAACTATTCATTTCTAAAATACTTTTTTGATACTGTCAGTAAGTTATCATTTTTTCTACATGTTGGTTTAGTGTCTCGTTCCGAGCTTATTACGGGGCAAAGCATTTCGTCACGTTGACTTCGCGTGGACGTGACCATGGTGACACAACTTCAAGTTCGTATAATTAGTATAAGTAGGCCTAAATAACGTTAATCGTAACGTTGAACGTTGGACCACATTATTTATTTAGACTATATGGCCTACATAGTACATGTGTATTGCCCAAAATAATTCCTTTTATCAGTACAATGGTAAAAGGTCTTATACACAGCGTATATCTACGTACAGTTTCCCGGTTGCCTGGCCGTCCGTCCGTGCCGTTGATGAGCCCTTCATTCACTTTGCACGAAGTTAAGCTGGCTTATGCATTATGCATAGCCACTCAAAGTTTTTAGAATACGTCATTTGACCTTTAACACATTAATTATGCATACATTGGCCGCATGTCTCAATGCCCAAATATGGTTTGATTATGCATAGGTGAAAGGTTGTTAACATGCAAATCAGAAGCGCTATAACTTTCGGCCAATGGGAAGGGCTGTACGCCTGTTACTAGGGAGGGACGACGCAGGGTTTTCGCAGGATTAGGTCAATTAGACACTTTGTCACAGCCATCCAACGGAAGCAGATCCGTTTTATTTTCCTTCAGAACATTTTCATTTTTCTTCGTTATAAGTTACCATCATCCGGTGTAGCATGAATCGTGCGGATCTGGGGAGAGCTCGTCGTCGGCCAGCCCGTTTTACGGATGCTGCAGCCCGTCCACAGGCCAAGAAAACGAGGAAATCTGGGCAGAATGCGAGGGCTGGTGCGAGGAAAGCTGCTGTCGTCAGTTCTACATGTACTAGGCCTACTACTACTACTTCTATGTATGTGCCTACTACTCGACCGGTTGATGCTTGTAGCCCGCTGCTTGGACCAGCAGTCTCCACCGTTTTTCTTCCTGCGCCTCCAGTCTTTTCGGCCAGTCCATCGGCGCTAACGGCGACCGTCTCTTCCAGTCGCTTCATGGGCCTTTTGTGCCTCCCCTACATCGGCCATTTTTGGTCACGCCCCGGTAATGGCTTCTCAAGTGCACGGGGGGTTTTCGTCGGCCGCTCCAGCTTCAAGTCCAAGTTACAGTGTTGGTGCGTCGTACGCATCCTTCCCACTAGTCTTGGTCCAAGACTGTAATGCTTGATAACGGACCCCATCGTGCCACTGCGCCCTCTCGTGATTTCATTTGACCCAGTTGCTCGCATTACAGTCTTGGGCATTTCCTATGAATTGTTTAACCTTTTCTTTATTTTTCCTTCGGATTTCCGGAGGAACCAATCAGCGCCCGCAAAAATCCAGTTGAATCGGTATCTAATGAATATGGATGACCTGTAACGAATGACCTCTGTGAACCATGCTGATGCAGTATCGTACATGACTAGTATTATGCTTCGGTGTCGATCGTGGGATCGGAATAGTGGTACTGTCATTGGGCATTCAAATAATGTCTGCGTTGCCTACTGCTTGCTATAGTTGCCATGGTAGTATACTATTTATCGCATAGCCGGACATGCCTGATGCATGAGAGCATTGAACACTGTTAAAATTATACACACGATCTATTTCTATTAAATGGTAAATACAACATGAAAGCTGATGGTATTAAATTAACACACACATTAATTGTGGGTGCGTAATTAACTCTAGCTTTCCACTAACGAGACACTATCGCATGGCTTTGATTGTAGCCGCCATGTTGTGTCTGTGATTCAACAAGCACGGAACCATGCAGCCTCAGATAAACCACGCGCGCGCCCTGACAATAGATATCTAAGTTTTTTATAATGTCTATGGCCGAGACTGTCTGGACGCGGACTGTCTCGCGTTTGTTTACATTTCAGCAGCTCCAATTACCGTGACGCGCGCTCCCACGGCCTGCTCGGCATCCTATTTTGCATTTCAACGTAAATCATGAATATTCATAATAAGGTACCTAATTGGCATACAAAGGTCACGCCCAAGTTTGTAGGAAATGCCCAAGACTGTAATGCGAGCAACTGGGTCAAATGAAATCACGAGAGGGCGCAGTGGCACGATGGGGTCCGTTATCAAGCATTACAGTCTTGGACCAAGACTACCTTCCCACCGACCCATCCTTCAGTGTCTCCGAGCCAGCCCGTGGCCACAAGCGTCCCAGTTGCAGCATCGGCCGCACAAGCTGACGATCCTCGTTCTAGCCAGTGGCAGGGTCCAAACTTGGGCTTAGGGATGCCCACGTCTTTGGAGCCTTGTTTGTCAGCTGGGGGTGAGTGTACTCCTGTGCCTCAAACTCTTATTCCTAACGGTTCTGTGGGCCGTTTGCCTTCCAACCTTAACAATGGTGACAATTTTGTTAATGCGGGTTCTGGGGTTTTAGGCAATATTGACCGCCCTGATGTCATGACGGCCGTGGGTACCCCCCTGGGTCTACACGTCCCCCAGGCAATTAAGGATAAAATCTGGTTGAGTGCATATGTTGATTTTGCTCTGCTTTATAAGGACGCGGCAAGTACCGTCTTGGCTAATTCATTAGATCCGGCCAAATCATCTTTCACTCTAGCAGTTGAAGGGGGTCAGGTAGTTCTTGCCCAAACGGGGGGTCACCGGAAAAAGATTGACACGTACGATGTCTGGCAATCGGCATTCCATACCTTCATGGCAATTTTTGTAGCCAAACATCCCACACGCTGTGTCGAGTTACTCAAGTATGCAGAGATTATTCGGACCGCGTCAATTCAGTTTCCGGGGCTTGGCTGGCGGGCGTATGATGAGCAATTTCGCCTAAAGCAGGAAGCCAATCCAGCGCGCTCTTGGGGCGACATTGACGTTGAGCTTTGGCTCACGGTCGCTGCAGCCGGCGTTACTTCACCCGCGATGCGGGGTGCCTTTCATGTTTGAAGTCACTTCTCGTAAGCTATTGTCTAAGACGGGCTATTGTTTTGCGTTCAACTCTGCATTTGGCTGCCATAGGCCTCACGGTGAATGCACATACGCGCACACTTGCAGCAAATGCATGCGAACTGGTCACGGTGCGGCGCGGTGTAAAGTTAAGGGGCAGACACGCTGGGTTAATCCCGCCAGCGGTCCTAACGCAGTCGCTCCTTCCCGCATGTTACATGCCACGTCCGTGCCCCTAAAGGCTCGTACTAGGGGTGATCTTCCGGCCGCAGTGCCTTACAATGGGCAATTACAGAAAACAGGTTCGTCAAATGGTGCAAACAATTCTTTTCGCCCTCCCAACACCAATTAAGGTTGATGTTTTGGAGCAGTGGCTGGTTGATTATCCGGTAATTCATGATGCGAATGTTTTGTTACAGGGGTTTAGATTGGGGTTTGTTCTAGGTTACGAGGGCCCCAGGGTTGCTCGCGATTCTCATTGCTTGGCCTCGGCCGCGGAGCTCCCTTCTGTCGTTCGGGAAAAGCTTTTATCGGAGATTTCGCTTGGGCGGATAGCTGGGCCTTTTGTTGACCCCCCCTTTTCCAATTTGCAATGTTCCCCTATCGGTTTGGTGCCGAAGCGGGAGCCGAATTCGTTCCGTCTCATACATCACCTGTCTTTCCCTGCCGGTGGGTCTGTTAATGACTTTATTGCTAAAGATCTGTGCACAGTTCGCTATGCTCCATTTGACACCGCAGTGGAATTAGCGGCTCGAGCTGGGAGTGGCGCATGGTTAGCTAAGGCAGATATTAAATCAGCTTTTCGATTACTAGACTATGGGACGAAGTGCAAAAAGTCTTCTAGAAAATGATTTGTGTGGCCACCACCGAGGGAGGGGCTGAATTTTGCACCAGTTGACCATTAGGACATGCTGATCACATATCTGCTTGTTCCCCCTTGCAAAAGTGGCACGTTTGGGAGAAATTCGGCAAAAAAGGATGGGGGCGAAATCACTTGTACGTACGGTCATATGGGGCGAGTTGGGTTTTTTCGCGTGTACTCTATGAAAATTTCGCCCCCAAGTCACTTCGCCCCCGTTAATTTCGCCACCAATTTCATAGCGTATCAGACAAACTCGCCCCATTGTACGTTAGCCTAATGCAGTACAGCAACAGAAATCCTATTTTAATGTACATTCATGAGTCATAGAGAAGGAACGTTTTATACGAGTTTCCTTCTCAAAACTCCACTTCCCAATACTTTAGTACAGTCTTTTGGCTGATTAAAAAATCTGATTATTTTAATGAGTGCCTCCCCAGTTTTGGTGAAATTGTTTTTAACATGATTTGAAGAGTTTACTTATTGAATAAAGATCGATGAAGATATTTGAAAAAAATGCCTTCTTTTCTTGATAATCTTTCTAAAAGTGTAGCACTTTCTGAAATAGTGTGACAAGGCAATCTAAAAATATTTTTTTATAAAAAATATGTTTTCATAATAATTATATTGACACAAAAATTCAAGCAAAGAATAGTCCCCAAAATCTTTATTTCTCATCATGTAACACATAAATGTGCATGTATTTATTTTTTCTTTGAGGAACTGAGTACACTCAACATTATACCTTAAAAATAACACTATTAACAAACTATCAAGCCTTTACTTTACAGTGGCAATGAAGGTAACTGTCATAGATGCCCTATATTTTGTCTAATGATACCTGTGTTCACTAATATGACAGGATTTTTCAACCTGCTAAGGAGTGACCGAGAATAAATAATGTGATTGAAACACAATTTCTTAATGACACGTACTCAAGCATAGTAAAACAAAACATGTTCAACGTTGACATAATTAATGGTAGAAAATATGTATGTATGTATGTACAGTTCATATGGTGCAAGGTCTCAAACATGTACCCCACTCGCATGAAATTTGGTATAAGGTGTCAAAATAATCCCCATTACTTAACAAACCAAGTATTGTACTGATTTCTGCTAAATAATTATTGTCCCATTAATAAGTACAAGACAACAACGTACAGCAAAAATAAAACCTTTATGAGTATGATGGCATTATTCAAGTTGTGTATGCTTGAGTGTACAATAATACAAATATGTTCAAACTAAACTTCCAAGGTAGATGTGCATTATGTGCACAGAGCTGAAGGGTGTAATCAATCATTCTCTGTGATGAAACTGTGAAGTCTTTTAACCTTTTCATTCAAAAATTTACATTAGTTTTAAACCGTACCATTTTACGTAGCTTCAAAATAATATGCACCACAGCCATACTTGTCAGTTGGCTGTAAAACTCAATTCTGCAATCTGCCAATGAGTGATGGTGGCATAACTTAAATTAAAAAGGCATCATTCAAAGTTCCATATACTCAGTGAACCGAAATACAATATTTCAATATACACATCACACTACTGTAAGGTCCTATAAATGTTCAATTTTTATAAATCAGAAAACCTGATAAATCTGCAGCTTTTCAAAAACTTTGAAAGTACTGTATTTATTTAATTTTTTTTACAAGCATCCCAGTAACAACACTTTGAAACAGGCATGTTTTACATTTGCAGTAAAACAATCTCATTCTGCAGACTGCCAATAAGTGATGGGCTACAACTAATTATGGAAGCATAGTTGAAAGTTCTACCTGGAGAAGTATCACGAAAAAGCTGCAGATACACAAACCCATTTAAGTACACATGTACATTTATACTAAAAGAAGGTAGGTTTGCGGTGACACCATGTAATCTCTTCTGCGAGGGTGTATGGTTCTGCGAAGAACCGGTGGAAGTTATCTCGACGTTCGGATCAGTGTGCTCTGTTTGTCCTCAGGAGAGCAACACTCTCCTGAGGACGAACCCGAGGATGAATGGAGCACACTGTTTGGAACGTCGAGATTATACCATCGGTTCTTCTCAGAACCACACACTCTCACAAAAAAGATAACACGGTGTCACCGGAAACCTACCTTCTTTCGAAACATGTACATGTTATGTGGATCGGTTTGCAGAAACACCATGTAATTATCGTTTATAGTACTTTCGCACTTCTATATCGTTCGCACTTCTCGCAATTAGGTCTCAACGTTTTGACTAGTCTGCTCTAGTCCTCATCAGGAGACCTCTATATCGTTCGCACTTCTCGCAATTAGGTCTCAACGTTTCGACTAGTCTGCTCTAGTCCTCATCAGGAGACCGAGAAGTGCGAACGATATAGAAGTGCGAAAGTACGAACGATAATTACATGGTGTTTCCGCAAACCGATCCACATACCAATTGTCACCATGCAAAGCCTCAAATCTTTCATGTACATGTTATGTAAACCCAAACCATAACTTGTTATTGAGCATGTTAAGGTACATGTACACTACAGTTTGTGAATACATGTACTCTCATGCACATGGTATGCGTAATTTACGTAAATTACAGAAAATGAATGTCATGCTCTGTTTCAATATTGTTGGTATATTACTACATACAGGACAAAAATCTAATGCAACACAGCACATCAAATTCTAAGCTTAATTTTTGTTCTTGTACTCCCACGATTTTTTGGTGGACTGTCCTCATCACTGCACGTGCCTCGTGTCATCATCAGCCACCGCATTAGAAGCCGGTGAGCACTGTGAGTGGAGAAAAAAAAACAAGAAAAGAAAAATGAAAAGTGGGTCCCGATAAACTTTTAACATGGATTGCAAATATTTATGTAGATGGAGTTCGGAAGGACAAAGCTTACAATATTCCAATTCAGGTAACAAATGGCATTACCATTTATCTCCATGAACATTAAATATAATATTATGTATTTTCATTGCAGTTGCAGTCCAATTTAGGTAACAACAATTTAACAAAGCTATGACTATCCACAACATTCCATGCTTAACAAGTTAACATGATAAACAAATACAACTTAATTGATGATAAACATGACGATCATGAATGATGATTAACTTTATTTTTACAAACTCACAACTCTTAAATTCACATCAATGTTAATGTCAAAGATGCTTGGCCTAATTTTGTCGGGTCGTCATGCATCATTGTGTTGAAAAAAAAAAACTATTTAAGTGATCTCATACCAGTCCCAGGGAATTTCTCTAGCCGTCTCTCCTCGGCAGCCTTCTCCCTCTGCAGCTTGTACTTGTTGGTGAAGCAAGCGTAAAAGGAACGATGATATCCAGCGATGCTCGGCATGTTCGGTGGCCTGCTCGCGGTCCCCCTAGAGCCGCTGGCTGCCCTTGCTTATAATGCTATGCCGGTCAGATCGTCATGTTTATTTACATTTTTGGACTCAAACTCTCTCGGTATTTCAGACTGGGTGCCACGCAGAACCTTCCATTTTTTTGTCCACAAACTCCAGAAAACGAGCCCAGCTATGTTCTGAGAAGGGTGTTACAACGCCTTTTGTGCTCGGATCGCAATGCAAAAAGCAAGTTTTGCGAGGCTTTTCGTCGACGTCCTTTTCGTTACCCGCCATGTTGGATTCCGCGCGAAATGGAGGCTGTGTGAGCTATACTACGAAGGTGCTGATTGGATGAAATTTTTCTCAAATGAAAACCAACCGTCAATTGGTCCAAATTTTGGCTCGATCAAGAATCGTATTTTCTCGAAAACGGTCGCATGTTTTCTCGAAATTCTCGTTATTGTGCCAGTATTTGCAGGGGGAACAACCCTTTTCTTGTATGGAATAATATTTTCAGTCGACAGTGAAGTTTACATGCCCTCCCTCGACGGAGACCACGAACGAAGCGAAAATACGGACTCGTCCCATAGTCTATACTTCCCGTCTCCCCAAATGACTACGAGCTTTTGGGTTTCACTTTTGAGGGTATGTATTATTTTGATCGGTGCCTTCCTATGGGGTGTAGCATAGCATGTTCGCTGTTTGAAAAATTCAGCTCGTTTTTAGAGTTCAAGGCCAGGCGGTCTTCATCAATGACACATTACCTTGACGATTTTTTATTTGTGGGTTCTTCGCGAAGCATTTGTGCCAATCTGTTGACCACATTTCAGTCCATTTGTTCACGATTGGGTGTACCCTTGGCCATGGAAAAAACCGTTCGTCCTGTCCAAGTCATCACGTTTTTAGGGCTCGAAATTGACTCAATCAAAGGGCAAGTGCAAGTTCCAGCTGCCAAAGTAACATCATTATCTTCTCAGATTTCGCAGGTCTTACACAAGCGGCGGATCTCCCTCCAGGGGGTTCAATCAATTGTCGGATCCCTGAACTTCATTTGCCGTGCGATTCCCGCCGGGCGTGCATTTTTACGCCGCTTAATTGCACTGACCCACGGCCTCCGCCGCCCGCATCACATTGTTCGCATTTCTAGAGGAGCCCGGCTGGATTTCCTGACTTGGCTCAAATTTTTGGAACATTTCAATGGCTAGCATTGGGTACGGTGCCTATTTTCGAGGCAAGTGGCTACAGGGTCGTTGGCCAGCGGATATTTTAAGCCGCCCGCCATCTATTGCATTTTTGGAATTGTTTCCAATTCACGTCGCACTGTTGTGCTGGGCCCCACTGCTGTCGGGTCGCAATGTCTTGTTTCACACTGACAACATCGCAGTTGTGCATATCATTAACAAGAAATCATCGCCCTGTCCACGTATTATGCAATTAGTACGTTCATTCGTATTTCAGTGTCTCCTTTTTAATGTTTCTGTTAAGGCTGTCCATGTGCCCGGGAAGGAGAATCAAATTGCAGATGCTTTATCCCGTTTTCAGATGGACCGTTTTCGCCTATAGCTGCCCCCGAGGCAGACGCTTTTATGACCCAACTCCCTCCTCTTCCTCAAGCTTGGTAAGCGACGAGATGGAGCGCTTGTTGTCGGCAGCCCTAGCACACAATTCACATAAGACATATGCTGTGGGTTGGAGGGCGTTTTGTCAGTTTCGCCAACAACTTCCGACTCAGATAGTGCCCGCATCAATAGAAGAGATCCGACAGTTCATTGCATGGCTGTCGTTACGGGGCTTAGCACCATCCACCATTGTTACGTATGTATCAGGGGTAGGTTATTACCACAAAATTTGTGGCATGGTCGACCCAACCGATGATTTCTTGGTCACAAAACTTATCGAAGGTGCTCGCCGGCTTCGCCCCACTAGGGATGGTCGGTTACCTATTTCCCTGCCAGTTCTGGCGCGTATGGTTCGTTCTTTGCCTGACGTTTGTTCCTCACAGTTCGAGGCAGTTATGTTTAAAGCCATATTTTTAAGCGCATTTTTTGGTCTTATGCGTGTCGGTGAATTTGCAGTTAACTCGCGCGGTCGCATTCAGGAGTCCGTACTGACGCAGTCTGATTTTCATTTCTGCCAGTCTGATAAGTCCACCAATTCTGAAACAGTGCTTATTGTATTCCGGCATGCAAAAAACAATCAGAGGGGTCCCCCCCAATATATCCGTCTCGTGCGGTCAGATGACAAATCCATGTGTCCAGTCCAAGCTCTGCTTGATTTTTCGGCTGTTCATCCGCCTTTCGGTGGCCCATTTTTCTGTCATTACAACGGGTGTCCGCTAACACAATATCAATTCAATGCTGTTTTGAGAAAAGCTGTCGAGTTTACGGGGATGGAAGGCTCTCAAATACGCCGCCATTCATTTCGTATCGGAGCGGCCTCAGTTGCTTCTCATTTTGGAGTGTCCAATTCAGAGATCCAGCAGATGGGGCGATGGCGTTCAAATGCGTTCCTATCATATATACGTCCTGCACCGGTTTTCCATTTCGGGGAAGCACGAAACAGTGACCGTCATTAACGGTTCCCGTCTGAGCTTCATATAAAACTGTTCATAACTAATACGTCTGATACTGACAGTTAATTTGGATCCCATCCTATTTTCGCTGTAGATTCGGTGTGGATAGTTGGCGATTCCCTCATCCGCCGGGTGGAGCAACGTTTTGACCTGCCAGTTCGGGTCCACTGGGCTGGTAAGGGCGGGGCAGGTGTTGCCGATATTGGTGCCCAGCTAAAAACATGCTCAAGACATATCCTCCACCGGCGTTGCTGATTTTGCATATCGGTACTAATGATTTAGTCACAGTTAATGAGTATGCATTGCGGCAGAGAGTGGCGGTTGTGCTGCGCGATTGCCAAACTTGGTTTCCGGACACCAGGTTAATATGGTCGGACATAATTTCGCGTGTGTTTTACTTGGGCGCCCATTCCCAGTCGGCATTGGAGCGGAAGCGGCGTACGATCAACAGGTGGGCAAAATCCCAATGTACAGCAGTGTTGAGGGCATCTTGCTTGCATCACCCGCAGTTTGTGTGGTCCCAATTCCCCCTTTACATGTATGACGGGGTTCACTTGTCTTGAGTTGGAAATAAAATATTTGCGGCTAATTTGCGCAAGTGTATCCAGTCTCATCTTGTTCCACAGTCTGTTTAAATCCCTAGTTTGCGCTTAGGGTATTTTATGGGTCACCTGTCAGTTACTTCGTGTGAGCCGCTCTTGGGTTTCTTGCTGTCTTTCTCCTTGGTGGGGCGCGCGCGTGCGCGTGTGGCAATTCTTCTACTGGACGCAGTCAGCCATTAACCCATTTACGGGCTTATGTATTAACCATAGAGTTATATTAAAAAACTAGAGGGCGCACCTCTGATTTTTCGCGTCACGAATTGAAGAATTGGCCGCCATTTTTCTAAGTGGGCAAAAATGGGCATTCATGGGGTTATGTTTACGTTTCGCGTTTGGCTGTGACGTGTGTTTGCATTATGGCTTGATATGCCCCAAAATTTCGCAGCCTTTGGCTGCAGGAATCGGAGTAATAAGACCAACAACGTTTCATTTCACAAGTGAGTAGTACTGCTTAGTCTAACCTAAATATCATTATATTTTGGCGATTTTTCATGGAGTAAGAAAGGGTTTACGTTACTTTAGGCCTATAAAAAGGCTAGGGGCCTATAGGATAGGAATTTGTGCTGCTATTATTTTGTATTTTATTACTTAGTCGACTCTGGATCTGGATTTGGATCTGGATCTAGGTCTGGATGTTTACTTCGGCAAAGCTGGTTCCCGCATCATGTCAGAGGTTGAAATCATCCAGGTAACTTCAGGAAATGGTCAAATAATGAAAGAAACAGGTCAGATCATCCTTGAAAAGTTGCCACCACCTTCCTCATAGTGTTGCCTCTTTACCGGCACAATGAAGCGGAACATCGCATGGACTACCGTATTTCATTCGTTGTAACTAAATCTTTTTTAAACTAACTTCGTTTAACAAATTTATTTTTACTAATTCCAGATGCAAAATTAAAGATAAGATACAAGATCCAAGTTTCAAGATCCAAGTTTCAAGATCCAAGTTTCAAGATCCAAGTTTCAAGATCCAAGTTTCAAGATCCAAGTTTAAAAGATCCAAGTTTTTAAGATTCAAGATCCAAGATCGACGTTTCAAGATGGAAGATTCTTCAGGGTTACCACCACCAACAAAATGGCCCTTTTCAGGACCACCAAATCATCCCAAAAGAGATTTATATTCATGTCTGTTGATTACTGCCAAAATATGAAATCCATTTTCTTTTTTTCAATTTCATTTTTTAGCACTCTCCTTCAAGAATACATGCAGGTCCAGATTTCAGGAATGGCGACATGACTCAAGATTCATGATGCAAGATGTCACTCAGATGCAAGATTTAAAGAAATAACTACTAACTAGATTTTACAAAAAATGTATTGTCATTGAAAAGTGAACAAAGAAAAATTGACTGGAGCGGGATTCAAACCGGTGACCTCCTGAATACCATACAGGCGCTCTACCAACTGAGCCTTCCAGCCCTACGTTGATGGTGTCGCTAATTATCTCTTGTTCATCTCTTGTAGTCTATTATCTTTGTTCATTTGGCAGTGAGAAGGCATGAGAACGAACTTTACCACGAATATTATGAGTGCGAGTACCTGAGCACATTTCCATGAGTGCAAGTATGAGTACGAAAACAGGAATTGACAAAGTTCATCAATGTAAACACATAGGCCTAGTGAATCCTTGTACTGGTGAGCTAAAACAATTACCGGTACATAATTATAAAGTGTCTGTATTCATGGACATAGAGCTATGTATATGTAAACATTGCTGAGATAACTTATGTACATTTTTAGCTTGTCAAAAAAGTTTGTTCTTTCCCAGTGTGTTGATCTTTCATATACTGTTTCGACTTGTTAAATTAATTAACTGTGAAGAGCAAGTAATACTGTAAATAATTAGCTGTTTCGCAGTTCAGATAAAGGTGCACTTGCTTTTTGGCGAAGTGCTGCGAAGCAGTGCGAGTTAATATACCGACTTCCGTCTGTCCGTCCGTACGTCATTTTTGCCAGTCCAGAAGCATATTAGTTTGTCACGATTTTGTCAAAGAAATGCAGATATTCGTGGGCGAAAATATCAAGAAATAAACAGCAACAGTCATCTGTGAAAATTTCCTGTGTCATAAGGTGACTATACTTTTGGAGAAAACAGTGGGAAAAATGCACACGGTATTTCAATATATTGATTCAGAACTTGCAGAAAGTCGAAAATCGCAAGTTTCCGTATTGTGCCAGTTTGTGGCTGATTTAATTACTTGGATCCGTAGTTGTAATCGAGTACAACAAATAGCGGTTACGCCTCAGTTCCATCCCACATTTCTCTAAACTATACATGCACGTGACCCAAGATATAAAAACCTGATAACCCAAGTGTTTCAGATTAAGACTGACAATTAAAGAAACGATATTATCGACGCGCAATCGAGTTATGACCGGCCCTCGACTTGAAAAGTGGCATATCCTAAACTAAAGCTGAATTCGAGTGGAAAGGGGCAGTTTTAATGTAAAGGATTTTTTGTCAATTATTGCAATTTTTTCAAATTGCACTAGTTTATACCAAAAACAAACTATTGATGAGTAGTATTCATGACGATAAGGCCGAAACTCCCAAAAAGATTGGAGAAAATCGACTTTTAGTAATGCGTTTTCTGAGCGCACTGTGTAAAAGAATAAGCACATCCGGGCATTTTACACGGTTTTGCCCACTTAGAGACGCCATCTTTGATTCCCCGTGTGTTGCCGAGAGCGCGTCACACAGGGCACGGTGAGTGCGCACTCTAGTTTTCTTAATATAACTCTATGGTATTAACATAGCTTATGAATAATACTTGTTTTTTGTTTTGCAAAGTATTCATTTTCATAGTGCTGGAAAGTTTCATCAGGCTATGATCCCGACCGAGTGTACTACATCGGTGGGAGCACAACTGTACATACTTTGCAAACAATTTGATTGTTAAATTTTAAAATACATGTATTTGGCATGATATAACTGGGTCTGGTGTGCCCAACATGTTCGGGTCTGGTGTGCCCGTGGTAACGGGTCTCGTACCCGTAGTCAAGTCGGGTCTGGTGTGCCCGCACCCGTCGGGCCTCATGTGCCCATAATGGTCAAGTCGGGTCTGGTGTGCCCGCACCCGTCGGGCCTCATGTGCCCATAATGGTCAAGTCGGGTCTGGTGTGCCCGCATTTTATTGTGAAGTCATTTCTATTGTTCATAAGTTCAATTAAGTGGCCGTTTTGCCCAGTAGGCATGGTATGCAAAAAATAAAGATTTTAAGCAACTTGGTGTCATCCAAGGCTGTGGCATTGATCCAAAATCAAAAATCTTGTGTCTTCTTTCACTTTCATTGGAGTCTGTGTATAATTCCTTTTATCAGTACAATGGTAAAAGGTCTTATACACAGCGTATATCTACGTACAGTTTCCCGGTTGCCTGGCCGTCCGTCCGTGCCGTTGATGAGCCCTTCATTCACTTTGCACGAAGTTAAGCTGGCTTATGCATTATGCATAGCCACTCAAAGTTTTTAGAATACGTCATTTGACCTTTAACACATTATTTATGCATACATTGGCCGCATGTGTCAATGCCCAAATATGGTTTGATTATGCATAGGTGAAAGGTTGTTAACATGCAAATCAGAAGCGCTATAACTTTCGGCCAATGGGAAGGGCTGTACGCCTGTTACTAGGGAGGGACGACGCAGGGTTTTCGCAGGATTAGGTCAATTAGACACATTGTCACAGCCATCCAACGGAAGCAGATCCGTTTTATTTTCCTTCAGAACATTTTCACCCACCTCCACCCCTGTAACACTCCACCAAGCATAGAGTTCAGCTTGCCATGGTACGGTTGCGAACTTGCGGGTGGCAATTCTTCTACTGGACGCAGTCAGCCATTAACCCATTTACGGGCTTAGGTATTAACATAGCTTATGAATAATACTTGTTTTTTGTTTTGCAAAGTATTCATTTTCATAGTGCTGGAAAGTTTCATCAGGCTATGATCCCGACCGAGTGTACTACATCGGTGGGAGCACAACTGTACATACTTTTCAAACAATTTGATTGTTAAATTTTAAAATACATGTATTTGGCATGATATAACTGGGTCTGGTGTGCCAAACATGTTCGGGTCTGGTGTGCCCGTGGTAACGGGTCTCGTACCCGTAGTCAAGTCGGGTCTGGTGTGCCCGCACCCGTCGGGCCTCATGTGCCCATAATGGTCAAGTCGGGTCTGGTGTGCCCGCACCCGTCGGGCCTCATGTGCCCATAATGGTCAAGTCGGGTCTGGTGTGCCCGCATTTTATTGTGAAGTCATCTCTATTGTTCATAAGTTCAATTAAGTGGCCGTTTTTCCCAGTAGGCATGGTATGCAAAAAATAAAGATTTTAAGCAACTTGGTGTCATCCAAGGCTGTGGCATTGATCCAAAATCAAAAATCCTGTGTCTTCTTTCACTTTCATTGGAGTCTGTGTATAATAGCCAATTTGCTGAATGAGAATCGGTCATGTAGGTTACCCCTAGTAGTAGTAGGCCTACTAAGTACTACTACTAGCCAATTATGTACGGATACACATGTGTATAGGGGCCTACATCATATCCATATGACATGTATATATATACATGCGTGATGGTATAAACAGGTGGCTGTACACTAGTACTAGTAGTACTAGTAGTATCGTACTACTGCTAGCCAGAAGTATTGGTAGTGTTGCCAGGGAGTATACGTGCATATCTTTTTATAAATCCTAAAGCTCCAATCTAGGCCGACTAATAATAATAACAATATGTCTCATTTGAGCAACCAACTTATTTGCCACATCTGTAACACGCAGAGTAACTGCTGTGTATCTGGTTGTATGAAAAAGTGTTTTACCCACAAAGGCTTTGTATCGCACATTTCAAGAAAACATGCTGGACTGACAACGGGTAGACCTGAATGTAGCAAAGAGGATGATGAACAGCCCTCGAGATACCAAAGTGCTGGTGTTGTTGTCAAGTGTGTTTTGCCTTTTTGTAAGCAACTATGTCCTGACATTCAAGAGCTTGTAGTTCACCTTCGAAACCACATTAAAGATGGCTTGTGTGTTCCTTGCCCGTTTGCAAAGTGTACAAAAGAATTTGACAAGAAACAATCATTCTCTTCGCACTTGTCAAGATACCACAGGGACTGTTCAGTTGATTCAGTTGTGCCAACATTACTTGGCAAGGATAATACAGATGGTACATGTAGAACTGAAAATAGTGAAATACATGTAGCTAGTCCATGTGTTAGCACTGAAGGGAGTGTAGATGCAAATGCTAGTTTCAACATTGGTGATGACTGTGAGGAGGATATTGAAGTTGACAGTGATGGTGGATTATGTACATCTGAATACACCAAGGCAATTGCGCTGTTTCTGTTGAAATTACATTCAAAGTGTCTTGTACCTGAAAGTACCATTCAGTTAGTGGTAGATGAACTGCACATTTTGTATCAACTCACTCGAGACAGTGCAATAAGACATGTGAAATCTAAACTTTGCACAACAGGTGTATCTCCTGATAAAGTTGGCAAACTAGCAGAGGACATTTTGGATGGAATCGGAGAATAAGGATGTAGTTTAGCGCCTACTGAGGAACAGGATTCCTTTCAGTCCCATCAGAGTGGTTTACTTCACTCCGGCTATCTAAGGAAGTCTTACTACAAAAAAAGAGTTCAATTTTGTTGCTCCTGTTGAAATCAGTTTAGGCATAGATTCCTGCGGTAAGAGGCATGTTTGTCATTATCTACCTATTCTAGAGACTTTGCGAGTTATGCTGCTAGACAGTTCTGTACGTAGACACTTTGTGCCAGTTCACAGTGTCAAACAGAGTGACCAACTGACTGATACTCAGGATGGAAAAGTATTCAGGCAGAACACTTTTTTTGCAGATAATCCCAATGCCTTGCAATTAATGGTTTTTCAGGATAGTTTTGAGGTTGTCAATCCGCTTGGCTCAGCAAGAACCAAACACAAAGTTTTGGGTGTGTATTTTACCCTGGGTAACATTGACCCCAGATGCAGGTCACAGATAAACTCAATTCAGTTGATACTTCTGTGTAAGGAGAAATCACTTAAAGAGTTTGGACCAACAGCAGTCTTTTCAAAACTAATTGAAGACTTGCAACAGTTGGAAAGTACAGGAATTGTGAATGGTGAGGAGGTTGTGAAGGGCACTGTACTGGCTATGATAGGGGACAATTTGGGCTCACATTACATCGGGGGATTTTGTGAGAGTTTCAACTCAAATTACTACTGTCGTTATTGTCTCCGGAGTAAGCGTGAAATTGATGAAGAACCTCCCTACACCGAAGGAATGTATCGCACTAAAGAAACATACAATGATTCCATAAAGCTTGTGCAAGCAAGCAATGCTGAGTCAGATCATGGTGTTAAGTATGATTCAGTCTTTAATGCTTTGTCTTTCTTCCACGTTGTTAATCCCGGCTTGCCCCCTTGTCTTGGGCATGACTTGTTCGAAGGAGTTGTGGATTATGACTTAGGAATGTACATTAAACTCATTGTTGACTCCAAGTGGTTTACCTATGAACAATTAAATGGAAGATTGGCAAAGTTCCCCTTTACTGCAAGTGATGCTAGCAACATGCTATTTCAAGTCAGAAAAAGGAGACAAAATAGGGGGCCATGCAGTTCAAAATTGGTACTTCTTGCGTTTTTTCCCAATGGTAATGTTTGACAAGATTGTGGACACACAAGCCCCTGTGTGGGAATTGTCCTGAAATTGAAGGAGATTGTTGAGATCATTGTGTCACCCAAATGTGATTCAGCCTCAGTAGCTTATCTTAAGATTCTCTTGGATGAATATATGGAGCAAAGGAGATCATTGTTTCCCCAGAAGAAACTCAGACCCAAACATCACTTTCTGTGCCACTATCCATGGCTTATTCTGATGTTTGGCCCACTTATCCGAGTTTGGACTTTGCGTTATGAAAGCAAGCATGCGTTCTTCAAAAAGTGTATACGCTACAGTCAAAACTTCAAGAATGTAACTGCCCTGTTGTCTGAGAGACATCAGTTTCTGCAGGCTTACTCTTTCCAGGGACAGTTCTTTCCAGACAGTATTAAGGTGAAGCGTGGGACTGCCTTCTTTCCACACGTGTACAGTGAGGATATTCAGAATGCTGTTGCTCTCAGTGAGATTAGTGTTGACATTGGCACCTGTGAGGTTTCAGATGAAGTGTCAGTGTTTGGGACATCATACAAAAAGGGCATGTATGTCTTGGTGCCAACACCCAGCAGAGCCTGGACATTTGCTTGTGTAATCCTTGTTCTTGTTTCTGACATGAAAGTTTATTTCCTTGTCAGACCATGCAAATCCACCCATTATGGCTGTATGGGTCTGTATAAGATTGTTGATGAGCAACACAGTGAATCGAGCATTGCGTGCATTGCATATTGTGATCTCTTAGATTACTTCCCCTTGAACTCCTACAAAGTTGCAGGGCATCAACTTATCAGCCTCAAGAACAAACCATGTGTTAAGTTCAATGATGCATTGTGACTTAACATAAACCGTTAACAGAAAGCAAGACATTTAATGTGTATGTTAAACATGTACATGTACAGGAATTGATAGACCCACCCTCATGAAGAAACTGTGATGGGACTAGTTTTTAAGCAAACTCAAAGCATCTGACAAATATTATCTTTGTTTTTTAAGCAAGGATAATATTTACCATAGGTTTTTCAACAAGTATTTCAGGAAAAGATTTTATTATTTCAGGGTTTGAAATGGAAAGTCTGACAGCACTTGAAACCGACAGTGATTCTCCATTAGACAATACTGCACAAAACATAAAAGACAAAATTCTGCATATATTACCGACCATAAAGCAGCATTCCCTTGTGGCGTTTCTGGAGTTTTTTAAAAAGATGGGAGTTGAATGTGCTGATGATCTGAAGTACCTCACCGAAGAAGATATCACTCAGACACTCTCACCAATTCAAGCCAGAAAGCTGATAAATGGGCTGAAAGATGTTGGTAAGAAATCATTATAATCTCAATGGATATATTCTGCTCAATATGTTTTGTATAAAACGAGAGTGAATTGATTCCCAGCAAGATGGAATTTATATTGTGTTCAATAGGTGAAGTTCATAAGCAATACTTGCTCTAATAAAGCATTGCACATGTACAGTGTATGGCTTCTAAAGAAAAGAATGTGTTTATAATATACTTCACCAAAATTCAGGGCAGGAAGTCGGACATTTCTTCCTGTGGTAAGAGTAATGCATATTATTTATCTAACTGAATGATATTGATCTACCAGAAGCCAAGCACAGACTTTTTAGCTTGAAAGTTAGAAATTGCATGGAAGATAAATCTCTACGCGTACATGTAGGCCCATGTACCACAGTCTTGTAAATTACCAGCAGTATTAAATTGCTTAACAAAACATTGCACAAGGATAGACAAGATGTTGACCTTGTACAACAGCTACATGTACCCTATCTTGTGGCTAGTATTTCTTATTTTTAGAGTTTACTGTTTGATCTCCTCTAATACTTTGATTCAGGAAATGACACCCCTTGTCATCCAGACAGAGCAACTCCACATGACTCCCCTTCACCCTCAACGAGCACAGGATCATCATCTGAAGGAAGTCAGTCCAGCCAGGATCTGGTTGTCGGAGCACCCATGCACTCACACATGCAGCCTGTATCCCCTGTCCCGTGGCAGAAGATGCCCCCCAGTTGATGTTAGCGTTGGAAGAAAAGAGGCGTCCAGCTCCCAGTCTTCGAAAGGAGATGGTGCGAATCATAATAGACAATCTGGATGGACCCCACAAAGCACGCCCCTCTGCAGCTGTGCTGCGTTCCATTTCCAAAGAGGTAATCAAGAAATATCCGGAGTCATTTACTGATGAGGTGGCAGGAGAGACAGTTGGTAGTGGCCATGTCAGCCTTTTGTTACAGCTGGTCCACAGAGTAGATAACATCCGTCGACCATCACTGAGAAAGGCCAGATATAAGTTTACTTCGTTGAATGATTCCTGCAGCTCTGCAAAAAAAAAGAAGGACTCCTACGGCTGCATACAGTGGCAGCCCACCACACTACCAGATAAGGAAACCGAAGCTACACAGCAGGCCACGAAGGAAGAACTCAAAATAATGAACAGGTCGGAGCCTAGTAATATCAACAGGGCAGAGGTGAACGCGAAGATGGCTATCACATATGCTACGCAGAGGGCCGCTATCAATAGGCCTGATTGTGCCCTTCTCGATCTTGTTGAGGAGTGGCCTTACCTATTTGATGAGCAATGCATGCTGATGCACTTCTCAGAGCTAGTGGGTATTAACATTAAACTGAAAATGGAGCAAAGTTTTCAACACAAGATCCCGAAGATTCTGCGGTTCCTCAAGAAGCACCCCCATGTCTGAGAAACAGAAAGCTTCAGGACAAACTTCAAGAAGTAGATGAAGCTGTTGAAGCTGCTGGAAACAACTTTCCACAAGTCGTCGGTCTTTTGTGTCTGCTCTGCACTTACTTCGGTGAGCAGCAGGGATGCCATGTTGTCTCCACTGAGGTGAGTGAAAATACATACATATACATGAGTTTAAGGCCTAAACAAAAATTGTTGTGTTGCCCTCAGTGACCGACTGTAAAATGCCAAAACTTTGGGTCGGGTTTTTTTTTTCTTTTCTTTTTTTTCTCTGAGTTACGAAAGCCCAATCGTGCCACTGACAAAAATAATTCTGTCTGAAACTAATTCGTTTTAACGAATTACTAATTCGTTTTTCGAATTACTAATTCGTTTTAACGAGTTACTAATTCGTTTTTTCGAATTACTAATTCGTTTTTTCGAATTACTAATTCGTTATTTCGGATTACTATTACAAATTACACATGTAGTTACTCGTTATTCACACCTGATGATGGCACCGTTACCATACATGTTCATTGGGCAATACTTCAACCTTGGCTGGAGTTACGATGAAATACTTGGATCGCTGCTTCTTAATCACAACATTTTGATAAGTAAGCGGACCCTGCAAAGAAGACTGCGTTCTCTGGGTTTGTATCGCAGCAAAAACCACTCCGATATTTTTGACATTGCTCTTTTTATTCAGTCGGAGCTCAGCGTTCAGGGATTTTGCATGGCTACCGCTGGATGCATTTAAAGTGCATCCAAAATGGGCTGAACACGGATAGAGAAACAGTACGCTTAATGCTAAAACTTCTGGATGAAGAAGGCGTAGAACTGAGAAGAAGAAAGAGATTGCAAAGGCGCCTGTATCGTGTGAGAGGGCCGAATTTCATGTGGCATACCGATTCGTACGACAAATTAACTCCGTATGGAATTTGTATTAGTGGGTGTATAGATGGGTTCTCAAGACGTGTGTTGTGGCTTGAGGCGTACTCAACAAACAGTGATCCGTCAGTCATTGCCGGATATTTGATGGAAACAGTTTCCAGAGAAAACGGTTGCCCAAGGGTCATCAGGGCCGACCATGGAACAGAAAACGCCCATATTCGTCAAATGCAGCAGTTTCTGAGACGAAATCACAACGACTTGTTTGCTCATAGAAAGAGTTTCACACAAGGAACCAGTCAAAACAATCAGAGGATAGAATGTTGTGGTGGAGCATCCTTCGGAAGCATTGTGCCCAGTTTTGGATGGACGTCTTCAAACATCTCAAGGAGGAAGGGCTCTTCAACGGGGATCGGCTTGACAAGTCACTCACACAATTCTGTTTCTTAAACATCATTCAGGTAATAGTTTAAGATTATGACGGTTTTCACCCTAATTAAAATCTATGCATTATTTTGCACGGATCATGATGAAAGAAAAATAGGTAAACAAGAAAATGCAAACAGGTGATGATCCCTCCCTTTAGTGATTCAAGGTTCTGCCCTATTATCATTGTGCTTGTGTCACTGCATGAGCATGTAGTTTCAGGCATTTCTCTTTCTTTCTTGAAATTACAGGAAGAACTGGACTCCGTACAACAAGAATGGAACAACCACAACATCAAACCATCGAGGAATCGTCTCGGCCCATTTGGCCGCCCTGTTGTGATGCACACCTTGCCGCAGTTGTATGCCGTCGAGAACTTTCTGCTGCCTGTTCCACTGGATGAAATAGAAGTCTGCAAAAGTGAATGCACCTTTAAAGGACAATACCCATGTGATAAAGATGTATTTGACTTGTGCACCATCATCATGGAAGAAGAAGGGATGCAGGTGCCAAAGGATTGGGAGGAAAGCTTGCAGCTCTACATAATCCTAAGAAGAACAATCAATGATGCACTTTAGGTATGCATTTACAGAGGACACAAGTAACCATTGCTGAACTCATGATACAATTCGAGACCAATTAACTAAAAGTCACGACTACATAGCTATTCCCTGGCGGTTATGCCTTCTTTTAGCGTCCTTTGATTCTGTAATTCAGGCCTGGTCAGAGTCTAATTCAATTTAAAGTGAAGTTTGATTTACTTTCAGTTGATTAATTTGATATAATTTATATTTATTAATCTTAATCAAATTTGATTGGATTTAATTGATTTGAATTAATCCAATATTAACTTGTCTACTTATTAACCTCATGTTATTCGGTTTTCATTTGTGCATTTTTCCATCATTTTTCTAGTTCCTTCCTTACTTCAATGACATATTAGACCGTTTTCTTTTGATTTGTCTTTTATGTTTATGATGTTTCTGTTTCCTCCATGTCTCTTGCTGCTTTTTATGCTTTACTACTTTAATAAATCTGGACATCATTCAATAAACTAGAGATGTGAAGACATAATTCGTTTACATGTGCAAAATTGATTCACCTTCGAACTATATGTGCACTCCCTTGGTCTTTATTTAGTTTACAAAGAAAACTGCTGATTTCATTCAACATGGTCGGTTGGAATAGTTTATTGATCACCACAGCTATTTTCCCATGCCAAGCTAAATTCAAATGGAAAGTTAATGACACGCAAATATCAATAAGAGTTGTTGCAACAAGAAAACCTCATTATTTGTGTGGTTTACATTTGGAAGCAAAGAGGGATAAAAGCACAAAAAATGCCTGATATGATTTGCAAATAAAAATGAAACCAACTTTAATTAGCCTAAGAAGTGAATTCTTTAATAGATTAGAAGCACTTCAAGTAAAAAAGTTGCAGGAACTCTCTTTAACACATAAACAATGAAAATGTTCTTATGGATTTTAAATTATATCATGTTTAGGTACAAAAAAACAACAACAAAAATATTCTTGTCTGCATAGTACACACTGAAAGAAAGATCAACTTCATAGTAACTTGAAATCTAAGCCTAAGGAAGACTTCGAGACTGGTGGTACGTGTTACCGCTCATTTTTACAGTACTGTGGAAGAAAGGGGGTCGATGGCTGCTTGCACAAGTGTCTTGATGAAAGTCTCCCATTTTAATCAGTATTAGGGAAACCAACCAACAACAAAGAAAGTTATCTACATTGTATAAAGGAAATACGCAAACACTCTTTTGGCATTTTCTATTACTTTACATAATCAAAAGTGAGCACTCATTCATGTAAAAATCGAGTAAACAAGAAACAATTAATGATTGTCATAAAGTACTACATGTACATGTGGATCCCTATTAAGGTTTCTCAGACTGTGATTAATGAATGATCGAGAGAAAAATCCTTGTGTTTAAAATCTTGGTTCCCAAATACACGTACACAGATTTTTTAATTATTATAAAAAACAGGCAGAAAAAAGGCTCTTAAAGTTTACTTTTAAGCACTGTAGATGAATTGTCAGCATGAGTGTATCTTGAATAGGCTCTTTTTATATTAATTTATATTATAAATTTCAAATATGGGCAAAGTTTGGAGACCAAGATCAGGAATCACAACCTCATTAAAACCTAATAAAAAAAATCAATAACGTCCTTTTCTTCAAAAGCTCTGTGACAAATGGTTATGAATTATTCGTTTGGTACACAATATTTATTTTAACGGCAGAAGAGAGTAACTTTAAAATATCTCACTACATTTGCGTTATAATTTTTCCAAGAATTTTAACAAGTCAACAAGACAACTACTTGATTGCAATGACATTATAAAAACACTGCCATTTACAAAAATTACAACACTTTGTTAATGACAGGCCACAACTTCTGTGTAAGATACACGTACACTAACAGGTGCTGTTTAACAAGCATGATTTCTTTAAATTACATCCATAACCCAGACTCCACTTTCAAGAATTGCATTAAATTCCTAAGTTGCTGGAAGTTGAAGAAAACTACCACAGGTATGGCCAACTGGTCTTCTTTGAAAGCCCTCCATTTGTGTGAACATAATTGTGATTGCCTTCGCGGAAAGTACATCTGAACCAGTGCAATATCGCAGAAAGCGTTTGAGCATGCGCTCATCCAAGGACCTCACATATCTCTTCAGGTACGTTGCTACTGTTGACTCGACGGCATTGCAATCAGGAGGAAATTTCAGTTTAGATAGTACCTTTCTAGATGTCGATTGCAACTCCTCATAGAGATTCAGTAGGGTATTCTTTGTGAAGGCCTGTCGAAGAGGTTCCAACACTGGCTGCATGAAGTCCGCCATGCACTTCGGTTTTTGGAACAGTTCCTGAAATCCTAACTCAGATATCACCCTTGACAGATTTGTTTGATTCACAACTGTACGACAGTCATAGTCACCAAGAATCTCAAGCAGCTCCTCTGGATCACTGGGGAATTCTTCCTGTGCACTGCTTAGCACTCTTCTTTCATTTTCTGGCACAAATGCCAAAAATGCAGATCTGCAATCTTCGTCACTTGGTTGCGATCCATACAGTGCAGTTTCCGCAAAAATTTGTGAGAGCGACAGAGGGAAATATCTTTGATCCACCCACCCTTTTGCCAATATTCTTCCAATTGCTTGCCACTCGGTCTCCTTGTAGTCATGGCGGACGGTAGGAACTTTCTGAATGTCGCCTACAGCACATTTTGCAAAGAATTCCTCCCAAAATTGTGTTAGGGCATCTCGAAACACACCACTGCCTTGCCCTGCTTCAATATCTCCATTTGGCAAAACCATGTGCAATGACACCTTTGCTTCCATGATTTCTGGAGATGAAAAAGCAGCGATCATGTCTTCCACTATTGCCACTCTTCGGATGATAACTACCTCAAATGCTTGGGACTGGGAAGTGCTGTGTGATGAGCCTTGGTCAGGTGATGTGGAACAAGAAGGAATGGTGTCATTGAGTAGGTTCTGGTGATCTGGTGAGCTTCTCGGCCCAAATGAGACTGTTGGTGTGTCTGGTTGAACTGGTTCTCTTGGTGAACTCTCAGGGAGCTGCTCTGTACTGGCAAGGCATTCCTCAACCTCCCCCTCATGAGGCTGTGGTGATGAACTCTCCTGAATTTCGACTTCATTCCCTGGAATTTCGAAAGCCCAAGGATCTAAAAAGTCCTCCTCTGAAGAATCTGAGTCCAAGGAAATCAACTTACGCTTCTGCTTTCTCTTCTCCTCTTTCTTGGCATTATGTTTTCCTTTGGTTCTGAGGTAAAATCTCAATATTGACATTTTAGTCTCGCTGTAGAGCTGGCCAACAGTTACAGACTCCGGTAGAGGCTGCTGTCTGAAATCACAGAGGTCATGCTCAAAGTCACATTCTTTCCCTCTGGAAAAAATACCGTCTTTGAAAAACAAACCTTTGGCAAGTCCAAGAAGGTCAGCATAACCCATTGATTTGGACACAGTCAGTTGCCAAGTGCCACCTCCTGTATTTTTTCTGACTTGCTTGTAACCGTTGGTATCATAACTGAAGTCAATCCAGCCGAAATCAATCTTTCTGCTATCTTTAGATGCATTCTGGTTTCCTTTCAATCGCTCGGATCTGTTGCAAGCACTTGACTCCTCATCACTTGTCCCTGCCTGTCTCATCCCTAGCTTGACTCTGAGCTTTTGTAGGAGTGTGTCTCTTCTTGAGGATGTGCCATTGCTACTTTCAACAAGACTTGGTGCTTTGGTGCAAAAATTCCGTAGGGCTATCCTGTCTCCCAATAATGGCACAAAATCTTGGAGCGACGAGTCATCCATCATTGCAAGGACAGCTGCATCAATCTGAACGTTAAAAAAAGAAACAGTTTTATTAAAAGTAAGTCAATCATGCATGCTGTCTTCACTCAGTGCTTTACTCATTGGCCAACTGGATGTGGCTGTCATGTTAGGATTTGGTGATACAGGAAATTCCACAACTGTTCTTGGTATTCTTGAAGTTAACCGTTGCGTTACAATTATAACTTTTAATACACATGTATTCGATTTTTTGGGCACAATTTAACAGGTTTGATTCGATTAGGTACATTCCTGTTGCATTCCTGTTGTGTAGCAACTGGAGCTAAGACTATACACTACATGTATACATGTACTGAGTACTGCGCATCCATCAGGGGTGTGAGTGGCCACATGCAACAAAAGCTTGAAACTGCTCCGAAAAAGCTGAAATTTAATCAGTTACCATACTTTTGTACACAGCAGGTGTACAAAAAAGCTGAAATTCAGAGTAAAATCATGAACCAAAAAAACTGAATCAGCTAAAAAGTTGAATTCTCACACCCCTTATATATGTGTGCGGTTGTCCGGGTAACTGCCTCTCGATTGTTGTGCGATATAGCTTCAACATGGTGTGGCCAACAAGGCTGTTAATTAGAACACTCTTTAACAAGTCTGTCCAAAGACACAACAATTCCCTTTCTGCATTACTGTTCATATAACATACACTATTAAGATTATTATGCAATTTGTATCTCACCTTTTCCTTTTTCATTTTTTCGATTATTTCTCCCGAAATCCCTCTCAGTTCCATAAACAAGTACACATCTTGCACAGAAGCTTCCCCCTGGTTGAGAAATGGAAAGGAGAGAACAGAGTCAGTATTTAAAAGAGATACATATGTACACAATTATAGGCCAAGGTCATTTCACATATTTAATCCCAATGATAATAATAATAATAATAATAATAATACAGCATTTTTATAAGGCACCTTTATCTGGGGACTCCCGTAATTAAAACGACACATTAAATTAGGTTGAAGTTTGATCAGTTTCCAATCATGTAAAGGGTTTTACATGCAGTTCGTATAGTTTTATTGTAGATAATTACCTTCTTCCGATTGAGGGCGCTGTTTATTGATATGTTTTTTCTGTACGTAAAATTTGACGATTTTCTGTCGCAAATTTCTCTTCAGGGAACACAAATTGGACGTGGAAACAAATCAATTCTTGTTCAGTAATGTCACATCTACATCCATGCCGAATGGGAACAAATTCGGTGATGATGGTCACGAAACGAGCGAATGAAAGGCCACGGCCCACGGACTAATATAACAAGTTCACTCAACCCCCCCCCCCAACAAATTCGGTGATGATGGTCACGAAACGAGCGAATGAAAGGCCACGGCCCACGGACTAATATAACAAGTTCACTCAACCCCCCCCCCCCCCGAATTAGTAATCCGTTAAAACGAATTAGTAATCCGTTAAAACGAATTAGTAATCCGTTAAAACGAATTAGTAATCCGTTAAAACGAATTAGTAATCCGTTAAAACGAATTAGTAATCCGTTAAAACGAATTAGTAATCCGTTAAAACGAATTAGTAATCCGTTCAAACGAATTAGTAATCCGTTAAAACGAATTAGTAATCCGTTAAAACGAATTAGTTTCAGACAGAATTATTTTTGTCAGTGGCACGATTGGGCTTTCGTACTGAGTCCTAAAGTATAAAAACTCACAATTTTTGACAGAAAATGTCAGATTTAGCAGTAAAAAAGCGTGTCTCCTCAAAACGACCCAAGACCGTTGTTTAATAAGCCCTGGTGACCATACATCCTGTATTTATTCTTAAATGTTCGAAAGTCGCCAAAAAAAATAAAAATTTATAAAAATCGACCGACTGACCCAAAATTTAAATTTTTCCACTTGAGGGCAACACAACAATTTATTTTTGGCCTAATGTCCCACCAATTTAAAACAAATATTTTCTTATTATGCTGGCAACATATCTCTTTTTAGACTGCTTGTTTAGACTAAAAAATCAGATTCCTCGCATTTCTTAATATGATAACATTTTGTTCCTCTTTGTAAATATACCAAAACGAATAATTTGTGTGTGCACATCATGACACATGAGGACAATTCCCTGAATCCAAAGCAGTTCCAAAAAGATGGTCCATATTCTGCCTCTAGTTATGCATTCAGTGCATCCATATCAAGAATCTAACCTGCTTATATGGTAGCTGTATAAAACAATTTTATGAAAGGTGAGAATATATCAATTTTAGCTAAGACTAATTATTATTAAATGTCTTTCTTTTTTCTCAGGAAGTAGGGTCCCCCATAGACAAGGAGAGCCTACCTGGAAACCCTTGCCTTATAGCGTATGGTAAGTGTTTCATTCACTTAATATAGGGATTTCAGTTGCATTCTATATGGTACATGTACCTAGTCCCAGTGACAAACAAATACCCAGGTAAGACTTGAACCTTTGAACCCCTGTGCCTGCTCTTAATGATGTTTTACTTGGTGGTATGTCCAAAAAATAAGTTGCTAGATGTGTTGCATTTTTGTGTCCCTGTTACATCTGACATTGAAATGTCACCGGAAGGAATGTCCACAATTTGATCTAATTCATCACTCTTTGAAATGAATTGAAAATGTATGTTCTGAACTCCCAAAATCATGTCACATGTGATATGGACACAGACAAATGGACCACCGGTTTCTTGAATTATCCTTGTTTAAACCAACGACCCTGTACATGTGATTTTATCATTTTATAAATGATAAAATGCTTTATGCTGAACACACACATATGTATGTGTTTTGGTCTCAATTGAGACCAGGGTGCTGAGTAAACAACAGATCATTATAAAGGCAATAGAACACTTGGAATTTGTATTTGCATTTACACAGCTACTAGCTGCCAACATCAGTAATGCACTCTGTGCATTGTACATGTACACCATGTATTAATTTATATTATGTGTTTCAGGCAATGCAGTATGATACTTACACTGCACAATGACTGCATGGGTTGATGGTTGAGTGTATAGACATGAAAGCGCATGTGACAGCAGATGATGATCACATGCACACTATATATTATATACTAGGTGTTGTGTACACATGTAGGTCAAGTTTAGGGGATGTAGGGCAACTATGAATAATTAGCCTAAAACAATGAGGACCAATCACAAGGCAAAGTTATTACATGGATTATTCATTAGGACAAATAGGCCAATTAAAGAAGGGATTGGTGATCTGGGTAAATAACTTTAACTGGTTTTGGAGGGAAAAGAAGTTAGGGGACTCACTTTGTCATCGCTCTTCAGTGAGTACACATCATGTTAAGTTGTGTGCTGTGTAAATCATTGTTCTTTGCTCTGTGTGAGTGAAAGTTGTGGGCCTAATTCGAATATAGTTTGGCAGTTTCTGGTTCTGTCAAATTGGTCAGCTTGGATTCAGTTTTTGGTCAACAATCCCTGACGGATATATTTGGCTGGTCTTGGCCCTTGGGATCTGTGGACTGGTTTTGGACTGGAATTCAGTTCGCCAAGGAAAAGACGCATTCGTCAACATGCTGCGTGCTAAACGGGCAATTAGACGGCCTGCCCGTTTCCAGGGAAATGGAGTGGGAGCACAACCTCCAACAAAGAAGAAGCGGGGTCCGCAACCACATAGTTTTCGGCCAGCGGTTTCGGCAGAAGGGATCCAAGTGACACCGATGGCTGTTCCTGTGATGACACCCATAATTGCCACTGGGAATAATGCCACTGCTACTAGTACTAGGCCTACCATGACTAACTTTACTGCTCCTAGGCCTAGTTCCGGTGCCGTGATTACTGCAGACCGAACTCCATCCAGCTCTCTGATGCCTGGGGGATCAGGTTCACTAGCAGCACCACCCATGATGGCCGTACCTGAAACAACCGTCGCCCCCTCTGTCATGCCCGCGGCCATCCCAACTGTTGCCGGTTCCTCTCAAAGTGTGAGGGGTCCGGGTGAGTATTGTGGTCAGAATATTAGTGATTGTGATAGTGGTAGGCCTACCAGAAGTAATGGTCAGGATGGTATGGCTTGTAGGCCTAGTAGTTTTGATTGTCTTGATACTAGTAGGCATAACCAGTTGAATGTTCAATCTTCAGCAGTGTCACACTCATTTCTTGATGATGTATCTGTACAGGCTGTAGGCCTACCCTCAAGACCCACTGCCATTCCGCGTGTTAATATGGGCTCTTCTTTGGGGTTGCATGTTCCAGCTGCCCTGAACAAAAAAATTTGGAATTGGACATACATTGATTTCTCTTTGCTTTATAATGATGCAGCAACCACTGTTTTGGCTAGGGCCGAAAGGGCCGGGGCAGAGCTTAATTTTGCCTTAGAAGGGGGAAAGATGGTGATACGTAATGCGACTTCTGCCCAGCGCCAAAAGATTGATAGTTTTGATAAATGGCTGTCAGCTTTCCACACTTACATGGCCATTTTTGTGGTTAAACATCCCTCACGCATTGCAGAGCTATTGAAATATGCAGAAACAGTGCGTACTGCTTCAATGCAATTCCCGGGCTATGGCTGGAAAGCCTATGACGAGCAATTCCGGCTCAGGCAAGAAGCAGACCCGTCACACTCATGGGCGGATTTAGATGTGGAGCTGTGGCTTACCGTTGCAGCTGCAGGAACCATTTCCCCTCTAGGTGCATCACAAGGGCACAAATTTGCCAATAGTTATACTAGGCCTGCAGAGATTTGTTTTGGCTTTAATAGCTTTCGGGGCTGTCAGTTGCCGAGATGCAAGTATGGGCATAGATGTAGCAAATGTAATAAGCGGGGCCATGGTGCAACAAACTGCCGGGTTAATGCGCAGGCTCGATTTGGGGGTTTTGGTCTAAACAGAAAAAGTACAAGTTATGCTTCTGCACAATCAGTGGCATCCTCAGCGAGTAAGTCGAGCCAAGGTGGGGGTGTGACCCTAAATAAGCAAGGTGGGGGCAGTGCCAATGTAGGCCTTAATCCCAAGGTGGGAAATTTTCGTCCCTCCAACTCCAATTAGAGTGCAAGTGTTACAGCGATGGGTCGCATCCTATCCCAACCAATTGGCTGCTCACAAGTTAATTGAGGGCTTTAAACATGGTTTCTCACTAGGCTATGTGGGGCCTCGCATGAAACGTGATTCTTCTTGCTTACCCTCTGCAACTAAACAGCCGCAAGTGGTTAGAGAGAAATTAGTGAAAGAAATAAGTCTTGGCCGTATTCCGGGGCCATTTGCAGTTCGTCCGTATCCCCAATTGCAATGTTCACCAATTGGGTTAGTCCTTAAGAATGAACCAAATTCCTTTCGGCTGATCCACCATTTGTCATTTCCAGAAGGGGAGTCTATCAATGATTTCATTCCTAAAGATCAATGCATTGTTCAGTATGCCTCATTTGATACAGCTGTGGATTTGGCTATGAAGGCTGGCCAAGGGGCCTGGTTGGCAAAGTCTGACATAAAATCAGCTTTTCGTCTTCTTCCTTTAAATCCGGCTGATTATGAATTGGTAGGCTTTACTTTTGACAATATGTTTTATTTCGATAGGTGTTTGCCAATGGGATGTGCCAGTTCGTGTTTTCTTTTTGAAATGTTTAGTACCTTTTTAGAATTCCGAGTTAAGCAGGTCGCGCAATCATCTTTGGTAACCCACTATCTGGATGATTTTTTGTTTGTAGGGTCAACAGCATCCACATGTAAGTGTCTACTGCAGACTTTCACAAGTGTCTGTAATGATATTGGTGTCCCAATTGCCATTGAGAAGACAGAAGGCCCAGTGCAAATCTTGACTTACTTAGGGTTGGAAATAGACACAATAAAAAAGCAAATTCGTGTTCCTACACCAAAGGTTGAAGCTCTTTGTGCCAAGATTACCTACGCCCTAAGAAAGCATTAGCTCACATTGGTGGCGGTACAGTCATTGATAGGGTCATTGAACTTTGTGTGTAAAGCCATTCCCCATGGGCGGACATTTTGGAGGCGCTTAATTGCTCTAACGAAGGGAGTGCAGAGGCCCCATCACAAAATTCGCTTAAGCCAAGGGGCCCGTCTGGATCTAATGATGTGGTTAGAATTTTTCAAGAATTTTAATGGGGTTACCCCGTTTTTTCCTCATCATTGGATTAGTAATGATACCTTGGAGCTCTATACAGATGCTGCTGCTAGTATTGGTTATGGGGCTTATTTTGCAGGGAAGTGGATTCAGGGACGATGGGGTGATGACATTTTAGCCAATCCTCCATCAATTGCTTTTCTTGAATTTTTTCCTGTGGTAATGGCCATTGTGTGCTGGGGTCCGCTTTTAGCCAATCGTAAAGTACGATTGCACTGTGACAACACAGCAGTTGTTTGTATAATCAATAGCTTTTTGTGCTCTACTGCCTTAAGTTCGGGATAATTGTTAAGGCTGTTCATGTGCCAGGGACATTCAATGAAATAGCGGATTCGTTGTCACGGTTTCAGATGGGACGCTTTCGCTTGACAGCCCCACAAGCCGATACTGCAATGTCACCGTTGCCCAGCCTTCCTCTGGTGTGGTAGAACATGAGGTGGATCGTCTTCTTTCTTTGGCATTGGCAGACAACACTCACAGAACATATGCAACAGGCTGGAGTTCCTTTTGCCAGTTTCAAAAGGAGCAGGGTACTTCACACTTACCAGCCTCTGCAGTGGATATTCGGGCCTTTATTGCATGGCTTTCTCTTAAAAAGCTTGCCCCTTCTACCATCATAACCTATGTGTCAGGGGTGGGATATTTTCATAAATTGCACTGTCAGAATGACCCCACTCATGATTTTCTAGTATCTAAAATGTTGACTGGTTGCCGTCGGGACCACCCATTTAAGGATAATCGGCTCCCTTTTTCGCCACAGGTACTTGGGTGCCTATTGCAGACCTTGCCACATATTTGTAATTCAAACTATGAAACCGTGATGTTCAAGGCAGTGTTCCTGACTGCCTTTTTCGGCTTTATGCGCATTGGGGAGTTTGCTGCAGTTTTGTGAAATAGGCTCCAGGATTCGGTCTTGCGGTTCTCCGACATTCAATTCTGTCAACTACAATCTGATATGGCTTCAGTAATTATATCGTTCCGAGCAAGCAAAACACTGAAGTGTGGTCCGCCACACAGGGTTCGCCTGGTGAAGTCACAAGGTGTCCTTTGTCCTGTGGGTGCTCTGCAGGATTTCTGCCTCATGCGTCCCATGCTAGATGGCCCCTTGTTCTGCCACTTTAATGGATCCCCACTCACCTGTTATCAGTTCAATTCTGTTTTACGGAAGTCTTTGAGTTTCTGCGGACTGGGGGAGCTAAAATACAGGGCTCATTCTTTCCGAATTGGGGCAGCCACCACAGCATTTGATTTGGGGGTTTCAGAGTCTGACATACGAGGTATGGGTCGATGGCGTTCAGATGCTGTGCTTTCTTACATACGTCCTGCTGCAACAAGCACTATGGCAAGCATTTCTGTACCCTCATGTTATAACCAGCCTATTTAGGCATGTTTACTGGTCTCCCATTCCCATTATTGTACAGGTGGAGTGTGGATCTTAGGGGATTCCATCGTTAAGTGGGCACGGCAATCCCTTGGCCTTCCAGTGGCAGTTCTTTGGCATGGTAAAGGTGGGGCCCAGCTGTGTGATATCCCGCTCCTTCTGGCTCATATGTCTGGCCCTCCTCCGGCAATGATTATACTGCATGTAGGGACGAATGATTTAGTGGCCACGAACATGTTTTCCATGAGACAGCGCATAAAGCTATTTTTGGAAGAATCTAGGATGTTGTTCCCTAGATCACTTTTGGTTTGGTCTGATATTCTTCCACGGGTGTTTTATTTTGGGGCAAATACTCAGAAAGCAATGGAGAAGAAACGGCGCAAAATAAATAAGTGGGCTGAATACCAGGCGGCAAAGTTGGGATGTCAGGTTCTCCATCACCCTCAATTCAAGCAGACAGAACTGCATTTGTTCAGATATGATGCTGTGCATCTATCTGGGGAGGGCAATACTTTGTTTAGGGAGAATATTCAGCATTGTATTCGCTCATTACTACTGTTTTGATTCTGGGGTTATGCTAGACACCTTCATGGGGCTTAAATGCCGTCTTCTTCCCTGTGGGTCGCGCTATGCGCGTATGGCATTAATTGGCGGGAATCAGACACCATTAGTCTTAAACTTTGCTTAATTTCCAATTCAATAATATCAATATCTCTTACTTGGGGTTCAAATAATTATCTCATAACACCAGCTAAATACAATGTGCTTAATTTAACATTTAACTATGTGAACGAATAGCCCCTTGAAGTCCCTCTTGGGGTATTTGTTAAGGTATAGGCAGTCGAATAGCCCCATGAAGTTCCTCTAAGGCTATTCGACCGATTTTGACAATGTTCAAGTTAATTGTTAATTCTATTGGTTTAACTGTTTAATAATCAATGTTGAAGATATTTTTGGGGTCCGGTGTACCCCTGGGTCGTGGTACCCATGTTGGGAGTCTTGTGCACTCCTTGGGTCTTGTGCTACCCATTTTCGGGTCTTGTGTACCCTTGGGTCTTGTGTACCCACTTCAGTTATTTTTAAAGTCATAGCCCAAGCAATGGGTTGATGGTTATATCCAAATAAAAGGAGAGCTGTGACAAAAATGCAAACATGATTTGTCCTTGTGTGTAGTCAATTTTAGTACGGGTTTCAGTATAATTCATTTTATCATATTAATGATCAAATGCTTTATACTCAGCAATGGTCTGGTTCATTACCTCCTTGCAGAAGCTCCGCTTAATCCATGTTGCAAGGCAGAAATCAGTTAGAACCATGTTTTGAGTAGCCTGTATTGAAAGTACGCTGTGCAGACATTAGGCCACGTACGTGCGTAAATAGTCGGGTATGCATCTAACTGTACACATCATTAATTTGTACAGTTACACAACGCGCTGTTTTATGCGCTGTGAATGTGTATTCGGCAGCGTGCTGTTTCAGACTGTTGGGTTTTTCCAACTTGAAGCTATTTATATGATTCTGGGGGATCCTGGGATCGGGGCCAACAACCAATCAGTGCGTTGGAACAAGCAAGGCGCGGGATTGGTCAATGGTGGGAAAGTTTCAGCCAATCAGAGGCACCTTGGTTGCCTATTGGCAGAGTTTTGGCGCCTTGGTTAATTTTTTGGTCACTTTGTCACAGCTTTTCTTTGAAGCCATTTCGCTTCAAAAATCTTCCTTCAAAAAATTGAACAAATTCTCTTCCTTTCGAATTTGGCTTCGATTATTTCGCGGAGGTGAAGGAACTTTTTGCCGTTTTTACGGTCGTGTGCATTCCGCATTAATTTTCTTATACAAACGGACAGTTTTTTCTGTTTGAAACGTTTTTGTCAGTCAATTTCTCTGACGTTAGTAACGTAGTGGTCATCGCTGTTCCTGGTCATCGACTCTGTCTCCATCTTCTAAGCGGCACTCGTTGAGATTGCCGACGCCCATTGAAGTTTCCCTGCCAGTTTTTCTTGCTACCCGGCTTCGTCTGTGTGGAGTACGCATAACGTTACACGTTCGACACACCTGTTTCTTTTGTCGTCGCAGTTGCCTTGGTGTACAGTCGTTTCAGTCGTCTTTCTTTGTGCACACGGGAGTCTGCAGTGGTGTTGGAGCTGTCGCCTTCCTTCCTGATATCTTCTTCTACTTTCTAGTGGGTTCTGCCTCTAACGTTACACGTGTGACGGTCCATAAAAATAGTTGTGTTTTGTTAAGACCCCCCTCTAATTTTGCTTATGTAATGTTTATCACTGTACACATGACTAGTCTTATACTCTGGTTGTAAATCTATTATTTAAATTTGGGAAGCGCCCTCTATGTTCGGTACAGGTTTAGCGCGCTTTTGTATTTCAAATTCATTCTGTTAGTGTCGGAAGACCAAGTAACATGGTTCCGTCTTCTCTCCTAACAGGTAATTATCTTTTCCTTCTAAATTATTGTATTTTTATCATATTTATATTTGTTTAATTCCTTGAATGATTATTGCTATTGAACTTAACTGTTAGTTCAGACTTGTCAATTTAGCAATGATTTAGCCGATATTTCGTGAAGAGCAATCAGTGGCGCACCCAGGGGGGGGGCTCGGGGGGCTTGAGCCCCCCCCAAGAGGGTCCCTGAAAAAAAAAAAAGAAAAAAAAAAAGAAGAAAAAAAGGGGGGGGGGAGAGGGAAAGGGAGAGGAGGGGGGGGGGGGGGGGGAGTCACAAAATGTTTTGTGGGAGAAAATTTTTCTTTGAGCCCCCCCCAAGACAAAATCCTGGGTGCGCCGGTGAGAGCAATGTGCCATTTTGATAGACATGAAAGTACATGTATTCGAGTATCTTGCACAAGCCGTAGATTTAACACTTTCGACTTGATTATTTAATAGATTACTTCATTATTGATTAGACATATAACATAAGAATTTTCACTAGTTTTCCTAAGATACATTTGGCGTATTTTTGTATCACTAGAATGTAAATAGTCCGTTTTCCAAGATGGCGGTCGCGGCCTTTATTTTGGCGCGAACCGGGAGCCATGATAGTTTAATTCTCTTTAATTTTAGTATTAATTTGTTATTGTTTCAAATGTTTTATTATATTTCAAATTCATTCTGTTAGTGTCGGAAGACCAAGTAACATGGTTCCGTCTTCTCTCCTAACAGATTCAATAAATGTTCCAGAACCGAAGTTGATGTCTCCACTGTGCCTTTATCTACCCGACCTCAACTAATTAGGGTCACATTTTGGTGGAAGATCCGGGTAAAGGCACATCATCGGCAGACATCCACCACCTACAAGTCTTCTACATTACCTGACGGCATCGTAGACATTTGGATGACTAGAGCGAAGTCTTTCCTGGCCGAACCGATCCCTTACAACCCCGACGTCCGAAGGTTTCACCTCTCACACCGCATCGTGTTTGCCCTCATCACAGATGTCCTGTTCCTGTTCCCGTTCCCGTTCCTACTCATGTTCATGTGGCTTGTTCTATGCTTCAAACCAGCTGACTCCTCGCTTGTAATTCCTGCCGGAACCCGATCGACGACATCGTGTGGATTTTACAACACTCCTCGCGCCTGTGTCCTGACCGCGGGCCGACAACATCCGCGGGAGGCTGTTGACGATTCCACGGGCCCCGACCGGCCTCCGGAGACCGTCACCGGAGCCATCTGAACTCGGAGGGACAGCCGCTGATCCACCACAATCAGCGCTTACATGACCAAGACAAGAATCCATGGATCAAGAACCACAGAACAAGAACTCTGACTAAATTTCCTTTGAACTCGCGTGACTCTCCTGAACAATATAAGGCGTGTTTTCTCAGGGACTGAACACTAAAATCGTTTCGTGGACCTACGGATCATCCACGCCTGTCAAAATACCGGTGGACATTCCCCGATCCAGGACGCCGTTGTGTAAGTCCCCATAGTAACTTATTCTTACAAAGAAAACACTCCATTCAAATTCTTACCTGGTACGAATCTTTTTTATCTACTGCTATTGCATAACACTGTCAAAGAGAAGAATCCGATCTTTTTCAGTCAGTCAAGTGTCATTGTCCTGGACTTAACATAGTGCCACCAGTCGAATTAAGTGTATCAATTACTAATCCGAACTGCTTGAGTACCACTGCTCTTTTTTTAGTCTTTTGAAGAATTTCTATAGTCTGGTGTATTGTCCAACTGATCAATCTCGATACTGTGCTTTTTTTATTATTCACTGAATTTTGCATTGATTAATAGTGATTTTCCTATTGATTTGTTGCTTACATATGTCATTGTTCTTCCATTACACTTGTATTGATTTAACTGAAACAATTGCGAGATTTGTTATTGTTTCCTGTGTTTTCCTCTTAACTGGTGCGCATTTGATAATCTTGATTTATTTGTGTATATCATTTTGCTTTACTTGATCGTAAATGCCAGCCACTCGATTTTTGCTTTATTTGGTGTTTGTTGTTAGGCCTTGTCCACAATTGTATATTGGCCCCTCATTTCTATACATCAATCTCTCTGGGCTGTGTCGTCCGCTCAGAAGCAGATTGTCTTCTTCAGTTTGCTATGGCCACCTCCAGGATGCCAGGTATGGAAGATGACATTTTTCCTACGCCAACTACAACAATGGGACAACCAACAACGTTTAGAACCAGACGCAATCCACCCAGAGACACTCGGCCTAAAGAGAAACGAACTACTTTAGACCCCTCTCCCCTACGAGAAGAACTTAGCAACATTGAGCCACTAGCTAATCAGATGCTTTCGCATTTGGAAGACATGGAACGTCGATTTGTTCAGAGTCTGCCTCGACTACCGGCACCAAATCTGCATCGGCATCCGACCCCTTCAAGGCCTACATCAGTGTCGGGACGACGTCCTAATACAGACAGTTATCCAGTTCTCACACCACAGGATCGACCCAGGTTTAGCAGCTCACCGTCGATCCCTCCACATCATCGCTTAGTTCCATCGCACCAAGTTAAAAGCGTGCCAATCTTCACTGGCCGTGACCAAGGTTCCAGTATATCCATCGATGACTGGGTAAGAGATGTTACGTATCTCATTGACACGACATCTATGCCTCTTGATACCCAGTTTTCTACTATAGTCAGGTACCTTGGTGGTGCTGCAAGAAAGCTTGTACTCAATCTACCTCCAACACAGCAGACCCCAAACCATGCTTTTGCAGAACTTAAAGCGCAGTTTGGAGACACTCTTCTTACTGGTGATCCATTAGCAAACTTCTACGAGCGGATGAGACTTCCAAATGAGCTGCCGAGTAAATATGCAGTTGAGCTCGAAGCTATACTTAGAACAATCGAAGAGGAATCCAGTCGAGAGCAACCGTTTTCCAACAGAAACAGCATGCTCACTCTACAATTTATGAGAGGCGTAAAGGATGACAGAGCTACACAGAGACTGGCACCAATGCGACCGAGAGAAATGTCCTATAGAGAACTACAGGTTGAGCTACGACAACTGGAAAGAGAGTCCCGAATGGCTGCAGAGATGAAGACAAGAGCCAAGATACATTCTCAGCAGTCACAGCAGGTTCGACCCCAGAACCAACAGCGACCTTCGTCAGATCCACCTAATCCTCCATCTTGCCAAAGAAACCAGCCTGCCAACAACTCGCGACCAAAGACTAATCATGAAGTTCTACAAGACCTGGTTCACACAGTGCGTCAACTGGCACAGAAGGTTGAACAGATGACCACCGCCCCACGCCAAAACTCACGACAGAAGAGAGGTAACCAGCCTGCTATCAACCGGACCTTTGTATGCCATAACTGTGGAAAAGAAGGACATATAGCCAGAGGGTGCAGGAGTGCTCCTTTAAACTCCAAGGGCCCGCAGCCAGAGGGCGAGCCGTCGGAAGCCCAGAAACCACAAGCCCAATAATTTCTCCTTCCAAAGGAACACCGCATCTATCTTCAGTGCTAACCTCTGCTCCCACTCCCAGCCATCATCGGCTGATAGGACCAAACAACGAAGACGTAGTCCAAGTCAACGATTTACACTACAAGGCTTTAATCGACTCAGGTTCACAGATTACTTCGATAACAAAAGACTTATGGCAGCAGCATCCAGAGCTCAAGGACGTCCAGCTTGCCTCTACAGAAGTCTCCATCGAAAGCGCCAGTGGACACCAAATACCATTTTTGGGTGTCCTTCCAGTCTCACTGACCATTCTTGGTGTCGTCTACGATGACGTCCCTGTGTTTGTCGTACCAGAAGATAGCTACCGAAAGGAGATTCCAGTCCTGATAGGCACCAATGTGATCAGAGCTGTCAAGCGGGACCAAGAAGTCACCAAAGGCAAACACTTCCTGAGGCAACTTCAGGTCGAGAATACCGCATGGCACACAGCTATCACCAGTTCCACTAAGTCTGCTTCAGATCTTGGTGATCAGCGTGGTAACATTGGTTATGCACGATACATCGGCCGTTTTCCTAGGCTGATACCACCGGGAAAGGAAGAGAACATCATTTGTCAAGCACCGCCAAACCAAGGAGATGGTCATTACACAGCCATGGTTGAAGGTTTTCCGGAGAGTTCTTCATCGCACCTAAGGGTTTGTACTCTTATTGCGGATGTTGGCCCAAACTGCCGAGTTCCTGTGAGGCTCTGTAACATCTCTGCTAAACCGATAACCATTAGACGTAACTACAAACTGGCACAGCTGTCGTCAATTCTGCGCATAGATGAGGTATCTCCTCATTCTGACTCGACAACCCTAGGGGATAGAGAAGGTGACGAGAAACACACTGCTTCACCAGATCAACCCCAAAAGTCTGCAGAACCTACAACTACAAAAGCTGTACCACCCCTTGATCTGTCCAAAGCAAAGTTAGACGATGGAACCCAAAGGGAGAAACTCCATGATCTCCTTCGTGAATATTCAGATGTATTCTCATCTAACTCACTAGACTTCGGTTGCACTTCAACGGTCAAACATAGTATCCCACTCATAGACAGCCAACCTTTCCGTCTTCCTTATCGCCGAATTCCACCCTCCCAGTACCAGGCAGTCAAAGATCACCTCAAGGGTATGGAAGAAGCTGGTGTCATCCGCAAAAGTAGCTGTCCGTATGCATCTCCTATTGTGGTCGCGCACAAGAAAGACGGCTCCATTCGTCTATGCGTCGACTACCGCCAACTCAATAACAAGACAGTGCGTGATGCATTTCCTCTCCCTCGAATCGAAGAAGCCCTAGATGTCCTTGGTAAAGCCCAGTTGTTTTCTACACTAGACCTCACAGCGGGCTACTGGCAAGTTCAGATGGAGGAGAAGGACATACCCAAGACGGCCTTCACCACTCCTATGGGCTTGTTCGAATGCAATAGAATGCCTTTCGGACTATCAAATGCTCCTGCTACATTTCAACGCCTCATGATGGCCTGTCTTGGAGAGCAGAATTATGTTACATGCCTGCTGTACCTGGATGACATAATTGTATTCTCAGCCAATTTTGAGGAACACATTGAACGTCTTGGCGAAGTATTTTCCTGTCTCAGACAACACGGCTTGAAGCTGAAACCTTCCAAGTGCAACTTTTTGCAGGAGGAAGTGAAGTATCTCGGCCACATTGTTTCGGGCAAGGGTATAGCTACAGATCCCGACAAGACTGCAGAAGTCAGCAACTGGCCTGTTCCTGCAAACTGCAAAGAGCTGAGAAGATTTTTGGGTTTCACTGGATACTACAGGCGTTTTGTCAAAGGCTACGCACAGATCGTGTCTCCATTGTACAAACTCACATCAGGCGACCCGAGACGCAGGAAGAAAGGAACGAAACGTAAGTCTCCTTCTGAAGCACCTCCATTCGTCTGGTCAGCAGAATGTCAACAAGCCATGGATCAATTAAAGAAGCTCATGACGTCACCTCCCATCCTCGCATACGCCGAGTATAAACTCCCTTTCATTCTACAGACAGATGCGTCAGGAGTAGGACTAGGAGCTGTCTTAAGTCAAATACAAAACGGGTCAGAGAGGGTAATCGCTTACGTCAGCAGAGGGCTCACCCCAGCAGAATCCCGCTATCCTGCGCACAAACTAGAATTCCTCGCCATGAAGTGGGCGATAACAGACAAACTTCGAGACTACCTTCTCGGTAACAAGTTTATCGTATTAACCGACAATAACCCCCTTCTGTACGTCACTACTTCCGCCAAGCTAGATGCAACCGGACAGAGGTGGGTCGCTGCATTGTCCCAATTCGACTTCACGGTGAAGTACAAGCCCGGCAAAAACAACGAAGCCGCAGATGCTCTATCTCGCAAACCACACCCTGATGATACTACATCAAGAAGTTCACTCTCCTTCCATAAAGACGCCATCACGATACCCCCGGATGTCGTCCAAGCCATCTGCAGCAGCCAGCCTCCTGTATCTCATCCGTTTGTAGAACCACCAGCTGTTCGATGCGACGTCGTGAGACAAAGTGAGACACCTATCGCTACGAAGGAGCTACCTCGGATTTCACACAAGGACCTGATAATAGCCCAGAAAGCTGATCCGGACATCTCCAGAGTGATGTATTACTTGGAGAAGGATAGGAAACCAACCCCTGTTGAAAGATCTCATGAAAGTCCTGGATGTCTACTTTATCTCCGACAATGGGAGAAGCTACGAATGAGAGATGGTATAATGTACCGAATGAGGAAGACACCAGATGGTTCCAGTTCACAGCAACTAGTTCTCCCTCAGGAATTCAAGACCAATGTCCTGAGAGGGCTACATGACGAATTTGGTCATCTTGGATACGACAAAACTTTAGACATGGCGAGGAATCGCTTCTTCTGGCCAAAGATGGCACAAGACGTCAAGACCTGGTGTGAGCAGTGCAAAAGGTGTGGCCTCAGAAAAACTCCCTCCACCAAAACTCGAGTTCCCTTAGTTAGCATCAATACCAGCGAGCCAATGGAACTGATCTGTATTGATTTCCTCAAGCTTGAACGGAGTAAAGGCGGATACGAGAACATACTAGTTGCAACAGACCACTTCACCAAGTACGCTCAAGCCTTCCCGACTCGTGACCAGAAAGCTGACACCGTCGCCAAGATACTGTGGGAGAAAATCATACAAAATTATGGTTTTCCCGTGCGGATACACGCCGACCAAGGTAGAAACTTTGAAAGTCAACTCATCAAAGAACTTTGCAAAATATCTGGCATCAAAAAGAGTAGAACCACACCGTATCATCCACAAGGGAATGGCCTCACAGAACGATTCAACCACACTCTCCTTAACATGCTAGGTACGTTGGAAACGGATCAAAAGAAGAACTGGAAAGAGTATGTTGGTGTAATGACCCACGCATACAACTCCACACGTCATGAATCTACAGGATATGCCCCTTTCTACCTTATGTTCGGGAGACATCCAAACCTACCAGTAGATCTGATGTTTGAGACGGGAAAAGAAAACGAAGAAACTCCCACCTACGACGAATACACAAAACAACTAAGGGATAGACTTCAAGTCGCCTACAAACGAGCCAGCGACCTCGTCACACAGGCAAAAGCTAAACAAAAACGCCTGTATGACCGAGGCACACAGGTAGCTCCACTACAAACAGGTGACAGGGTTCTCATTCAAAATAAACACCTCACTGGAACCTGTAAACTAGCTGATCGATGGGAACCCCATCCCTACGTCGTTATCTCCAAACATTCAGACCTGCCGGTGTACACGGTCCGTTCTCTCAACAACGGAAAAGAGAGGACAGTACACAGAAACATGCTAACCACGTGCATGTTCCTCCCTGTAGACAAAGATGATCAGATGAAGGACAACATTTCTACTTCAGAAACAGATGAATGTGAGCATGACTCGAAGACAGCATCAGAGGTTGATGAGGCTAGCGATGAAGATGAAGAAATCGACATTGCTTTCCTTCCAGTGGAAACGGGATCTCCTTCATTAACATCCCCGCCAGTGCTCACTCCGATGGTGATAAACGACACACCTGAAATCTTGTCTCCATCTATATCGCCACCCACACTTACTCCACAAGTGCAGGGTCAAGAGAAGACATCCCCCTCTAGAGTCGAAGAAGATATAGAAGAGACAGAGCCCACTGAAAGCACGGCATCAGTTTCACCGCCCACTGGCAGACCAGTCAGAATTCGAAGGCCCGTCGAAAGGCTGACTTATGAATACTTAGGCCAGACGAAACAACATCGTGTCCTAGAGACACAGTCTCGCCAAACAAAGGTGGAAGCAGGACGACAACTTTTTCGGAGATGGAAGCGACCAAATATGGCCGAAACCAGGAAAAAGGCGTATCTCAGACTTCTGTTACAAGAACACAGTCCACTCTAGTCCTCACTTCCCACCGTTGATTGTGTATTTATGAAGTATACTCTTTGTGGAACTGAATTCCACATAGGGTATTTGCTAAACAAATTAAGAGCGTTATGCTAATTATTTCTTTATTATTGTATAAAATGAGTTTGATGGGAAAGTAATTTGTAAATTTAGAAATTGCTGGTGACACTGATGCGAGAATTTGGAAACTGCTCAGTTAAGTTGCCTGAGCTGTTAGATGATACAGCGTATCTTTTATCTTCATTAAAGTAATTCTGAGATGGTTCTATAATTTTTTGCAGTATTTTGATTATTTAACCGTGGTTTCTGAGACGATTGATATTCTTATGGATAGAGTATTCCTCTCATTGAATGTACATTAGGCCAGGCGCCGGTCGTGTTGTTCATATAAAGAATTAATGTATTATATTAAGCATGTCTAGATGAAGAAATCGCAGTGTTACTAGTACTTACCTTTATTACGTAAAGTTTTGTATTTTTTTGCTTATTCTGCTTTATGATTGTATATTTTCGAAAATGTCGAGGACGACATTTATTTCAAAGGGGAGGATAATGTGACGGTCCATAAAAATAGTTGTGTTTTGTTAAGACCCCCCTCTAATTTTGCTTATGTAATGTTTATCACTGTACACATGACTAGTCTTATACTCTGGTTGTAAATCTATTATTTAAATTTGGGAAGCGCCCTCTATGTTCGGTACAGGTTTAGCGCGCTTTTGTATTTCAAATTCATTCTGTTAGTGTCGGAAGACCAAGTAACATGGTTCCGTCTTCTCTCCTAACAGGTAATTATCTTTTCCTTCTAAATTATTGTATTTTTATCATATTTATATTTGTTTAATTCCTTGAATGATTATTGCTATTGAACTTAACTGTTAGTTCAGACTTGTCAATTTAGCAATGATTTAGCCGATATTTCGTGAAGAGCAATGTGCCATTTTGATAGACATGAAAGTACATGTATTCGAGTATCTTGCACAAGCCGTAGATTTAACACTTTCGACTTGATTATTTAATAGATTACTTCATTATTGATTAGACATATAACAAGAATTTTCACTAGTTTTCCTAAGATACATTTGGCGTATTTTTGTATCACCAGAATGTAAATAGTCCGTTTTCCAAGATGGCGGTCGCGGCCTTTATTTTGGCGCGAACCGGGAGCCATGATAGTTTAATTCTCTTTAATTTTAGTATTAATTTGTTATTGTTTCAAATGTTTTATTATATTTCAAATTCATTCTGTTAGTGTCGGAAGACCAAGTAACATGGTTCCGTCTTCTCTCCTAACAGATTCAATAAATGTTCCAGAACCGAAGTTGATGTCTCCACTGTGCCTTTATCTACCCGACCTCAACTAATTAGGGTCACACACGGATCACTGGAACGTTTTCACTTCGTGGAACTGGGATCTTCTTTCGCGAACTTTCAATTGATTTCATCTCCGCTTCAGCTTTGAACTCTTGTCTTCTTCGAACTTTTGTCCTGCGAACACTTCACTCGTCATCTGTGAACTTTTGTCTTGTCTTGCGAACTCTTTATCTTCTCGTCATCTTCTGAACTTTTGTCTCTTCGCCAACTGAACTTTCTTTTCTTCCCAATATGTTGCGGGCCAAGCGAGCAACACGCGCACCGGCGCGTTTGGCTGACAGTTTGCGCTATCAACATAGCCAGAAATATTGATCAATTTGGTTTAAGGGGAGCGTGCCGAATTGCCCTTAAACCAAAACGATGGTTTAAGAGTAGTTTCGGATAGACTTTTGGTTTAAAGGCATTTTTGGTTTAAAGGCATTCCAGGTTTATGGGCAGTTTAATTGTATAAAATGAGGTCAGGTCATCCTCGTCCAGTAATTTTGTATACACTACGAAAAAAAGGTAGTTGACCGCCTGTTATTAAAATAATGAAAGAATTTGCTGGGAGTGGTAAAGTATTATGCATTTCTCTTTGTGAATTTGTATTTTGATTCCCAATTGGACATTGATTTGTCAGTTTGTAGCTGGTAAGACGACATTCAGGCCACTACTTTATCAAATTTCTTTAAAATGCTAACAAATAATCTCACACACGATTGATTTCATGTTGTCAATGGATTTGCCATTATTTTTAATAAACATATGTGTGCAGAAAGTTACATTGCTGCTATTAATAACCGAATACAAATCGATGAGAAATTTATAACGAATTCAGGTATAATTGTATGTAAAACTAGCTATTTACATCGTTTTCATTTTAAAATAATACAATCTCAATTGTGCCCTCTTTAAAATATTATGTCAGTTGGGATATTGTTGATTATAGGAAAAAGGAATACCGACTGTCAGTCACTTTGAGAGGTCTTCAATAGTCAGTAATTATTGACAGTTTTATTTTAAATTTGAGGAATATCAGTTTAGTTGTACTTATTGTCAATTTCGTTTATAGTTTTTTTTTAGGATCTAACTACCAGCAATTATTGACAGTATTATACAAATTACAAGGAATATCGGCCGTCAATCTAGTCTTTCATTTTCAGGATCTAAAGACCAGCAAGTATTGACAGTATTATACAAATTAAAATGAATATCGGCCTTCAATCTAGTCTTTCGTTTTCAGGATCTAAAGACCATGCAATTATTGACAGTATTATACAAATTACAAGGAATATCGGCCGTCAATCTAGTCTTTCATTTTCAGGATCTAAAGACCAGCAAGTATTGACAGTATTATACAAATTACAAGGAATATCGACCGTCAATTTAGTCTTTGATTTTCAGGATCTAAAGACCAGCAAGTATTGACAGTATTATACAAATTACAAGGAATATCGGCCGTCAATGTAGTCTTTCATTTTCAGGATCTAAAGACCAGCAAGTATTGACAGTATTATACAAATTACAAGGAATATCGGCCGTCAATCTAGTCTTTCATTTTCAGGATCTAAAGACCAGCAAGTATTGACAGTATTATACAAATTACAAGGAATATCGGCCGTCAATGTAGTCTTTCATTTTCAGGATCTAAAGACCAGCAAGTATTGACAGTATTATACAAATTACAAGGAATATCGACCGTCAATTTAGTCTTTGATTTTCAGGATCTAAAGACCAGCAAGTATTGACAGTATTATACAAATTACAAGGAATATCGGCCGTCAATCTAGTCTTTCATTTTCAGGATCTAAAGACCAGCAAGTATTGACAGTATTATACAAATTACAAGGAATATCGGCCGTCAATTTAGTCTTTGATTTTCAGGATCTAAAGACCAGCAAGTATTGACAGTATTATACAAATTACAAGGAATATCGACCGTCAATTTAGTCTTTCATTTTCAGGATCTAAAGACCAGCAATTATTGACAGTATTATACAAATTACAAGGAATATCGGCCGTCAATCTAGTCTTTCATTTTCAGGATCTAAAGACCAGCAAGTATTGACAGTATTATACAAATTACAAGGAATATCGGCCGTCAATTTAGTCTTTGATTTTCAGGATCTAAAGACCATGCAATTATTGACAGTATTATACAAATTACAAGGAATATCGGCCGTCAATCTAGTCTTTCATTTTCAGGATCTAAAGACCAGCAAGTATTGACAGTATTATACAAATTACAAGGAGTATCGGCCGTCAATCTAGTCTTTCATTTTCAGGATCTAAAGACCAGCAATTATTGACAGTATTATACAAATTAAAATGAATATCGGCAGTCAATCTAATCTTTCATTTTCAGGATCTATAGGCCAACAAGTATTGACAGTATTATACAAATTAAAATGAATATCGGCAGTCAATCTAGTCTTTCGTTTTCAGGATCTAAAGACCAGCAAGTATTGACAGTATTATACAAATTACAAGGAATATCGGCCGTCAATCTAGTCTTTCGTTTTCAGGATCTAAAGACCAGCAAGTATATTGACAGTATTATACAAATTAAAATGAATATCGGCCGTCAATCTAGTCTTTCATTTTCAGGATCTATAGGCCAGCAAGTATTGACAATATTATACAAATTACAAGGAATATCGGCCGTCAATTAAGTCTAACTTTCATTTTCAGGATCTAAAGACCAGCAATTATTGACAGTATTATACAAATTCAAATGAATATCGGCCGTCAATCTAGTCTTTCATTTTCAGGATCTAAAGACCAGCAATTATTGACAGTATTATACAAATTACAAGGAGTATCGGCCGTCAATCTAATCTTTCATTTTCAGGATCTATAGGCCAACAAGTATTGACAGTATACAAATTAAAATGAATATCGGCCGTCAATCTAGTCTTTGATTTTCAGGATCTAAAGACCAGCAAGTATTGACGGTATTATACAAATTACAAGGAATATCGGCCGTCAATCTAGTCTTTCATTTTCAGGATCTAAAGACCATGCAATTATTGACAGTATTATACAAATTAAAAGGAGTATCGGCCGTGAATTTATTTAGTCTTTCATTTTCAGGATCTAAAGACCAGCAAGTATTGACAGTATACAAATTAAAAGGAATATCGGCCGTCAATTAAGTCTAACTTTCATTTTCAGGATCTAAAGACCAGCAATTATTGACAATATTATACAAATTACAAGGAATATCGGCCGTCAATGTAGTCTTTCATTTCAAGGATCTAAAGACCAGCAAGTATTGACAATATTATACAAATTAAAAGGAGTATCAGCCGTCAATTTAGTCTCTGATTTTCAGGATCTAAAGACCATGCAATTATTGACAGTATTATACAAATTAAAATGAATATATCGGCCGTCAATCTAGTCTTTCATTTTCAGGATCTAAAGACCAGCAAGTATTGACAGTATTATACAAATTACAAGGAATATCGGCCGTCAATCTAGTCTTTCATTTTCAGGATCTAAAGACCAGCAATTATTGACAGTATTATACAAATTAAAATGAATATCGGCCGTCAATGTAGTCTTTCATTTTCAGGATCTAAAGACCAGCAAGTATTGACAGTATTATACAAATTACAAGGAGTATCGGCCGTCAATCTAGTCTTTCATTTTTAGGATCTAAAGACCAGCAAGTATTGACAGTATTATACAAATTACAAGGAGTATCGGCCGTCAATCTAGTCTTTCATTTTCAGGATCTAAAGACCAGCAATTATTGACAGTATTATACAAATTCAAATGAATATCGGCCGTCAATCTAGTCTTTCATTTTCAGGATCTAAAGACCATGCAATTATTGACAGTATTATACAAATTACAAGGAATATCGGCCGTCAATCTAGTCTTTCATTTTCAGGATCTATAGGCCAACAAGTATTGACAGTATTATACAAATTAAGGAATATCGGCCGTCAATCTAGTCTTTCATTTTCAGGATCTATAGGCCAGCAAGTATTGACAGTATTATACAAATTACAAGGAATATCGGCCGTCAATCTAGTCTTTCATTTTCAGGATCTAAAGACCAGCAAGTATTTGACAGTATTATACAAATTAAAATGAAAGATCGGCCGTCAATTTAGTGTGCACCGTATTGACAGAATTATACATTGTATATAGTACATGTACCTATGTACTACCTGACGGTCCCTTTTAAGGTAATTTCTGTTTTACCTTTGCCAAATATTCATTGCCAAAATTCCAAGTAATCACAGTAATAGTCCATTTTAACGGTATGTTTCTACCATCACCCAGTACCCTGCAAGTTATTGGTTTACCTGTGGGGATTTCTGTTTTGTTTTGCCACAAATTAATTAAGTGTGGTACAGGTGTTATACCTTTAAAATAGTACGTTGACGCTTTGAACACTGTAAACAGTTGAGGGTTGCATTTCATTTGGAGCGCGGGAGTCTGTGATTGGTCAATATTGTCCTGTGTACGCCCCATTATAGAAGACAGGAAGTAAGCAAGCGGCAAGGTGTTGGTACGTACACGTGTTCAGTGGGCCTACTGCAAGAAGAGCTAATAATGCACGCGTGATGCTTGTAGTTGTAGGAATTTTTTTGGCTTGCTGATCCTGATCACCTTGAGCAAGAGCGGTCTACGTCTATAAAGTCCTGATCAATAAAGAAGAAATGGAATCATTAACAATATTGACGAGGTTCGAGGAACAGAATGGAAGCTAGACGGAATTCTGGAGGACGTTTGAAGGGCAAGGATTTCCTAGTACCAGTATCACTCAGGTCAGGTAAGTACAATTTGATTTTCATTCTGTTTGCATGTCTAGTAGTAGTACTGTAGTAGTACTCGATTGTTTTTGTACTTTTTATCAGTATAAACATTATGTACGTCTATGTATTATAACTATTAAACCTTTCAAATGTTAGACGAGTGCATTACGCTGTGAAACTAAAAGAAACTTGAAGAGGCAAAGCTAGTACTAGTAGTAGTACTAGTAGTAGTACTAGTAGTTATGGTGCACAGTTCTTTAAAGGGAGCATATAGGATTTGTTAAGGCCTCAACATTTTTTTTATTGAGTTTCAGACAGAAAATGGACTCAACAGTTCGTAAACAGTGCAAACAGTCACCATGGGAAATCTTGGTTCATCATCAGATGCTGGGTTTTTAAGCAAATCAAGATTTAGTGTAACAAACATAAAGTAAAATATTCTTCATGTCTTATAAGAAAAGTCAAGTCGGGTTTTCGCTATTTTCTCGTGACTCAGATGTCTGATTGAGCTCAAATTTTCACATGTTTATTATTTCATGTACATGTTTGATCAGAAAAAGTATTAGTGCTGTCCTGTGACCTTTACCAATGTATTGTACCTTTAAGAAGGTGAGGGGGAGTGCGGAAGGGGGGGGAGATAATAATATTCTTATGGGGAAGGGTTGAAAGTGCAGAAAATGTAAGAAGGGGGGGGGGGACATAAATGAGGAGAGAAAGGATGGAAAGGTGAACTTAAAGGCACAGGCTCGTTGATGCATGACGGACAAAATTCGTGCCATGAAAAGTCACCTTTGCTCTTTGTGGTTGCCAGCTCTTACAATCCCAGAGGGCGAGCGCCAGCCAGTCTTAATAACCCTGTACACATATTACACTACATACATGCACATGTACATACAGTTTGTGTGAGCGTGTTATAGTTATGCATTGTCGATTGATATCAAGTTGCTGCACGAAGCGATGGTTATGAAGTGGCCTGTTAACAAAGATAACAAGAAAAACCGACTTTGGGGGGAATTACCTCATTTCGTTCCATTGGGTCACAATTTGTCATTTAAAAACCCTGTGCATTCCATAAACCCCAGTAAAGTTCAAGAGTTTCTGATTTTCTGATTTGTGAATCACAGTAATGAATGTACGGTGATATCCGTCAAGAATTAGTTTTTGAAAATTGTGGCAATCTGCATTAGTAAATAGTAATTTATGTGAAACTCGCACATGTAACAGATTCCCAAGCATACTGTATATATGGGGCATACAGGCATTACTGTCAAAATGCCTAATACACATGTATCATTATACAGTGCGTGTGGGTATACGCACTGCATGCTACAAGTGTGTAACAAGCCTTCCTAGAACAGCATAACATCGATAAAGCTACAGAGGGCGCTATTGTAAAAGTTGCTCTATTTTTTGACGAGCCTGCGCCTTTAAGAAAGAAAGAAGTGGGGAGGGGACCTTAGGAGGGTCGTGGTAAAAGTGTAGAAGAGATGTGCCCAGTTGCTGTTCAACTTCATTGATGCCATATCAGTGGGTAGTGTGTGGGTCAGTCCAAACCAACCATCAGTGGATAGGTGGACGCAGTCGGAACCAGTGTATTAAAGAAAAAGTAGGAAGCAGGATAAAGAAAATTACCCTTAAAAAAAACCTTCTTCCCAAAGGTGCTGCACAGCCTGTGCTTGTAAAATTTGTGGCCCCAACAAAAAATTACATTGTCCAGACATGCATACTGTAGAAATGTATACATTTGTAATACATTTCACACACAGTAAAAAAAATTGTTTTTAGTTGTATACATTGCTCTCTGCATATTCTGGTTGCATTGTTCAATTTGTGTGTGTGTGTGTGGGGGGGGGGGAGGTAAGGTGAGTTTTTTTTACATGGGGGGAGTTACTTCCCCCCCCCCCCCCCCCATTGGGTACACCACTGGATGGACGGTCTAGTCTTAGTTCATGAAATATAATTACCGGAATGTACAAATCGATTCCCCTCACTGACCTGCACGCACGTACGTACACATAGACCTCTCTGTAATAACGTCTTGGGATCGAGTCCTGTAAAGACTGTGAGTTGCCTGCGCGCTACATATATGTCATCTCCATGATGATATACTATTGAATATACATGTGTATATTGGCTTTGCATTACTTCAAAACGAACGCATGCGCAGTGTGTTTCCCCCCCGTTTTGGCGGGGGAGATTTTACAGGTTTCCCAAGACGTTATTAGTGACAGCTCCATGTGTACTTGTGATCACCTGTACCACACAAACCACACTCTGGTGTATTGTGGTTTTTGAATACACGTACTATATTTAGCAGTAGGAAAAACCATGTGTGGTAAACTGTGGCATGCAGGTGGGTTAGGGTTAACCATTGTGTCAAGACCCACACTAAGGAAGCTACATGCATATAAGTATAGAGTACTAGTATACCAACCTTTATTCCTCGGCCGGATCGTCCTTCGAAAGCCTTCGCACTTTGTCATAAACTTGTTGAAATGTAAAGAACTTTTTCAGTTCATGGTCGGCATACATTTGACGAACCTACCAAATGTGAAAAACAAACTGATAGTTGAGTTGAGTAGTTTAGTTTAGTTTCTTTGTAGCTTTGTTGAGATTGGCGGAGAATTTGCAGGTAAGGAATGAATTATCCTGGGCTGACAGGCCAAAACTATTAGGAAGGAGGATGCATTGCACCCTAAAAAAGGTGGTGTCAGATGATTACAAATTGCTCATGCCCCCAGGTCCAAAAGTGGGTTCCCTATTGATGTTCGTCATCAATACAGTTAATCCTATTGACGTAATTATGTTTGTCTGATGAAAACATTGACCTCTGAAAACATATATGTATTCTCTTATTCACACTGGTCACTTTTTGCTTTAAAATGTACTCACAACAGCTTTGGTGGGCCTCTTTTTGCCTGGCCTTGCTCGCTCTATTGCAGAGACTGCCTCAAAATCTTCCCGCAGTTTCGCTTCTTGAGCTCTTGTAAAGAGGACATACCTCTTTGGAACCAATCTGCCAGTGGTCTTCTGTAATAAATCATATCTTGTTTTTGAGGGCAGAGCTAGATTATGGTAATAACGCACAGCGCATATGACGTATTGGTGATTGATTATGCAAAATGCTAGCTACAGGAATTAATGAGACAAACATAAAAAATAAACAAAGATAATTGACTATTGGGGTCACCACCAACAAAGGGCTGGAAGGCTCAGTTGGTAGAGCACCTGTACGGAATTCAGGAGGTCGCCGGTTCGAATCCCACTCCAGTCAATTTTTATTTGTTCACTTTTTAAAGAAAAAAAAAAGTTCAACATCGCTTTACAAGATATCCAAGTCCTTTGTGGCAGTCCAGCTGTCCGACAGAATTCTCTCCATGTCCGCCACGCGGGGGCGCCCTATATGTGCCGGGGAAAAAAAAACGAAGGTCTTTGAACCAAGACTATGTAGTTACTGGCTTATAAATGATTTTACTTACTGATCGGTGTACAGATTCATGTTCAGGTACATGAGGACGATGGGGTGCATGGTAATAGGATGATTGAGGAGGAGTGGGGCCCATCTGTGAAAGTACAGATATAAATGAACTATTTAATGATAATAATAATAATATCAGGGCAATTTTGCACACATTATCTGGAAAGTTCCATTCCTAGGCGCAGATTGTTATTCCCTGGTCATTGGGCTACATTCCCTAAACATTCCTGAAACCAATCAAGCGCAAAGCCATCTCTACCCTCACAGGTACCCATTTACACCTGGATAAAGAGGAGTAATGTGACAAAGTGTCAAGCCCAAGGATGCAAGCACCGCTAATCGGCGGCTGGATTCGTACCCACGATCTGTATATGTGAATCAGAAAATCGGCTTTTTGATGATGTCATCATGACGTCACAACTTTTTGGTATTTTGTGGCATATGCCTATAGATAGCCTAACAAACGCTTTGTCTTTCATGAGATATAAAGAAAAGGTCCAAAAATTTGATAATATGTATAAAATCACACAATGACGTCATCAACACGTGACAGCAATTTTTGTCTATAACACGTCCCCATATACTTGTATACCAAGTTTGAGTTGCATCGGACATGCAGTTCCGGAAATAAAGAGCTCTGAATTGTTCACTTTTATGATGATGTCATGGTGAACGTGATGATGTCACGATGACGTACAAACGTGGGACACTATTCGGGTGGTGCTGGTCTAACTATGTGCCAAGTATGAAGTTGATCGGAATTGGCATAATGGTAGAAGTGACTTGTATAAAAACCCTGTGTTATGTCTATGAGAAAAAAGTGGAAAAACAAAATAAGAAAAACGAAAGCTGTTCTGCGGTGTGCGAAACAGCTAAATAGAATCCATACTACTATAAAACTAGTCTTAGATTACCTGACGTTATTATCAATATTCAGACATCGTCTAGACGTTGTTTCTGAGTCAAGTTAGTAGTCGTGCACTTGTGCGTCGCTAGTGGATTGTCATAATACGCCCTCTTGTCGTGGCGGGTTATCGCGCATATAACAACATCTAGCAATCTAGACTACAGTACTAGAAAACCCGAACATGGGTAAGTGACCATAGAACAAGGAGCAATACGATGTAGGGGGCGAACCTAATCATTTTTTACTGATCTATAAAGTAAACTATAAATATGAAGGTACTGGGATTTGAAAATTAAGTTGCAAAATGTTCCTGACTCCCTGTAATCACTTCCAGAACATTTCATTTATTTGTACTCACCTCTTGATCATTCCAAGAGGAACATGAAGGAAGATTCATCAGCTTCTCTTCAGATGAACTTCTTCCCTTGGTCTGTTAGTTGAGGTACATACAATTTGTTATAAAATCTTGAAGAAACATTCTGCAGTCTGCACAATGCCTACATTTGTAATTATATTTGTACATTTCTGCGACTGGCTACTAACACAGTCTAAACATGTACACGAATGCATTGAGTTCTTATACTGAACACCTTATTAGTTCATGCAGTGAACAGCCAGCCTACTGAGCCTAGTGCGCCATGCAGTCAGCCAATTGACGCTGCTAACCTTTGAGTTCCATATTTCTGATTTTCTTTTACTGGTTATATTTGCTGTTTGTTTATGTAGTTATTTCCAAATTGGCTAAAAACATAGTATTGTTCTTTTCTTATTTATTCAGCTAATTAAAATGTGATGATGAACTTGTGTTTAGCATCAGCTCTCCCACTGTGCCAGCCTTAGCTGTGTGTTTTTTTCAAATTGCTATTTTTTTGTACAAACTTTCAATGGCCCCACTTTACTTTCGGAAAAACAAAGCTTGGAGTTAAAAGTTGATCACAGTCTGCACTAAGCAGAAGATCGTACATTGTATTTATGTACATACATACATAAATCTAGCTGGTTGAGATATGACTAAAGTTTAAAGTGTATTCACTTCCAGAATGATTGCTTTATTTGTAGCACATGTACTCACCTCACATTCACTCCAAGATGAACATGAAGGACGATTCCTCTGCTCCTGCGCATATGATATTCTTCCCTTGGTCTGTAAGGTACAAGATTATAGAAAGTTCATTACTGATAAAATCTGAAAATATTCTGCATATTTTATATCTTTATGATAATGCCTAGTTATATACATGTATACACATATACATGTTCATTTTGTGACGGTGTCACAAGCTCAGGTGACCGGCGTGCTGAGCTGCCCCACTGCGTGCGGCAGACCAATAAAGAGCTGAAACGTCACACCTTGCTTAAACAATTCATGGACCAATATGATAAAAGCACCAGTGACGCGGATCACGGGGTGGGGTGTTGAATTATCGTTTTGTTAATCTTAGCGCAAACGTATAATGAACGTACGACAACCCCCCCCCCCCCCCCCCACCCGCAGGTCCTGCTCCCTTTACTTACTTTCACCATGGAGGAAGGAACACACGCAGCCATTCTGTTTTTAACATATACTACCGGCCAACTCGGCACGCCGGGCAGTTCAGCCCGTCTTCGTCACATGCCTAGCTGACCGTTTTCGTAACCCGGTCACCTTGGCACGCCGGTCACCTGAGCTCGTGACACCGGGCCCTACCCTCACAGTAAAACATAAAGAGATTACAAAATTACAGGAAGACCAGCATGCATTTTTAATTTAACAGTAAATGTACATGTATGTATCTTATCATTCTGTTCAAACAGCACATTGTTGCATATATACTGTCAGGCGCGTACGCAGGGGGGGTGTTTTGGACGTAAAACACCCCCCTTTGCTCAGCGGTAAAAATGTGGAAAGGGAGAAAATAAGGAAACGGAGATCGAAAAAGATAAAAAGAAAGCACCGAATAAATACCAAGTGTGAAACAGGGAAATTTGGGGATTAAAGAAGAAGAAGAAAGATCAAGTGTGTGTTAATAAAACTTGCGTACATGACTACATGTATAACATTAAGGCCCCATAATTATAAGGCCTATAAATTTTACATCACGACGTACGTTCGTTCCTCGTGATTGGTGTTGTGCGCACACGATGCACCCACCATTCGCAGCATGGAAAACGATCGACTCCACTCACTACATACAGGCAGGGGAGGCTGGGGCCGCGTAATTTGTTTGGGTACGGTACTCGCTGCGAGTTTAGGCCGGGGGGCTCCCCGGTTAAACTTTCTAGCCCCACTAATGTGGAATAAATTTTCGGGTAAGCCGCTCCATCCTTTTAGCGGCTTCAATAAAATATTAAGAAATGGAAAATTTTCAAAATGTCGACTACACAGCTTTTTAAAGTTGTCAATTGAGTGCACATGCTGCCACAGTCATTGTCAACTATAGAACAGAAATTGTTTACAAGTTTCAATAAAATAAATGTGAAGATAATTACGTCATGATCATGGCCTTGGACAGGTCATGCACTTGTTGCTTGCATGCATTTGTTGTGTTGTAATTTATACTGCCAGGAAAATGCTGAATCATTATGAAGGATTAGGTTTGCACTGTAGACCTACATGGTTTCATTGTGTTTATTTGAAAAATGGCCTGAACATACCCATAAGCCTTGAATGATGTGGCTACTGGCCACTGCCTCACTGGACCGATTTGCAGCCACATAGAACCTCTGCTGGGTTTCTTCATGATGGCTCATGTGGTGGGCTACTTTTGACCTTTCTGGGGCCGACAGGGAGCTCCACGCCTATTAATCGAATAAAAAAGTAACACATTATAAACATTTGGCTGATGTGATAATAACATACTTTAATTATCTACATTTTGTACAATACGATCACAATGATATGTGCATGTCCAAACACGCTAGAGGTCGATTTCACCAAACTCATCGTAACATACTTTCAGTTGTATGCATTTATGTACGGTGTATTATCATTCAAGAAAACAAAGGTAAAATCTTTCAGTAGTTGATTGTTTCAAGTTAGAAAGTCAAGGCTTAACTTTTATCAACACTTCTGATAGCCTCCTTCAGCTTTCCCTTGACCCACACCCTGAAACACCTGCAACATGTAGCAGTAGTGCACCATCAGTCTGCACTAATTACTGGTAAGCTCCATCTGTATTCGTGCGTGATGACTCATCCACAATCAACTTATTCGAGGCTTGATCAGAAAAGACAAATTTTCAGACAATGGGAGACTTTGGAGAACCGGTCTTCAAGTCAACAGCGCACTCACAAAACAACGCAGGCATGTTGACAATTGCGTGTGCGTGCGTTGTATGACTTGAAAACCGGTTCTCCAAAGTCTCCCATTGAGAGCAATTCCAGAAAGGCTTGTAGAAAACCCTATAAACACTGTATATACTATATAATATACACTCGCCTGGGTAGCAACTGTCTTTCTGATGATGGTTGGGCAGATTTTCCCACTTTTCCCAGCATTAGTCCAAAGTCTATGAAAGGTATAAAAGGTGAAAAAGTATTAACTAAATGGTATTCATCAAATAAACAACTTTAGCAAACTGACTAGATTAAATTAAGTCAATATTGTTATTTTTTAAGGTGAACTAAGAAAACAGACAGAAGCAGGACTCTAGCCTGCAACCTCTGGGTTATTGCCAAGCTCATACTGCAGGGCACTGTACAAAGAGAGAGAAGAAGAGGTAGACATAAGAAGAACTAACAGACATTGACATAACAGAATGGACAGGTTTAAAGTTAAGTGAGGCTCTCAGGCAGGTTGGAAATGGAGAAGGATGGAGAAAAGTTGTTGCCCGATCATCTTTGGTGCCCCAACGGTCATCCAGACTAGGGGATAAGTGAAGTGAAAGACTACTAAAAATGTTATAAAAATTCAGGATTTTCAGACAAATTATGCTCTCCAAAATAATACATTCATTTTTGTTGGACTTCATCCATCGTTAATTTATCCCTTCATCCATTAATTTATTGAATGAATTGTTGGAGCAACAATATGCTTCAATTAGAGAGGAATTAAGTCATTGTGGTTAGTGTGGAATAAAGCTTTCTTTCATTCAACAAAGACAAGTTGTCAATGCCAGAACGAAGTCTATGTTTCAGAAATGTTGCCTGTAAATATTTAGATGTTTGGTCAGTTGCATTGGGCCCTAGTGTAGGCTATACAATGTATATGGTTTTGCAAAAAAAGGATGCAGTTTATTTTTAAAAGTACTTTTGAAGATCTTGGCCGATCTTCTCCACACGCTTCCCTCCTGGTGCCAAGAACAGTGGAAGGTCCGGATTTTTGAGGTCTTCATTGTTGGTGTTTGGAGTTTTTGTTCTGCCTTCCATGGCATAAATGAACAGCCACCTGTCCACTGTTTGGTTCAGAGTTACCAGTTGTGGGCCATATGTGCCCCTGGTTTTGTGATTGAGCACCTGGTAAAACAAAACAAAAGATATTAAGGATATTTAAAGCAAACATTTTAGAATTGAAAAGACATGAATTGTATACGCTTCATTCACGGTGCATCCATTTTGTCACTTTCCTTGTATACCCATCAATTCTAAAAAGAAAACAGGTGCCAGATTATTTTGAATCCAAGCCTCGGTTTACGGTTTGATTGCACTGCTTCGAATGCAGGATTTATGCACCGTGAATAAGGTGTATAATGTTGGTTCTTGGACTAAAGTGTATTCTATTCGTATTATAAAACATAGGAGGGGTCCCTGTTGAATAAAACAGATGATTCATGTAATACTGACATCCTACCTCTTCACATTGGTTGCAGACTTACTGACAACGTTGTATCGTCTATTTCTACCTCCATGGTTGTATCCATACATTAATATTCCACTCGCACTACAGGTATGTTCTAAATCAATGGATGATCAATATCATCATTCGGCTAACTTGAGTTAAATCAACTGTTTGAGTTGTTTTCTTCATGCTGTATGCTGTACTGCTGTATGCTGTAAAGAACAACATGAAGTATTGATTGCTTAATACAAACAAAACAATCAATACATACTTATACAAACTGTATGTTACCTTTATGACAGTCTGTGGCTGGAAATCATCGTCCAGGACCTCCTTTCTCTCCTTCCATTCTTTGAGTGTCATGTTGGCAACAACACCTGTTCTTGGCGCACCAGTCAAGAATAATTCCGCCATCAGGCAATTGCGGAGGTGGAGGATATCCCGCCAAAGGGCCTTGTCATCTTGCAACATTGCTACAGGTACATAATTATAAATGGGTTAAACAAAATTAAGGCACTATAATGCATTGTTTTAGTCACCCTGACTTGATTTTTACATTGTAAGTATTGTCCCAATTAAAGCATCGTGTCGTATCTTATGGCGAACTTAGGCATTTATCATACTGTAAACCAGCACCCATTTTAAGGACCAAAATGTCCATCCCAAATGCTGTCAAAGTTATTATCAAACTTAAAACATTGTTTTGAGGGTCGACTGTCAATTTTAGCTCCCTGAAGTTTTTCATTGGTAACAAACTCATTAGTGTTCCATACACTTGTGCATTGTTTGCAGATAGATTTGCAGTAAGCTGATACATGCGCAGTAAGGTAATAAATGTACAGTAAGGTGATAAATGATTCCATAACAGAGTATGCATCCTACCAACTACAGTACAGTGTTCCACTTAACATGCTTCATGTACCCATTGGTGAAGTGATTGACAAGTATGGTCTGACTAAGTTATCACTTCCATGCGAATGACACCATGCTTCATATTTCAACATCACAAAAATAATATGATGCTGCACTGATATAAAATGGTGGATGGCATCCAACTACATAAAATTAAACACAGAAAAAACAGAAACTCTTATTATCGGCAAGATAACAAACTTAAAAAGAGTTCCTGCCATATTGAAATTGGGAGTGATTACATTGCATCATCCAAACAGTTGAAAAGTTTGGTAACAATCTTCACTATACATGTAGTTTGAATATGAAAAGTCAAATTTGCGAAGTATCGCGTAATGCATTGTAACAAGTTTTTGCACTGTTGCACCAATGCTATGTTGGGGAAAATTGTACTCACATATGACACTCACGATATTCCTCGTTAGGGTCTCCCTAAATGAAGTCACATCATACACATTCAGAAGGATGTCTGCAGTGCATGCACAATATAAACATGTTAAATTTTTTGAACAAAAAGTTGAGATTAAATTGTCATTATTAAAATATTAGTACCTGTAGTTGGGTCTGTCCACACTGATGCATACATTATTTTGATACTTTTGGGGTGTAATATGGGAGGTGAATTTTAAATGTGGTTTCAAGCTCAATTTCTCTTCCTGAACATTCCTGTGTTCTTTTGTAGTTTTACTAAAAAATAAATAGACTGATTCACTGGATGAGTAGGAAATTACAAGGTCATCTTTAAGATGAAATTAATGATAACGGTTTGTAACATGGACAGACATTCTTGTATTGTACTGTTTGTACAAGTATATTCTTGCCATAATTCAATGCAGAAAAGTAGAATTACATACTACATATGTAAGTACCTGGTATCTTTGATTTTAGCTCCGCCTCCCGGATGTTCACAGCTCTACGGAGGGAAATCTGAATATCCTGAGCGTTTGCTCGACACCTTTCAATGTCGTTGGATGAAATACCATACCTCCTCCTCCAATAAACTTTCATTGTAAGAAAGTGGCAAAACTTTGATATGGAGAGGAGGTATGATACCTGTGTCTTTGCCTGGCGGTTATCCATTTGAAGGAATTTGACGATTCTGCAAGATGTAAAAGTATAGTGAAATATAAAACTGCACTATGAGACATTGTATAATATATTATATATTTGTAATGTGGTGAATGTTATTCTGAACTATTATCTGGATAATTTGTGATACTGTGAATTATTTTAGATTTTTCAATATTGTATTTTCTTGTACAGCTATATATTTATTTACTGCTCTGTGTAAAAGTATTTTAATATGAAACTTAACTGTAACTTAACTTTGTTTAAACTTCTTAGCACAGAGCCAAGATAATGTCTGTTGTGTTGAATGATAAATGAATTGAATTGAATTGAATTAAACCTTTTTCACATTCTAAAAGCATTGTGGATATGGGTGACAAGCAAACATTTGATTTAGGCCTACATGTGCAAACATAGCACTATGAATCAGCCCAAACATAAATTGGTTTATTCTAAATATGTCTTAAGTTGACAAATAATCTTTTTACTTATTGTCGCATGTAGAATTATATGAATTTCCAGAGAAAAATCCTTTTCAGTGTCAACATGTACGAGGGAACCTCTGGAATAAGAACAAGTAATGATGTCATATTATTAGCCACTCGGAATAGGTAATTAAAAACCATGACAACAATAATAATCAATCACAAAGTGAATGCTCGTCTAATGCCAGTATGGTTGATATTGTTTTGTCATCCATACCAATGATGCTTTGACTTTGGGAATGTTTGAAAGGTTTATTGTAGTCATCAAAAGGATAACAGACAAACCCATTTGAAGTCCTGTACCGGTGTTGCAAAATGGCCCTGCATTAACCTTAGAACTAGACTTGCAGGCAAGTCGTTGTAGATTTCGGTGATCATTTCTTCTTTCACAAAAATCTTGTGAAACTGCTCTACTTTCTCGCGAGACTCATGGCTATGGCGAGAGTTCGGCTCTCGGCTCGGAACCATTCAAAAACAACGACTTGCCAAAGACGATTTAGGGCGTGCTTTGCATAATGGTTGCCGTAGAGACGGCCGTTAAGAGGCCATTTTATTTGGGGTGTTTACAATTTCAAATGAAAAAAATTAATAATACCCACGGTTAATGTCAATGATTTCTCTATAGCTAGTGGGTAGGCTAACATTGTAGGTCTACACTTTAACTACAGTTATTAAGATGGACTTATAACGCATTTCTTTATTATGCACGAAGAAGATAAAAACAAACATGCACATATAATTTCACGTTACACTTGATTTAAAAAGTAACACTATCAAGGCCATACTGCAGCTAGCTAGATACGTGCGATGCCTGTGGTTTTCTATTCAACGTGAATCAACCCTGTACATACACGTTCAGGATGTAGCGTAGGCCTACTTAATAAATATTCATATGATTAATACAAATTGGGCAATCAGACACATCCTTACGATATTGGCTAAAGAGGTCATACCGTCATAGGCCGTGTACAAACTGAAATCGTCTTTGGCCATGTTGGCAAGTCCTTGTTTTTTAGTGATCCCACGCCAAGAGCCGAAATCTTAAAGTAGCCATGAATCTCGCGAGAAAGTAGAGTGGTTTCCCGAGAGTTGCGAGAAAGAAGAGACAATCACCGCGACTTAAAACGACTTGTCTGCAAGCCTACCGTAGAACCTGTTTTACATGCTTAAATTGTCAAACCCCCCCTTCCACACACACCCATTTCAACCCACAACACTTACTTTTGGGGTATGCTTGCATTGATGAGTTCTGTTGGGTACTGGAGGCTCAATTTTTGGAAGCAAACCTCTAGCTGTCTGCGGTGCTGATTTGCCGATCTTGTGGCAGAGGTTGTGCTCCCAAATTTCACCGTCTCGTACTCCACAAATGACTCGAAAATTGACATCTCTTTTGAACCAAAACAAAAACCAATATGGAAGTTCATAATTACTTAGGCAAATGAATAGTGCCCTACATGTAGCTTTTCAAACTTCCTTACAAAAACACATTTTCTTAATTCAATGCATTTAAAGTGACTGCATATCAATTTTGTTGACACAATTTTGTTAATTGTTGATCAAGCTGGGCCCTAGTCTATTGCTGAGTGGCTACATTTTATTTGTAAATGGACTAGTTCAAGTGTAGTTGACTATCTTTACTGTACCTTCCTTGGGGCCTGAATATAGACATCTTTATGTAATATTTGTTTTCTGGACCTACTTTTGCAAGTATCGCACACATTGCTCATATCATCTCCGTACGTGAAGCGCGCGCCCCCGGCGCCCATGGCGATTACACATTTCAGGGAGAGTTCCTCATCTTGCGCGTAGCGCTATATAATCTTTGGTAAAAACGCTGCTCAGGATATGATTGCATATAGTGTGCAAGAAACATGATACTGTGTAACAATAAAATTAGTTTAAATTGGACAGTCTTGTGAAGTTATGGACGGCTATAACTACGCTGATTTTTGTGTGTCCACTGATTTTAGTGTGTCCATTTGAGTATTTGTGTAAGTCAGAATCATAGAGCTATATTAAAATTACTACAGCGCTAGCTCCGCATTCTCTGTGCATAGACGCTTTGAAGCCGTCTGAACGCGCAATCATTTTAAATTTGTGTGCGTGTCTGTTGAACAAACAACTTTGACTGGAATGCCTTTCGAAGAGTGTACTCTGAACGCCGCTGCTGCTGTACGCGACTCGACTGCAGATAAAATCTGACAACATGGCAACATTTAAGTGCAGCGCGTGTACGCATATTGTGCAAAATGTAATGCGCATTTAACAGAGGTGCGTCAAGTTTTGGGCGTATTTGGCTACGATAACGCCTCTGTATAGAACACAATGCAGATATGCAAATGAACGTACAAAAAACGTACAAAATGTTGTGTTTTCCATAGGTTTTATGCACAAACATGGATGCGCCCAGCAGGCATCACTCTGTACACAGAGCTAGCACTCTAGTAATTTTAATATTTTCAGAATCCATACTCTTATACTTCCAGTATAATATACAATGTTTATGAGAAAATTTTGAAACTATTTACCAAAGTCACCGTCTTCATCACTTTCACATTTGGAAACCTCTTCACGTACATGTTTCTCCCCATTATTTTTGTACCTCTTCACCATTGAGAGGTAGTGCTGGTAGGAGGCGCTGTTACGCTGTGAACAAATGAAAATCATACTCCATAAAAGCATCAATTAAAAGATTGAATGTTCTAATCCAAGAGAATCAATAGTGTTTTGTAAACGCCTCTACCCATTCTTATAGTAAAGTCCACCATGTCTGAGTCTGAGTCCGAGTCCGTAAGCAGGTTAGTTGAGTCAGAGTTGAAGTCATGGAAACACTTCGTTTTATTAATTTGTTTTAGGAATGAACAGTTCTCAGTGATATACAAAGCATGAAACAACATTGCAATACATGTGTTTAGTAAGGACTACTCACATCCATTTGATGCTTATACCAAAGGTGAATATCTACTCTCTTCAAACCTTTGGCATAACAGCCAGAGACTGGACAGTCCGCCAGCTTCCTCTCATACGTTTTCTTTGTGCTAGTCTTTGGCTTGGTGATAGGCTCTCTTTGAATTAATAAAAAAGAATATCTACTTAATTGTTAAGTTATTTAAACTTGATGAACATAAAAACAAGGCTCACCATCTTGAATTGATTAATTTCATCATTTATTTTACCTGAATTTTTGTCTGAAAATAGTATTTTATTTCACCAAACTCATCATTTCTGAGTAGCCATCAACCATATTTATAAAATCAGGGTCAAATGCATCATCCAACAGACATGACAGAGATGCAACGTATACATGTACAACTAAAAGAGCAGTAATCCATCATGACAGAATTTCAAAGAATGAAATAGGTGCATACATGTACATTGTTTCAAATTGTGTGGTTTTTGTTTTACTTCATGACAACAAAAATGGTCCGCCATTTTTTTTAATCAAATGTTCGACACCACGAAATGGCAGACAATGTCTTCTTATCGTATGTTTAGTTGCAGCTGCAATTGATACTGGATGGTACAATGCTTGAAGTTGGCTACTGATGACAAAAAAGAAGCCATACATCTTTTCTTCTAATATGTTCTTTCTTCTAAAATGTTCTTTCTTCTAATATGTTCTTTCTTCTTTCTAATATGTTCTTTCTTCTTTCTAATATGTTCTTCTTTCTAATATGTTCTTCTTTCTAATATGTTCTTCTTTCTAATATGTTCTTCTTTCTAATATGTTTTTCTTTCAATTATGTTCTTCTTTCTAATATGTTCTTCTTTCTAATATGTTCTTTCTTCTTTCTAATATGTTCTTTCTTCTTTCTAATATGTTCTTGTTTCTAATATGTTCTTCTTTCTATTATTTTCTTTCTTCTAATATGTTCTTTCTTCTAATACGTTTGTGAGGTTAGTATTCCAAAAGGAGCTATCATTTCAGCGCATTTTTAAACAGTTACATGTAAATACCACTCTTATTCGGGTTTAATGGTCACTTTTTTATTTGAATACAATGATACTTGAAGTAATTGGTACTTTTGTACATACATGTACTTTAACATGTGCTAAATATAACCTCATTAACATTCCTCTGTTATTTTACAGAAGGTACACGAATGAGAGTGGGCTTTAAGATGATATTGTGAATTGTTTTGATGTGGTGGTCTATTCCACTTTCCACTGGTCATGGAAAGGTAAGATAACAATAATAGACCCATGTTGCTTTCAAGATATGAATCTTTCTCAGATGTATGAATCCAAAATAATAATAACGAAGTAAGTTCAGTCAGGAACCATCTGTCAACCACTGGTCGATTGTGCCTCAGGTACCCATTGAATAAGGTGACCAGACATCCCCGATTTCCGGGGACAGTCCCGATTTGACAGTGCCGTTCCCGATGAAAAATTGTCCCCGAAAATATCCCCGATTCGACGAAATGCCCCCGAAAAATGTAATTGTCCTAAATAAAAAACACAAGATCCATTCTTCAGAGAAGTATGCGAAGACAATCGCCTAGGACATGTAAGTATGTAACCCACTAATGTCAACTGGACAAGATGTCCATAGATGCCACCATTTTGCATGTAGGCACCGTCTGGATTCAAAGAATTTTCAAAATTATACCCCTCAGCTCCCCCAGGACACGGATCACTGTCCCCGGATCATCTCAACAAAATATGGTCACCTTACCATTGAATATGGTATACAGGTTACCAGGCACAATCGACCAGTGGTTGACAGATGGTTGCATATTAAAATTGCTCCTGGATGTAGGTACATGTAAGTGTTGTTATGTCATCCAAGTTCCAAAAAAACTAGGCTATGAACATGGTAAGAATGTTTGCACTATGCCTTAAAAGTGTGTTAATGTTGATGACAACTATATCATAAAGTTACTTACGTTTGTCTCACATCCCCCAACACATGCATGCGCCTCTTTGCATCTACGATCTTGTGACTTTTCATAAGGTGCTGGGCAAGGTGGACAAATTTTGCCCCCTGTTTGCAGAATGGACATGTGTGGGCCACTCTCTTGGACTGTTAAGTAATTGAAACATAGAATGAAATGTATTATTTTAAAGAGTGGTTTATTATGACCTGGAGGAAAAAATGTTTTTTTGGTGTAAAACTCATGTAAAAAAAGCAAAAAACACAGAAAACATGATTAGCTCCATTCAGCATAAAAGTATTTGGAAATTGTATAAAACTTAAAGGTATTATCATACTTTGGTTTTTGTCAAAGAAATACAGATTCATGGGCAAAAATATCGAGGAAGATACATGCTGTGGAAATTTCAGTCCCATACAGTGCCCAACTATTTGAGAAAACAGTGAAAAATGGCCTCATTATTTTCAAAAGATCACTAAATTTGGTAACTGGTTTTAATCTTTTCTGTGTTAATACAGCATTTCAAGCAGAACATTGTTTTGCAGTATGTTTCTGCTATCACCATCTTTAAACCCTGTAAGTTATAGTTAAATCTGTGAAGATTTCTGTTTCAGTATGTTACCAAAGTATGATACAACCTTTAATAATACATGTTATAAGTCAAAGACTGAACCCTGTAAGAACTGTTGTTCCTAGATCTTATTTGATGTGACACCATAAATATGGCCATCGCCTTACTAGGACAACTCATTTTTGAACATACGTAATGCATCCTGACACGTTTGTTCTGTCAATAGTGCTCCGCACTAATGACGTCACAAACATTGACTCACGCACGTAGTGTACACCATGCATGCACACGTTTGTATGGTTGCAATGTAATTTGCCTCAGATTAGATGTCCTATTTTTAGCGCAAGTGCGGGGTGCTATTGAACCAGTTGGATACATATCATAAATAGAGTAATGAACATTAATGATTTTTTAGGGGGGTAGATGGAATTATTCAAATTAGGATTGCTCTTCAAGCACTGTGTATGCAGTGCTCATCTAAGTGAAGGGCAAGCCTATTTGAATAATTCTCTCTACTTGATGAAAAATCATGAATATTCATGATTAATTGCGATATTGGATTTGAGTCACCCCGCTGACCCCAGCTAGCTCCGTGCTTAGTGGTATGGCATCTGCACTAGTAAGCAGGAGGTCGTGGGTTTGATTCCCACCTGAGCCAGCGCATGATTTTTTTGTTCATGAGCACTGAAAAGCACTGACAGTGCTCATCTACATCAGGGAAGGGCAAGCCTAATTTGAAAAATAGAGTGATTGACACAGATAAAACCAACATTGCCTGTTAAGATGGCATGATATCCAGGGTAATGAACCTTTCCCATGAAATATGCTAATTAGATATGCGCACGCGCAAATGCACTACTGGTTGGCAAGAAAGTTGCAGCTACATTAGGCATGTACGTACCACATACAACGCAGAGGGCATGGAGCTTGCCAACCATTGATGCATTCGCGTGTGTGCGTAATCGCATATCTAATTAACATATTTCATGGGAAAGGTCCATTAGGTGGTGCATTACATGTTTAAAAACATTGAAAAGTACTGGCCAAACTTATTTTCTGTATTATTGCAAACCATCGCCAATTCTCAATTTAAGATCATTATTTATCATGGCAGCCCAACCTTGTAAAACATTTTGGGTCAATATGATTGTAATGTTGCAATTTAGCCTTATGTCATTTTATTATTGACAGTTGTGTGAAACATTTACTTACAAAAGTTGTTAAAGTAAGGTTTAACCTACTTGCTTTGTCCTTTCTTTCAGCTGGCTCGGATATCGTCTCTTCAGTTCATGGCGTCTTGAACTAAACAAGAACTCCCCACCACGTTCTCCTTCTTGGCAGTCATTCTCTTGACGGTCCAGCAGATAGTCCTTGTTACCCTCCTCTCCTCCTTCAGGTGTCCACTCATCGTCATCGTCACTGTCGTCATTGCAATCATCATCATCCCCATCCTTGTCATTGTCATTGTCATCGCCATTGCCGTCGTCATTGTCATCTTGTCCCTTCGTACTGCCTTCATCCTCATCACCGCTGTCTTCTGTGATGCCAATGCCACCTTCCTCTCCTACTTCTTTCTCACCAAGTCTTGGCTCCTCTTCAACTTCTGAGCATCTACCCCCATTGCTCATGTCACACAGAATTGAATATGCCTGGAGAAAATATCAGATTGTTTCAAGATAGTATACGTGTAAAAACTAAGAACAGTACAGTTCATTGTAATTATGATTATTTTATGTCAGGCTGATATTATTTCATGTAAGGGTTTGCCCTTGACTCATGTCTGTAAGCACATGTAACATTAAGAATATGAACCAAAACATTTCCAAAGAATTTCAATTTCCTCTGGACATGTCAACTTGTTTTTCAAAAACATCCTGTATTTGATTTTTTGGGAAGTGATTTGTTGGACATGCTGTTCAGTTATTTTTGTGTGCCAGTTTTAATCACAAAGAGTAAAACAAATTGTAAGTTATCCGGTAAGTTTGCTTCTTTGATTTATAATTAGGGTAGATTTCCATTATCATCATGTGTCTTGCTGAATATATAATTGTTTAAACTGAAATAATGTTGTTGACATTATTTTATATTTAAGGGTAAATGAGGTCAAGTTGATACTTGCTCTAAAATTGTATAAACCAGGGATGAGATTTCTCAGATTAAAATCTGATTTCAGATTGTTTTTGTTTTGGATTTCAATTTTTTTTTCTCACAGGCTGTGTACAAAAGTATAGGAGATTTTCAGATTTCAGACTTTTTATGCTCCCTGTCAGCTGTTTTCAGACAATTTTATCGTTGGTCAATCTCAGCCCTGATAAAGGTCGTAGATGCATTCTTGAAGTCGATTAAGCTGCTTTACATATTACATATGTACAATTGAGTGTATAATAATGATCTAAATTTTTGCCAATCCCTTAGGATCTGGCATATACAGTGGATTTAAAAACAACAAAATTTAATTTCAAAATTGTGAAGTTTGTGTTAGCTTTACACCAAAGTGAGTAGTCCATTTTGTCCCAATTTCCAATAATAATGATTACTCAGCCATCCATGACTGTATGAAAACAAAACATATCATTGGAAAGAGGAGAAATGTCGCTTTAATGTGATTACAAATCACTTTGGTGTAAAGACATAATCTTTACAAATTTGAAATTAAATCTTGTTGCTTTTTTATACGCAGTGAATAAAAAGCCGGAAACTTTTTTTTAATTCAAGCATGGGAAGTTGTGCTTGGACTGTTCACAAATGACCAATTTAATAATGTTAGGAAATAACTTGCATTGTGTTGGTTGGTCATCCTGGGACAACGTTATCTATAAATAAAGAAAAGAAAAAAGATATTGCAATCATGATGAAAAAACAGGTTTCCAAAGCAAACATGTGGATTAGGACCTACATGTAATTTCACCCAAAGAATCACACAATCCTTCAAAGAATTTAAATCATCATCACTGCCACCCTCATCACCATTCATCATCTTAACAATTATTATATAACAATGATTTATGAGTTTTCCAATAGATAAATTAATAAGAGTTTCTTCTGTTGAAATTGTTATTGCATAATAATGTGCATGTAACTACACACAAAAATAACTAAAATAATGAGCTTTATGAAACAACCCAATTTTTATTGTTTGACATTAAAAGTAAATTTTTGGTGTAATTGTAAACCCTGCAACTTCATTTCTTGTATTAACTTAGTTTTACTGTCATTGTAATTGATCCTATAAATCTGGTCAAACCGTACTGGTTTCATGGCATCTGACTGCCAAGTGAACAAAGATAATTGATTGTTAGGGACAACACCAACATAGGGCTGGATAGCTCAGATGGTAAGAGCACCGGTATGGTATTCCGGAGGTCGCCGGTTCGAGTCCCGCTCCAGTCAATTTTCCTTTCTCACTGTTCAATGAATGAAAATTCAGCCAGTTTCCCTTGTGGTTAATTGATGATTATTTAGAATAACTTAAATAGGCATAGGGTTAAATTGTTTGTAAAGAACTAACCATTTTTGTCTTTTTAATATGATTATCTAGGCCCAATATCATGATAAAAATCTTAAAGTATGATTTATCAATTAAAGATGTGACAAAAAAAAAATTGGTTCAAAGGTTTGTCAATTTTGTGTTCAATTCCCCCATCATTGCCAGCCCCTCCCCACCCCAAAACGAAAAAGACTTCGCTGTGACTTTATAGCAGTCATGCACCTTTAATGATTCCTTTAACCCGTTATGTATAGCGTGGACTGGAGTTGGTCGTTGAATGGCCTATTTCTTTTCTTTTTTCATGTTTGACCTGATTTTGACCCGAACTTTTTATTGATACTACAGCTAGGCATACATGTATTACAATTTACATGCAACTTTCCACGCTGCGTCTGACGCTCCATCCATTCGTGTACTGGATACGTACGTGCCTATACATATCGGTCCCAGCCCTACATTAATTTTATAACAGTTAAATACAAAGTATACAGTTCAGCATACCGACCACACACGACGCTCGCGAGAAGGATTATAAACATAAATTATACAATAAACCCCCACAGATCCATTGTTGATGCCCAATCAACTTTAATACGAGTTTATCGGGCATTTGTAAAACAAAACAAAATCGCGATATTAATTCTGTTAGTTTCAAAATATTAATTTGATTACAGAGCCGACATACAAACTAACCTTTCAGTCCATACAGAGCAAACCGTATTTAAACAATTCAAATGTGGGGTTTAATAATAATTAGAGCCAATCAAATGTATAAAAGGGTGACCCAGAGAAAGGAGATATCCCTTAAACCCCAAAAATATACTGGACGTGGAAAAAGAGGGTGGAGAAATAATATTTCCGTGTCTCTGAGAAGAAATATGAAGATGAATACATTCTAAAAATATACATTATGATCCCTTTGCGCAAATTGATCTTAGAATGCTTGAATCTTTCGAGATATGACGCTGATTGAGTCCAAATTGTAATGTTATTGTACGAGCGACCTTCGTAACGGGATGTTGGCATTTCCAGGCATCTCCCCTTAAACCAAAAGTAGGCCCTCTGTTGACTGTATTTCGCCAGTTGCTGAATGACTCGCCAAATTGGGTTATATCTGATTAGGGTTAGGAAAAGTTATTAAATTATGAGCTTGCGCACGTTTGGTGATTTCATTCGAGAAAGGGGGTAAATCTACATGATTTGTTGGAAACAAACAGACAAAAGAAGCAAGAATTTTTTAATGATTTTTATTTTAGCCTGGTTACATAGAATGCCCTTAAACCAGCAACAGATTGATTTTTGGTTGAAAAAAGTGTTTTTCAAGTCATATTTAGCACCCAAAAAATAATTACAGGTATGTAATGATTGTGAGGTTTACCCAAAAAATCAACGAAATCATACGGCTATTATTTTCGAAAATATAAGTTGTTAAGTACTTTTTGGCCAATTTTGGAGATCCCTTAAACCAAAAAAAAACAACAATTCAACCTCTCAGGAATTTCGATTTAACCTATGTATATATTGTTCAAAAGCTTTCATAGAATACAGGATTATTTAGTAAGCCTTAATGAATAGAAAGTCGAAAAAATTACACCGATTGGTCATTGTTCCTTAAAGTTATTCAATACTGAACACGACCGATATCTTAAGGAAAATTTGTAAAACGTCAAGACAAGGGCCTCATGTATCTGTAGGAGGTTGTACCCATTTTGTAAAAGGTTTTTTTTGTTGTAGTAAGTCATGAAATGGAAAAATTTCCCTATCAATCTTAGAGAATGGATCTTTCTCTGATCTTTTTCAAGAGGGACTGAGCAATTATGTATGAAACGTAAGTTATGACTCAAACTGCCCTTAAACCAAAGCTATAATTTTTCGGTATTGGTTTATGGGCACGTACATGTACCAAATTTGATACTAATTTAATATGAAAACAAGTATTTTCATCCAATTTCTTTTAATCCCTTTGTCACTCGGTTATTTACCGAAACTTTTATGTTCAGACTACCCAACTGTGTATTTCTTTACCTAATTCTAACCCTAACCATAACCCTAACTGGGAATGAGGGTGGGGCAACAATAGCATTTTGAAGAATTCAGTCAATATATATTCAAACAGTATTGAGCATGCTATGCCCTAGTTTAATTGACCATTGCTATAACTTGATCCTGATCAAAATTACATTTTTAACCAATGAACTCAATTAATCTTTTTTTTTATCATTGATTTATTCATGGACAACAATTACAACATGCACATTATTTCAAATTCAAAGCACAAACTTTTCTAAAGAAACCACTAAAAAACATACATGTACTCAGATTCTGGTCCCTTTTTAAACCTGTTCCTTTCAACCTTGATTGACTGATGGAGATTATGTATTTCCCTGCATGTGCATAGATAAGCAGGAAACATACACAGGTGCATTTGCATAAGCGATTGTTTGTGTGTCAGGGTTTACAATTTTGTGCATAGTAGTAGCCAACAAGTTTTCCAGAGCTAAGAGGGAGGTGGATTACTAAAGACACTTACTCAAAAGAGTAACAATAATAATAATATAAGTTTAGAGTTTCTATATCAAATCTACACTGTACAGCTAAAGGTGACATTTCAAGCAGTATCTCATTTATCTTCTATCAGTTTTCATTAAATTAGCCGAACCAAATCAGCTATAAGGCTTCAGATAATTACTGTTATTAAGTCAAATGATTAATTTTATAATTAAGAAAGGGTATTGTGATAAAATTATAATAGACCAGACTACAGGCTACTTTGAATATTTTAAAAATTTGTTATACTTTTAAACTGTTGTGATACAATGATATGCACATGTATGTGCACATGTAAGTGCACATGTAATATTGACTCAATGGAATGAAAGCCAAAATGTTCCAATACGCTCCAGGGAAAAGGATTATAGAATCAATGTCTCATGGCCTCATCGATGCAACCAAGCTATGCAATCTGTTGCATGCAAACATAATTAACAAAGGTCATGTGGAATTTGATCATCACAATCCAATCAAGACTTAAAATAACATTATTATTTTGTTTCCTGATTGATAAGAGGCAGTTGTAGTACAAAAAAGTAGCACACATACCACCCCCTCCTAAGTATATTTTGATAGTTTCACTCAATTTTATTCCTATGAGTTTTGAGAAGAAACACTGATGCTGAGCAATACACATGATACATGTACATCTTCCAAATGCACCAACGTTAGGGTTACAAAGCTGATGAACACTAGTTGACATGTTCCAAGCTGTATTTGGTGAGAGTATTGTCTGCTCAATAACAAACTCAACTGAGATGAATTTACGTAAAGCCAGCTGAACCCATCAATGATTCGTAACTTAAAAATTACACAGGAATCAAGAGATGGGAGCCACGGGCTTCAGTGACAGAAGTGACAATCCCTTGGAAACAGAGCTGTGATCCTGCAAGTAAAAAACAATATCAAAATTGTTAGAAAATTTGGCATGCTACCAATCAAACAAAGGCTGGCTGGATGTGTGTCAGGTCTCCCCTCTTTATTGATGACCTCTGTTTATCTTTGTTTTATACTGTGTCATACATAACAATTGTAACAACCATTTTAATTTACTGGCAACATGGCATGCATCAAGTTGGTTTAAAGTTAACTAATACTGGTTCATGGATTTTTCTCTGACCTCCTCCCATTTTTTGTATTGTATTTGCACTAATGTAATGGATACTGTGACCAATGTGGAAGAAAATAAACTAGGGAGAACCCTACATTCGCTTGATGATAAACAACATAAATCTTTTACAAGAGTTTCAGTGACTTGGACAAAATGTTCATCAAACTAAACCAGGGCAAAGAAAAATAATAAGGATTTTTTTTTACACAGTTTTTTATTGGAAGCAATGTACAGAAAGATGAAATCTAAAATTGGGTCAACTTTCTGTAACACACAAAGCCTAGTGTCAATTGAGAAAGAAGAGTTCGATAAGAAAGATTACCTCCCTCCACTTTGCTGGTCCTGAATATTACCAATGGTTAATCATGCCTAGGGTGGACATCACCTTTACTGCATTGTGACTGGTACTGGTCGACATCCAAGGTTTTATATTTCTGTGGCAGTACGAAAAAACAAGAACAGATTTTTATCAGACATTTCCCAATATGGCCAAGTAAGAATGCTTCTACCAGATTATCCTTTGGTCCGTGAACTGCAATCTGCAATGACCGGTTGTTTTAAAGTTTGCCACGACCGCAAAAGAATTATGTATTTTTGTACTGAAATATTGTCAAATTTCTTCTTAAACACAACATTGATAACAAACCAAAACAGAAATGTTCATGTATAATTAACAGGGTAGTGCTGGGCAAAATCGGGTAATTTCACATCCAGTTACTGATTGCAAAAAATCAGGTGAAAAGTTTTAAAATCTATATTATTACATTCTACTACTAGATCAAATGCTAGATCAAGGATTTAAATGTTTGGGTGTTTTTTTTTTATGTCAAGTATGTTTACTTGGCAAAATGGACAAAATGACTGACTGAAATTGAAGTTGGTATTCTACAGTTTTTTTTTTTCCAACATTTTTTGGGTTGTTGAGCATGGGCCAAATTTTCTACACTTTTTTCCCTTTCAATAGGGCTCAGTCAAACATGAAACAAACAAAATTGGAGATCATGTCTGGAACCTATCCAATTTGAACCTGTACTATAGCAATTAGCATTACTAGCCTGCAATCTATGATATGTAATGGCATAAGAAGCCTGTTGCCACCAGACAAGTCTACTGCAAAGACAACTTGACTCCGAGACAAGACAACTCCATCTCTGCTGATGTGATGCGTGGTTTGCAAAAAAAAAAAAAATTTACAACTACAAGTAGGCCTATCTGAATTTAGCCTTGGTCAAGGCGTTGATCGTAGATGTACTGCGTGCATTCACCATCACAGCGAACCCCATCACGCGCGACGCATACAATAATATTATGCACATTAGGCAAACGGCGACCTCTCGCGGTCTTAAACATATGCAAATTAGCTGTACTAGTATCAACGCCTTGTACCACTCTGTCGTCCACGAATGCGTATGTGTTTCCTTTCTCGCCAGATTTCCAGGGAAGCCCTCATATGCGAATATGAAATGTGGGGATGGGCCAATCACAGCAAAGTAGACATGCATAATGCATCGTAAGAACTTGCATACATAATAAAAGAAAATGGCAACCATTTTAGAAAGTCTGTCACATAAAGAGTTGTTGTGTTGCTTGAATTTCGCTGCCGACAAATTACTGTTGGAATATTTTCGTGGCAAGCAGCAGAAAGCCTTAGAATTCTTCCTGCAGGGCTATGACGTATTCGCAAATTTAATGTCCTGAGACAATGTCCTCTAACTGAAATCTTTTGGAAATTACACAAGTGAAGTGTTACGCAATAATATACTAGGCACTGAGTTATACCATAGACCTGGAGGAAATTTCTTTGGCACTACTCTTCGATTAGGGCCCAATTTCATGGAATCCGTTACCGTTAGCCAACATTTTTCACTTACGGTAGCAGATTTGTTTTGGTTACGGTTCGTTAGGCCATGTAGGCCTATGTTAGACAATAGGCATAGTCCTACTTGGAAGTTGTATAGATCAGCACGGACATCCGGGTACTTTCATTCTCATGAACTTGACAACCGATGAAAACCAACATGTAAATGGCACAAGGTACAGACAAAATCACGCACAAACCGCCCGTCGTCGAGAATTGTTTTCTGAATATTTTTGTCAAGAAGCAGAAATCGTGTTCCATACGACTTTCATTGTCGAGTCCTAGTTTTTCCAATAATACTTCTTTGAAGTACCGTATAGGCCTACTAAGATTAAACAATTCTCACAGATTTTTGTCTTAAAAGCCAAAGGCCTACAACTTAATGCTTAGTTTTCATCGCTCCAATCCAAGGTCAGCGGGTTGGAATGTTGTCACTCTGACTGGAGCTATTGTACTTAGCTTTGTTTGTAGTGACACTCAAAAAAATTCTCGTTGGAAGCAAATAAAATATTATAAAAGGCCATGTTGTAATTTACACGACCTGTCCTTGTTCCACTTACCTCCATGTTCCACTGCAGTCAGTCTGCACTACTATACTAACACTCAGTAGCCTAGTAGGCCTAATACATAGGCCTAGTACTAACCAGTAACTGTTATAGGCCTAGGCCTAGTAGTAGGCTACTTAGTATTAACGTTAAGCCTACCATAGGCATAGTAGACCTAGGCCAGTACTAGTAGTAGTAGTAGGCCTAGTACAACAGTACAGTAGGCTAGTAGTAGGCCTAGTACTAAACACTAGTAACAGTACTAGGCCTAGTACTACGCGCTACAGTACTACTAGTAGTAGTACTACTACTACTGTACTAGGCCTAGGCCTACTACTACTAGGCCTACTAGTACTAGTACTAGTACTTCTACTAGTAGGCTAGGCCTACTGCCTAGCATAGTAGCAATAACTCATGGACATGACGGAATAATGATGCGGATTTAGATACGGTGTTGTAGTTAAGAATATGCTACGTGGTTCCTTGTTGCAGAGCACGTTCATAGATTTGTAAAAAGTTCACAAAATATGACATTAATTAACAAACGATGTTTAATTTCACACTTTGAGTTTGAGTAACGTTAAGTTGCGGGCCGCCATTTTGTTGATATTATTAAGCTTTTGCAACGTCACAGCCCAAGTTTTTGCCAACCTGCATGGCGGAAACTATTGGGAGCCAGGCATAAAAAAAAACCCACATTTTTTACCCAATGTGTACGCTAATTGCAGATATTGCTGAATGTTATGGAAACAACACAAGCGATGCTGCTTTGTATTGTAGCGCAATGCATCCAGAATCGATTATTCGGTATCGATTATCGAGTACATATGGGTTCGTCACCCTGGGCTAGTTGCTAGCCTTCTCGTACTCAGAAGCCACGCATTATTTGGAGAGGGGCCAGTCGACACCGGGGGTGTATTTAAGTCATGCACGTGCGTGGCCGAGGGTCTCTTTCCGTCCAGCGTCCTTGATGAGTGGACGTCGTCACACTCTAATTAGTAATTAGTGACTGTTGAGAGCAGCCTTATATTATTGCAGAGTGACAGAGCCCAGGCGGAAAATTCCCTGCTGTGAGTTTCATAATCAGAACTAGGCAGTATAAAGTCATGTTCATTATTGACAAGTTATTGTTATAATTTGTGAGAGGCAATAAAGCCGATTTGTGTATAAGTCTCCTGTAGGCGAAGCGCCTATAATTGTCACCTAGTTAGGACAAGCGCCTTTGAGTCGCCTAGATAGGCGAAGGAATTAAATTGTTACTTCAGAAGCCAAACTTATGTGTCCGCCTTTGCTTTCTTGATGATGGAAACAAGAACAATTGTGTTTATCTTGCTGGCTGTGGTCATGGTCCTGTTGTTGGCGATCGTGGCATGCTTGATTGTTCTAGACATCCGAATCCGCAGTGTCAAGTGCCAGGTTTTAGAATTATAATCAGCCCCCTTCCCTGAGGTGTTTTCCCCTGAGTGAGTGATCTAGGTGATCGCTGTTGGTGTGTTGCGGGCCTAGGCGGTAGACTGCCGCCAAACGGATCTGCCTCCCCGGCCTTTTGAAGTTCGACCGCTCGCTGACATTGGCCGAGAGCGACCCGGGCAGCGGTCATTCTTGGACCAAATCCGCCACAAATGGTGTCAGAAGTGGGATTAGGCGCCGTGATATTACCACAGAGATCATCAGAGATTAGATCATCGGAAAACAAGACACCTACGGCTAGAAATTAGAGAATCACCTATATAGGCGCCATGGCGAGAAGGCCGATTGACTGCGACGACGAGTTGTTATTTGCCATGCAGAGGGGCGAGCCTGTGTTACAGAAGGATAAGGTTCAGATTGAGCAACTGAAGGCTGATATCCAGCAACTAACTAGGCGACTGCAGAGGGCTATGAGGAGCAAGGACTCAGGATATAGGTCCGGGAACCTATCGATGGCTGCACACTACGGCAGCACAGAAAACAACTCGACGATGGACTCAGCGTTGCCGCCTACGCCACATCCCCGAGTACTGCCAACGCTGAAGGAGCAAAGCAAATGTCGGAGTACACCTGCGCCTCCACCGACTCCAATTCCTACAAGGGCGACTACTTCGATGGCGTCGGAAAGGGCTCCGAGTTATGGTTTAGCAAGCAACAGTCTACCGGGCTGGGAACCGATTGGGTGTTCCACTGAAAGCCGCCAGCGGACAACGGAAGAAGAGTTTTCAATACCGCAGCATTCTTCGGGAGACTTGCGGTCATTCGTAGGTGAAATTCCCGCACAGAAGAGAGATGGGGAACAGGCGGAGGAGCTAGTGAGGTTTGGCAGTGTGTCTAGTGTGACTAGACGGCCAAATATTGTTCCAGATCGGTTTAACGGGAAAACTCCATGGAGAGACTACAAGCAGCACTTTGAGGCCTGTAGGCTGGCGAACGGCTGGACGGATAGCCAAGCTAAAGTGTTTCTAGCTGCGAGTCTCCAAGGCGCTGCAGTAAAGGTGTTGGGGAATCTTCCAGACGGCGGTAGTCACATCACCTACGCTACGTTGATTGGTTTATTGGAGAAAAGGTTTGGGCCTGGGCAACTTGCCGAAAACTACCTCCTGGAGCTACGTCATAGGCGACAGGGGCCTAGAGAGTCACTACAGGAGCTAGGACAGTCCATCCGAGAGTTGGCTGCACTTGCGTACCCAGAGGTAGGTGAGAGTGGGCGAGATCGCCTAGCTAGGGGCCACTTTTCTGACGCAGTCGAGGAACAGGCGATCAGGGAAGGAATATTCCGCGCAAGACCCTCATCACTAGACGAGGCAATACGAGCCGCGCTGAATACCGATGGTTTCCTTAAGGCGGAGGAACAACGTAGCGGTAGGCGGAACAAGTTCGCCAGAGTGGTGGAAGGTGAAGAGCCATGCACCATGGAAGAGCAGAAGAATGCTTTGGAAGAGAAACACCGCAAGTTGGAGGAGTCCATCATGGCCAACCAGCGTGAAGTAAAGGCGTGGATGGAGAGAGTGGCGCAGCAGGTCGGCTCCCTCATGAAGCAGGAAAAAACTGCTGAGAACTCCCGTGGCACCTATCACAAGGGAACCACAGGTGACATCTGCTATAAGTGTAAACAGAGGGGACATTTCGCCCGCGACTGTTCACAGCCACCAGTAGAGAAAAGAAGACGGTCCGGGAAACGACCAGCAGCTTACCCAACGGCCCGAGGGGAAGCTGGAGGAGCGACAGGGCCAGCAGGCGCAGGTGAACACCGCGCAGGAGAGACCATAGGCGACGTGAAAAGAGGCAGCAGTGGAACCTTACCATCTGTTCGCAAGGCTCGCACTGGATTGTTTGTACCAGCTGTGATGAGAGGCGTCAAGGCGAATCTCTTAGTTGATACCGGGGCAACAGACACTGTGCTATCGTCCGAATTGTACTACCAAATTCCGAAGGAGAGTAGACCACAACTGACGAGTTTAGGTGCAGGAAAACGCACTGCTGATGGCAGTAAAATTGAGACACTTGGTTGCGCCTGGATAGAAATTCAAGTCGGCAGGACAACTTGTCCAGTTAATGCGGTATTTGGGAACACAGGTCGGATTAAGGGACTACTTGGAATGGACTTTCTACTTCCAACCCAGGGCACCTTAGATTTTCAGACGATGGAGTTAAAGCTAAACGGGGAACGAATTAGATGCACCGACACACAAGGAAGTGGGTTGTGTGCGAGAGTTGTCGTAGGTGAAACCACACGAGTGCCAGCCGACCATAAGGCGAGAGATGTAGCCCGTTCCGAAGACGAAGGTCCAGTGTCAGGTATGCCGAATGCGCATGCATAGCAGGAGTCTTGAGCGACACTTGAGAGTGGAGCACGGCCCGAAGCTGCTCTACTTCTGTAGGAGATGTTCTCACAAGAACAACAGAAGAGACAACCTTCGAGCACACTACCGTGATTGCCACCCGGAAAGTGTTGACGAAGTAGACAAGATCCAAGGTGAGACACATGAGTCCCGTGAGCGTGACAGGCGCAACATTGAGGAGAACGACAGGCGCAACAGCGAAAAGAAAGACAGGCGCAACAGTGACGGCGAAGCAAGGCGCAGAGAGAAGTCTGGCAAAGACCGGAAGCGGAAGAATGGGGACGACTTTGGGCATCGTTCCATCCCGCACACCGAAGTCAAGGGGAAAAAACCTGCGAAGCTGCAGAAGAAAAGTACAGTTTCCTGTACAGTGTCGAGGGCTCCTGAAGAGGAACCTGACCTGCCCGTAGGCGCAGCCGTGAAGAAGAGTCTTCCGAAGTCGACAGGGTCGCCACAACGGCAAGGTATAAGAGTGCCCGAGCTGAATGAGGTGGAGACGACCATGAAGGCGCCTACGACAGACAAGACCCCTAAGAGTGGAGGGATAGTGGCCCATCCGCCTGAAGTTGCTGCAACGGTGGAAGTAAATTCTACACAGCAGGCTGACGAGGCTGAGGAGGAAGGTGTGTTGGAGATTGCTATGTCTCCTATGCCAAGGTCATGGGAGCAAGAAGAGACACCGGTGGCCAGAGAACCCATGCCAGCGCCTGGAGGGAAACTCCTGAGCATGATGGAACGAATGAGACAAGAAGGAACTGATGAGCGGGAGGTGTCGTCATCAGATGAGTCTTGCTTGGGAAAGGAGGAAGAGGCTAAGTCGCCTAAAGAACTACGGGTCAAGTACCTACTCTCAGGGCTTGCCGTTAAGATCACCGAGAAGAGATCCACTCGTGTAACAGCTGGTGCAGCGCATATTACCCATGAGCATCGTGCACGCCAGTACGACGTCGTATTCATGCGGGCCCCGCCTAACCCTGCAGAGGGTGCAGCTGATGAACCGCCTTCGAGAATCTGCAGATTGGTGCGGGATGAGGACGCCTGTGTCGTAGGCGTAGGATCTGCAATGACCAGGGATGAGTTGGAGCGGCACATGATTGCCAACGTGAACAAAATCACCGAGACAACTACGCGAAGCCTTTTCCATGAAGGGGAATTAGTGACCAAGGATCAGACCGAGCGGGTCTTCCATGTGAACTTCTTGGCTGGAATCCGCTAACAGTGAACTTTGAACTTTGTGTTTTGCTTGAAGAAAGCCATGCAAATAGAAGCAACATTTGCGCCTGTTCACTTTCAAGATCGCCTTTCGCGATTAAATCTGTTTTCAGACCTGTTCCCAACTTGATTGTTGATTGTAATTGAAGTTAAATGACCAAATTTTGCAGTGGTATGGGACAGTAATAGCCTGTACTTAGGGTCTTGAGAATGTGCCTTTGGATTGCTAAAGATTTGTTCTTTTTGAAAGTTGTTTGCTGTTTTCCAACATGTTGTTAAGTTTTTGAAGGCTTCTTGTAAGAAGTAGACATAGGCGTGCGCCTATGGAATCACCTATTCAGGGGATTGTGGAGCCTGCAGGTGAAAAGGTTTTGGATCTAGGTAGACTTGAGCTAAGTCATGATTGTTTCTTAAAGTTTTGTTTTGAAGGAGTGGGTGCATTGCTTTGTTGTGTTAAGTTTTTAGGTCCGAGGACTGACCAAACTTAGAAGGCGCCTATGTAGCGCAATGCATCCAGAATCGATTATTCGGTATCGATTATTGAGTACATATGGGTTCGTCACCCTGGGCTAGTTGCTAGCCTTCTCGTACTCAGAAGCCACGCATTATTTGGAGAGGGGCCAGTCGACACCGGGGGTGTATTTAAGTCATGCACGTGCGTGGCCGAGGGTCTCTTTCCGTCCAGCGTCCTTGATGAGTGGACGTCGTCACACTGTAATTAGTAATTAGTGACTGTTGAGAGCAGCCTTATATTATTGCAGAGTGACAGAGCCCAGGCGGAAAATTCCCTGCTGTGAGTTTCATAATCAGAACTAGGCAGTATAAAGTCATGTTCATTATTGACAAGTTATTGTTATAATTTGTGAGAGGCAATAAAGCCGATTTGTGTATAAGTCTCCTGTAGGCGAAGCGCCTATAATTGTCACCTAGTTAGGACAAGCGCCTTTGAGTCGCCTAGATAGGCGAAGGAATTAAATTGTTACTTCAGAAGCCAAACTTATGTGTCCGCCTTTGCTTTCTTGATGATGGAAACAAGAACAATTGTGTTTATCTTGCTGGCTGTGGTCATGGTCCTGTTGTTGGCGATCGTGGCATGCTTGATTGTTCTAGACATCCGAATCCGCAGTGTCAAGTGCCAGGTTTTAGAATTATAATCAGCCCCCTTCCCTGAGGTGTTTTCCCCTGAGTGAGTGATCTAGGTGATCGCTGTTGGTGTGTTGCGGGCCTAGGCGGTAGACTGCCGCCAAACGGATCTGCCTCCCCGGCCTTTTGAAGTTCGACCGCTCGCTGACATTGGCCGAGAGCGACCCGGGCAGCGGTCATTCTTGGACCAAATCCGCCACAGTATTTTGTACAGTTATGGAAAGTTTATAAAAACGTTGAAGTTGTTTACGCCGTATGTGAAGAAGACGAAATGATTTGCAACATTTGGCCGCCCATATCTTGCCAACCAGTGTTTATAAACTAAGGAAATTTGCAGGCCGGGGTTCAAAAATATGGGCGGCCGATAGTACAAAACTATGGGCGGCCTATCGGCAAAACTATTCAATCGTTTCGTATAAATATACAACACCTTGGATGGAAAATAAGTAAGCCCTAAAACAAGTAAAAGGAAAACTTGAAAGAAAAATAAGTATAGAAATAAGCCCTAAAAGGAAAATTTTGCTAATTTACTTACTTTTTGTATTTCTTTAATTTATTATGTTGACATTGGGTCATCATATTCGAAAATAATGTATTTTGTTTTGCCGACCATATGCGACGACAAATTATCTATACGATAATTCATCATCAATGAACCTGTATTTATATCTTGAATTAAATGTTGAATAAATAAAAAATATTTACTTTGATTTCAGTTTTAACACAACTTTGAGTTACAACTGCTTTTAAACCAAAATTGATATGTCTTACAGGACGGAAAGGGGAGTGGTTACTTCCGTTCCAAACTGCCCATAAACCCGGCCGCTAGCAGGCGGCCACCGCCCCCAAAGAGAACGAGAGTCGCCAGTGTGGTTACTTCCGCTGAGGCTCCCCCCACTACCAGCACCTCCACATCCGTGCTGGCATCCGCTGGAACTCGAGTGGCTAGGCCTAACGTTAGGCCTACTTCGCTTTCGGCTTCGGTGCCGGCTGCGACAGCGACGGCATCGTCGAGCTCCTCCACCGGACCCACAAATACAGCTGCAGGGGGTGAGTCAGGCCTTGCTTTAACCACTGTATTAACTGACACGGTTCATTCGGGTGGGCATGATGGGGGAGTTAATTTTACGGCGGCCGTAGACGGTCAGCCTGTTGTTCCTTTAGGCTTAGGTCAGCTGGGCGTCACCACTCATGATTCCGTGACAAGTAGGCCTAGCTTAAAGGTAGGGGCGTTGGGGTTTGCCATTCCAGCGACAGTCAAACAAAAAATTTGGGATGGCGAATTCGTCGATTTCGCTCACTTGCTGAGCGACAATTCGATACAGCTTCTGGCGCACAGCCACCAACAAAATATAAATGAGATGGTTTTTACCGTCAATGACGCAGGTAATATGGTTTTACGGCCCGCAGTGCCGGCAAGAAAGAAAATTGATAGCCTTGATAAATGGCTTTCAGCCTTTCATGTTTTCATGGCTATCTTCCTGGAAAAACATTCCACTAGGGCTGCCGAGCTGCTTAAATATGCCGAAACAATCCGTTTGGCCTCTGTGCAATTTCCCGGCTTTGGTTGGCGGGCGTACGACGAGCAGTTTAGGCTCCGTCGTGCCGCTGACCCGGCTAGCAGTTGGGGGGAAATGGATATCGAGTTGTGGGTTACTGTAGCAGCGGCTGCCTCAATTAATCAGCCCGGTGGTTATAATAATAATATTAGTTATCCGACTTCACGCCCAGGTTTATCTGCATTCGGTCGCACATCTCGTGCTGGGGTGGGTTTGTGTTATCATTCAACAGGTCCGGCGGTTGCCGGTACACTAATTGCAAATTTGCACACAAGTGCAGCACTTGTTACCGCTTTGGGCACAATGCACTCGTATGCCGCTCTGGCAACCATGGCAACAGGCCTGCCTCGAATTTCACTGGTGACCGCGCACATATAGGCGCAAACAGGCGTAATTACGAGGCAACGGCACGGCGGGCACCAGTTCCCCAACATGGCGGCCAGCGTCAGCTGCTGTCGCGTGTGGGAACGGCCGGCGCTGTCGCTGCAACCTCTGGTGCAAAGGATTTTAATCAGGGTAAGCCGGGTAATTTTCGTTCCTCCAACACCAATTAAGTTAGTTGTGTTGCAAAACTGGTTGGAAGGTTATCCAAATAGACAAGCGGCTTCGTTTTTATTGGAAGGTTTCAGTTACGGTTTTCATATTGGTTATTCAGGTCCGCGGGTGAATAGGGATTCAGGTTGTTTACAGTCGGCTGCACAACTCCCACATGTGGTGCGCGAAAAGCTGGCCAAGGAAATAAGTTTAGGCCGCATTGCCGGGCCATTTGCTGCTCGCCCCCTAGTTCAATTGCAGTGTTCCCCTATTGGTCTTGTCCCCAAGCAAGAACCGGGGACATTTCGTCTCATTCATCACTTATCTTATCCTGCAGGCTGCTCGGTGAATGATTTCATTGAGCGTGATAAGTGCATAGTACATTATGCTTCGTTTGACAATGCAGTGGATCTTGTTATGAAGGCAGGCGAGGGGGTTTGGTTAGCAAAATCAGATATCAAATCAGCTTTCAGACTGCTGCCTGTTCACCCTGCGGATTATGAGTTGTTAGGTTTCACATTTGAAGGCATGTATTATTATGATAAATGTTTACCCATGGGCTGCTCTATTTCCTGTTCATTGTTTGAATTGTTTAGCACGTTCTTAGAACATCAGGTTAAACATGTGACCAATTCACCATTTGTAACACATTATTTGGATGATTTTTTATTTGTGGGGGCCTCTTGTCAGTCATGTGGAAAAACCTTGTCTGCATTTGCAGATTTATGCAAAGAACTGGGTGTTCCCCTGGCCCAAGAGAAAACCGTTGGGCCGGTTCAGTCAATCACCTATTTGGGGTTAGAAATTGACACAGTATCTCGGCAGGTTAAAGTACCCGCTGTAAAAGTTCAGGCTCATTGTGACAAAATCCATGCTGTGCTAAGTAAACAGAAGATTACATTGGTTGAGGTCCAGTCACTTGTGGGATCATTGAATTTCGTTTGTAAAGCAATAGCTCCTGGGCGAGCCTTTTTACGCCGATTGATTGCCCTCACTCAGGGTCTTACTAAACCGCATCATCGAGTGCGCTTGTCTGTAGGGGCTAGACTTGACTTAATTGTGTGGCTAGATTTTCTGACAAACTTTAATGGAGTATCCCCCTTTTTGGATAGGGCATGGGAGGATTCAGTTGAGTTGTTTACTGATGCAGCGGCTTCAATAGGTTATGGGGCATACTTTCAGGGCAAATGGGTGCAAGGTCGGTGGCCATCATGTATACTTGAACATCCTCCTTCCATTGCATTCCTGGAATTTTTTCCCTTGCTTGTGGCTGTATTGTGCTGGGGTCCAGTGCTTTCCAATCGCAGGGTTAAGTTCCGCTCTGATAACTTGGCGGTTGTTTACATCGTTAACGGACAATCTTCCCAGTGTGAGAGAATTATGCATTTAGTGCGTTTGTTTGTATTGCACTGCCTCAAATTAAACATTGTCTTTAAGGCGGTACATGTCCCAGAGGTTGATAATTGCTTGGCCGATTTTTTGTCCCGCTTTCAGATGAAACGATTTTGGGAGGCCGCCCCTCATGCCGATCAGGTGATGACACCGATTCCACGGCTGCCGACTCTCTGGTAGCATGTGAGATCTCTCGCTTGCTGTCAGTTGCATTTTCCAGGAATTCCTATAAAACTTACTCCACGGGGTGGAATATGTTTTCTGAATTTAACAACGAGCAGTTCGGTTATACATCTTTGCCTGTTCCATCCCAAGTCATTAGGGAATTCATTGCTTGGCTCTCTCTCCGGGGTTCAGCACCATCCACCATTGCCACATATGTGGCTGGAGTGGGATTCTATCATAAGCTTCATGGGCATTCGGATCCCACTAAGGATTTCATAGTATCTAAGCTTTTGGAGGGCTGTCGCCGTGATCGGAGGCAAGGTGATACTCGGTGTCCAGTTACAATGCCAATTTTAAGCAATATTTTGTCAGCGTTGCCACATATCTGTGATTCTCGTTTTGAGGAGTTGTTATTTAAAGCCGCTATGCTGTGTGCATTTTTTTTTGGGTTCATGAGAGTGGGAGAATTTACTGCGGATTCACAGAACCGCATTCAGGATTCCTTATTATTGAGGTCAGATATCACTTTTAGTTCTCCTGAGCTTCAGTGCTCATCAGTGTCGGTTTCTTTTCGGACCTGTAAAACCAATCAATCAGGAAGACCCATTGTAATTAAGCTTGTGCAGACAGAAGATAATTTTATTTGTCCTGTTTATGCTTTGCATAGCTTCGTACAGGTTCGTCCACAATGCCCTGGTCCTCTATTTTGTCATTTTGGTGGTGCACCTTTGACACGTTACCAGTTTAATGCAGTGCTTAAAAAGGCCCTTGTTTTTTGTGGGCTCGGTGAACTCCAAATTCGGGCACATTCATTTCGGATTGGGGCAGCAACTCTTGCTCATAGCTTAGGTGTTTCACTTGAGAATATTCAAAAAATGGGGCGTTGGCGTTCTGATGCTGTTCTTGCATACATTCGTCCCGAGGCATTGTGTACTCTACCAGGCATAAGCATGGGGTAATAATGTACGCACTTCTTTTATCTTATTATAATTGTACAGGTGGTGTTTGGATTGTAGGGGACTCACTTGTTCGTTGGGCTCAGCGCCCTTTGGCGACCAGCCTTCCGGTCCTCTGGTTGGGCAAGAGTGGGGCCAGGTTGAAAGATCTGTGGCCTTTACTTTCATCTGTGCCCGAGAATACACCCCATCCACAAGTCATAATTGTCCACTTGGGCACAAATGACCTAATAACTTTAGATGTATTTTCAATACGGCAGAGCATTGCAATTCTCATGAAAGAGGTTGGCTTGTATTTTCCGAATACCAAAATTGTTTGGTCCGAAATTTTACCTAGGGTTTTTTATTTTGGGGCCCACTCACAAAAGAGCATGGAGCAGCAGCGGCGAAAAATGAACAGATGGATCCGCACATGCTCCTTGAGGGTGGGCTGCCTAGTTTTGCGACATCCACAGTTTGTTTGGTCCGATTTTTCCATGTATCGTTTTGATGGTGTTCACTTATCAAATTCTGGCAATGTTGCATTTCGTAACAATTTGACCACTTGTATCAATAGCATTGGGGTATAAGTTGGATTGGTTGAGCTTCCTGTCTATTTTCTTGGGGCGCGCTTTGCACGTTTGGCATTTTTGGACAGAAAATCGCAGGAAAATTCCTAAGGTACTTACATTTTATAGGTGGCCTCCATTAGTAAGAGCATGGGATTTGTATTTTATTTGACAATAGTGCCCTTCGGTTCCGGTCGGGCTATGTAACATGTCCCCTTAGTTTTCTAACTTGGGGAATTTTCAATGTTTTGTAAAAGAGGATAATCTTCCCCAATACTTTTACAATTGTAATGAATTAATTATGGTGCCCTTCGGTGTCGTTGGGGCCAATTGCACCCCTCGTTTTCCAACTTGGGGAATTATTTTGTGTGTAGGACTTACTTTAATTTTTTGGTGCCCTTCGGTTTCGTTGGGGCCAATTGCACCCCTCGTTTTCCAACTTGGGGAATCATTTTGTGTGTAGGCCTTATTTAAACTATTTTGGTGCCCTTCGGTTTCGTTGGGACCAATCTTTTATAAGGTGATAGGAAGGCAAGGTGTGTTACTTGTGTTGTTTGTGGAGGTCCGGCTGTTAACACGGCCATGTGAGGTGAATTTGGTTGGTAAGGACTGGTAGTCCTATTTGGTGTGGCCACAAGTGGGTATGGACGATGGCGATCATAAATCTGTTTTAATGGACATGGTGTGGTAGTCCATTTATTAAATGTTATGTCCTGTTTGTCTGTATAGCCGGTTTGCCCTGTGTTCGGTATCCGGCTCCTTGCCATTTCATTCTAGGAAAATTTGAATAATGTGTAATTAATGTACATAACTTTCTGTTCATATGTTTTTTCTTTTGCATTTTTAATAAGTGCATAATAAATGCAGTTTCAAGCTGTGGCATGAATTCAAGAATGGTGTCAGTCCCCACTTTGTTGTCTGAGTATAATTCATTTTATCATATTAATGATCAAATGCTTTATACTCAGCAATGGTCTGGTTCATTACCTCCTTGCAGAAGCTCCGCTTAATCCATGTTGCAAGGCAGAAATCAGTTAGAACCATGTTTTGAGTAGTCTGTATTGAAAGTACGCTGTGCAGGCATTAGGCCACGTACGTGCGTAAATAGTCGGGTATGCATCTAACTGTACACATCATTAATTTGTACAGTTACACAACGCGCTGTTTTATGCGCTGTGAATGTGTATTTGGCAGCGTACTGTTTCAGACTGTTGGGTTTTTCCAACTTGAAGCTATTTATATGATTCTGGGGGATCCTGGGATCGGGGCCAACAACCAATCAGTGCGTTGGAACAAGCAAGGCGCGGGATTGGTCAATGGTGGGAAAGTTTCAGCCAATCAGAGGCACCTTGGTTGCCTATTGGCAGAGTTTTGGCGCCTTGGTTAATTTTTTTGGTCACTTTGTCACAGCTTTTCTTTGAAGCCATTTCGCTTCACCCGCCACCTCCCCTGGAGCTCCACCATAATTGGGGCAGAATAACTATTCACATCTGAATTGCATTTTTGGACAGAAAATCGCAGGAAAATTCCTAAGGTACTTACATTTTATAGGTGGCCTTCATTAGTAAGAGCATGGGATTTGTATTTTATTTGACAATAGTGCCCTTCGGTTCCGGTCGGGCTATGTAACATGTCCCCTTAGTTTTCCAACTTGGGGAATTTTCAATGTTTTGTAAAAGAGGATAATCTTCCCCAATACTTTTACAATTGTAATGAATTAATTATGGTGCCCTTCGGTGTCGTTGGGGCCAATTGCACCCCTCGTTTTCCAACTTGGGGAATCATTTTGTGTGTAGGACTTACTTAAATTTGTTGGTGCCCTTCGGTTTCGTTGGGGCCAATTGCACCCCTCGTTTTCCAACTTGGGGAATCATTTTGTGTGTAGGCCTTATTTAAACTATTTTGGTGCCCTTCGGTTTCGTTGGGGCCAATCTTTTATAAGGTGATAGGAAGGCAAGGTGTGTTACTTGTGTTGTTTGTGGAGGTCCGGCTGTTAACACGGCCATGTGAGGTGAATTTGGTTGGTAAGGACTGGTAGTCCTATTTGGTGTGGCCACAAGTGGGTATGGACGATGGCGTTCATAAATCTGTTTTAATGGACATGGTGTGGTAGTCCATTAATTAAATGTTATGTCCTGTTTGTCTGTATAGCCGGTTTGCCCTGTGTTCGGTATCCGGCTCCTTGCCATTTCATTCTAGGAAAATTTGAATAATGTGTAATTAATGTACATAACTTTCTGTTCATATGTTTTTTCTTTTGCATTTTTAATAAGTGCATAATAAATGCAGTTTCAAGCTGTGGCATGAATTCAAGAATGGTGTCAGTCCCCACTTTGTTGTCTGAGTATAAACCACTTTTAGCTCAGCTGGCTGGTGACAGTAATCAGGTTTTGCACCCAATGTGGTTAGTGAGTTTAAGCAGATCTTATTTTAATGTCTCCATCCCATCCCCACCTCCCCATTCCAAAATAGGTATTTTTTTATGTCTGGACAGGTGAAGTACTTCGAGCAAATAAGTGGTCGCTTGCCATTGGGAACATGGTCCTTCTTGATGTTTCCAATCCTGTCACGGCTACCTGCGTGCTTTTCTGCTCCTACTATGTTTTCAACTTGCAGTTCCCCAAAGGCTCTACAGGGGCAATGGAGTTCATTCAGAGGTAAGCACAAATAGGACAACTGAGGGTAAAACTGTTTCAACTCATGTCTAGAGATGTTTTCATTTTTGTCCTCTTTAAGTGATGCATCTCTATAGTGTGTTGCAATTTCATACGAATGTGTTTCGCACAACTGGATAATAAACGAAACAAACTAACTAAAGAAATTGCATTTTTTAGATGGAGAACTTTTTATATAATAATGAGACAGTACTACAAAAGAGAGCCATGGGGAAAATAGGAGAACCTGTCTGTACCTAAGTCACATTCACTGGCATGATGCCATGACTAACACAGTATTCATGAATACTACAAAGAAGACATCCTGTTTGTATTGGTTATAATTTATTGTTATATAATAATTGTATAAGTATAAAAGTAATAATTTTGTTCATTTATTACAGGTGCCTAGCTGGCATAAACCCCCAAGAAGGCACCAAAACTGGAAGGAAGACGGGCGTCCATACCGATGTGTTAAAACTTGCAAATGACCTCAAGTCATTTGAGAATGGATGGAATTTGTAGGTACACTAACAACCTCTACAGCTCATGTCCAAAAAAAAACGAAACTATACTTTTCTTGAGAAAAACAACATACAGTTGGCCCATGAACAGGTTTGAAATACTCAAGTCAAACCTTGTTTTTATTTTTCATTTTAGATGTAAACTGATTATGATTTGAAACAAAGACACAGAGTGTAATTTTTTTTTGCTTGAGAAAAGCCACAAACAGTTGGCCCATGAACAGGTTTGAAATATTCCAGTTAAACCTTGTTTTTATTTTTCATTTCAGATGTAAACTTATAAAGGTTTGAAACAAAGGCACAGAGTGCAATTTTGTTTTTCTTTAGAAAAACCACATACACTTGGCCCATTAACAGGTTTGAAATATTCCAGTTAAACCATGTTTTTATTTTTCATTTTAGATGTAAACTGATAATGGTTTGAAACAAGGGCACAGAGTGCAATTTTGTTTTTCTTGAGAAAAACCACATACAGTTGGCCCATGTACAGGTTTGAAATATTCCAGTTAAACCTTGTTTTTATTTTTCAATTTAGATGTAAACTGATTATGGTTTGAAACAAAGGCACAGAGTGCAATTTTGTTTTTCTTGAGAAAAACCACATACACTTGGCCCACAAACAGTTGGCCCATGAACAAGTTTGAAATATTCCAGTTAAAACTTGTTTTTATTTTTCATTTGAGATGTAAACTAATAATGGTTTGAAACAAAGGCACAGAGTGCAATTTTGTTTTTCTTTAGAAAAACCACATACAGTTGGCCCATGTACAGGTTTGAAATATTCCAGTTAAATCTTGTTTTAATTTTTCATTTTAGATGTAAACTGATTATGGTTTGAAACAAAGGCACAGAGTGCAATTTTGTTTTTGTTGAGAAAAACCACATACACTTGGCCCATGAACAGATTTTAAAAAATATTCCAGTCAAACCTTGTTTTTATTTTTCATTTTAGATGTAAACTAATAGTGGTTTGAAACAAAGGCACAGAGTGCAATTTCGTTTTTCTTGAGAAAAACCACATACAGTTGGCCCATGTACAGGTTTGAAATATTCCAGTTAAACCTTGTTTTTATTTTTCAATTTAGATGTAAACTGATTATGGTTTGAAACAAAGGCACAGAGTGCAATTTTGTTTTTTTTTGAGAAAACCACATACACTTGGCCCACAAACAGTCGGCCCATGAACAGGTTTGAAATATTCCAGTAAAACCTTGTTTTTATTTTTTATTTTAGATGTTAACTAATAATGGTTTGAAACGAAGGCACAGAGTGCAATTTTGTTTTCCTTGAGAAAAACCACATAAAGTTGGCCCAGGAACAGGTTTGAAATATTCCAGTTAAACCTTGTTTTTATTTTTCCTTCAGATGTAAACAGATAAGGTTTTGAAACAAAGGCACATATAGTGCAATTTTGAGAAAAACAACAAACAGTTGGCCAATGAACAGGTTTGAAATATTCCAGTTAAACCTTGTTTTAATTTTTCCTTCAGATGTAAACAGATAAGGTTTTGAAACAGAGGCACATAGTGCAATTTTGTTTTTCTTGAGAAAAACAACATACAGTTGGCCAATGAACAGGTTTGAAATATTCCAGTTAAACTTCTGTTTTTTATTTTTCATTTTAGATGTAAACTGATTATGGTTTGAAACAAAGGCACAGAGTGCAGTTTTGTTTTTCTTCAGAAAAACCACGTAAACTTGGCCCATGAACAGGTTTGAAATATTCCAGTTAAACCTTGTTTTTATTTTTCATTTTAGATGTAAACTGATTATGGTTTGAAATAAAGGCACAGAGTGCAATTTTGTTTTTCTTGAGATAAACCACATAAACTTGGCCCATGTACAGGTTTGAAATATTCCAGTTTAACCTTGTTTTTATTTTTCATTTTAGATGTAAACTGATAATGGTTTGAAACAAAGGCACATAGTGCAATTTTGTTTTTCTTGAAAAAAATCCACATACAGTTGGCCCATGTACAGGTTCGAAATATTCCAGTAAAACCTTGTTTTAATTTTTCATAAAAATAAAAAATAAAGGCTTTTATGATTGTAAAAAAGTGTCTCTGGCTTTATTTCTTGTCTTCAGTTTGGACCAGTAAGGGAAACGACAGTTCTGTAAAATGACGGTATGGGCAATAAAGAAAACAGAAAATCAAATTTAAAAAAAAGTGTGGTTCTGTAAAACAACAGTGCTTTAAAAATGTAAAATGTCATAATATAATAGTTAATTTACATGTTAAAGGCGTAAAATTATGTCATGAGACAATTAATTAAACGGTTTTCCTGATGCAAATTAACAGCTGCAGTTCTGTAAAATGACAGCATTTGGAAGTTGTTAAAATACAGCCTGTTCTGTTAAAACACAGTCATCGTTTTTTTACAGAATGGTTCTGGCGTCCTGGCTGCCAGATTTTTTCCCGTACAAATACAGATTTTTTTTTTTACAGTGTACGCAAATAAACAAGTGAACCCTTTTTCACTAATTATGGGCTGTTTTTCTGCATTCACTGATACCTGACGCCGGCAATGTCAAGTTCAGTATTGGGATGGGGATTAATAGTAATTTGCATCACCTACAGAAATTAAACCGGAAGAGGAAAACAGGTTGGATTTTGGTGGACAGTAGACAAATGAACCTGAAAATTAGCAAATCGATACCATCAGTCAAGTCCAAGTTCTACAGCGGAGGCTTTGATTCTGTGTTTTACACGGAAAACATGTTATCATTGTCCCCTCCGATTCGATTTGCTACTGAGGAAATACATCATAATGAACAAAAGAAGATAAACTACTGTTCTGTTATACACCCTTGCATTATAATGTTTTGTCTGGTTGCGTGTTCGTGTACTTATCCAGCACCATTGATAGGAAGCCAACAAATCAGAGGGACACTACAGTCTTTCAGATTTGATAGCTGTTTGCGGAAAGAAAAGGGAAGGGGGGCTTGGTGGTTGGAACAACCCTTATTTTCCCCTCTCCTCCCACAACACACACTGACCTTTGAACGCCGCTGTTGAATTTGTTTTATTGCTTCACAAGTTGTTCATTTTACCATCAGTCTCTCAAAGATAACCCAAACTGCTCCGTTTGCTGCTAATTCGATCCACCACTAACCACCTTGTTTCTTTATCTATCCTGACAATGTCTTTATATTTAGATAGTATATTACACTGCTGTAATCAACAGCATTCTTGTAAATGTTTTCAGTGTAAAGACTGTCAATGTACGTTTGAGCTTTAACATTATCTGGTCAACTTATGACTGCTATTATATTACTAAAACATACGGTCGTCATAAGGCGGCTCATTTTAAGACTGGTCTCTTTAATGCGGTTATTATGTCATGATGGTCGCCGTAAGGGGGATATAAAATCGATATGAAAAGTCTTTCCTAAAATGATCAGACGATTTCTTAGCAATGTGTTAATTTTATGATTCCTTTTTCATGACATTGTCAGACAGCCATCAACGGGCATCCATCGTTTTCTTAATGTAATGCTATATACATATGATTCTGGGGACAGTCAATGCTGGCCATTTTATTAAGTAAAATGTAAAAAAAAAAAATTTCGCGAGATTCTGCTATCAAAACAGGTCGGATATTATTTTTAAATGGTTGGCAGTAGACAAAATAATGAATCTGAATAATGAGCAAATCGATACCATCAGTCAAGTCCAATTTCTACGAGCGATTTTGTGTTTTACAAAAAAAAACACTTAATATCCAGCATCATTGATAGGAAGCCAACAGATCAGAGGGACACTACCATTGGATTTGTACATGGCGACTTTTGTGCACAAATCATAGGATAAACAAATACAAATTAAACAAATAAAAAACATCACAGGGAATAGGGATTTCCATTACTAAACTTTAAAGACAGATAATATGTAACGTAATCTAGGACATGTTATAGTTTCAAGCCTGCGCGCCTCCATGTTTATGTTTTAGGTCACGCCCAATACCGTGTACAAACCCTATGGAAAAAACAGCAGAGGGCGCCCTCCGCGACTAAAAACAGTCATAACTCCCCCACCCCTGGTCCGGCGGGGCTGAAACTTCACCAGGAAGGTCATGTTGGTGACCCACCTCACCCTGATTTGTTTTTACTTCGGAGCTCTTAAATTTGAATTTCGTCAATAAATGCCCCTAAAAATCTCTAGGAAACATTTGGCCTTTTACATCACTACAAGATAATAATAATAGTGGCCAAAGAAATTGTGCCGTCATTAAAAATAACTGAAATCAAGGTTCTCATCAAATAAACCACATGATTCAAGACCCCCAAACCATCGATATGCTGATGGGTTTAATACCCCGTGCCAAAATTTGTGTGATACCATAAATGCCAACTTTTGTCAGTTGTGACTGATTTTTATGGGTTTTTTTTAAGGCAAAAATTGAATTTTGGAAATGGAGGGTAATGTACTTCCAAAATGTACGAATAAAAAGTGTATACTTGATACAGGCCAACCTGCCTTTTGTTGATAAAAACCGTTGTCTGGTATTTTCTGTAATACAAATAGCACTTTTCTTTATCTTTTTTAATCTTTAACTTTTTAACAGTTTGTTAGTAGTTCATTTCAATTTCATTAACTTTTAAACAATGAACAACTTATTATTATGCAACAATTAATGGTACATGTATAAAATAGGGCGCTACTGGAGTATTATGATCATTTAAGAATTTTTCATTACAAATTTTCTTGTTAAGTCCACATACTATCACGTCATTCAAACCATTATATTAGTGAATTTACTTATAGAAACCAAGCCCCCTACTACTTCACGCATAATGGTAAACAATTGTATTTTTCTTCAAAACTAATTTACAGATCGTTGGTTCAAAGCCAGCCATGGGCTTGCGGTGCTTGCGTCCTTGGGCAAGACGCTTTATCACTTATTGCTCCTTTTCATCAAGGTGTAAATGGGTACCTGCGAGGGTAGAGATGGCTTTGTAGTTTGATTAGCCTCTGTGCGCTTTAAAGTAGCCGGGGCTGTATACTCCCCAGGGAGTTGAGATGGTTTCAGGAATGTTAATTATGGCCCAATGACCATGGATAATAATATGTGCGCCACGAGTGTCTTTAATTAATTGTAGTAATTACTTTCCAAGCCTTCTAAAAAATAGAATTCAATTTCCAGACTCAACAATACAAAAGGTTTACATAATTATGTTTTTGATTGATTTTTTTATTCTAACCAAGAGAAGTATCGTGAAATGTTGCTCGTTTAATTGCGTGTACGGCCCGCAGACAACTCCGACCGACACACAGCTATACTCAGGCTGCACGGTTCATAAGCCTACACATTGACCGCCGCCGACGCACTGCGCTGGAGTCTTCCGTAGATCAAAGTTAGTGGCCCTCCGGTTAGCGTATTTTTTTTACCGTACTCCTAATGTGTAATATCACGCAATTGTAACCGCGTAGCGGCTGGAGAAAAAACTATAGCTGCGCGCGAAAAAGAAACTTGTATAAAGTTGTATGAACGCGACGATGTAATACTAGTATACTACCGCACAGCCATACAGTGTCTATACTACAGCTGAGCACACAGTCATGTATGATGTAGTGTACATGTGTACAGTAACTAATAAAAACGGGCTTCCAGAGCTACGGCTAGGTCTATTGTCTAGGTTTCTGCGCGTACTTCCAATGGAGCGAAGACCTAGACCTAGCTCTAGACAACAGATTCGGATGCAGCATAGTGCTCTAGTCTAGACAACAGATTCGGATGCAGCCTAACTGCATTCGTATCAGCCTCTCTGCATGCTGCCTCGTGATGAGCCGTGATACCGTTATATTTAATCATCGCCTCAGTGACAGAATAAGCACCATCACCAACGCGACCATGTACAACAGTGCGGTATCGCGACAAAGATCTGCAATTTTATCATTCTTGAACCCCCCCCCCCCCTCCAAAAAAGGATTTTTATAACATCGCGTAAACATGCCCAATATGCCATGAGTTGCCTAGTTGCGTGATCATAAGCAGCGTGTAGTTGGCGTAGCAGAACTCGTAGCCTTATTACAGTCGCACAGATAAACACAATGAGTGATATTACGCATTATGGCTACGGTAAAAAAATACGCCTCCGGCGTGGTGCCTCAGCTTTTGTCCCACGCACGGCCATACAGTCATATAGACCTACTGGGGGAGTAGCCTACCGGTAACTTACATGTAGTATGTCGCCTAAGAGCATTATATTCTGTATAGAGTTAAAAAAAAAAAAAAAAAAAAGTAATTCGCTAGTTAATTAGCAAATTCATCCGAGAAACATGAAATTATCATTGATGAGTAATAATAATTTCAGTTTGTTCAATTCTCAAGACTGAGACTTTGATCCATTCGATAAGTCAACAATGACAATGCATGGCATTAGGGTCGCGTGCGCCGGTAGTTAGTCAAATTTTAGGCCTAGGCCTATACGTGCCAACTCCTTAATATACGTGGTAAAACATCTGAAAAAAATGTCCATACAGCAAAATGTTGTTTGCTATTATAGACAATTTGAAATATTAATTAAGTACGGGAATTAAAAATTCTAAGGCATCCGAAAACTAGACGTCGCACGAAATGCCGGTGCAGTGTAGGACATAATAAATGCATACATTAACCCGACAATAGTCTGCCCCTGTTCGGCATTTGATGCGCGTGATTCTGCTGCGAGTCTGGTCAACTTATGACTGCTATAATTATATTACTATAACATACGGTCGTCGTAAGGCGGCTCATTTTAAGACTGGTCTCTTTAATGCAGTAATATTTCGAGATGGTCGCCGTAAGGGGGATATAAAATCGATATGAAAAGTCTTTACTATATTGATCAGACGATTTCTTAGTAATGAGTAAATTTCATGATTCCTTTTTCATGACATTGTCAGACAGCCATCAACGGGCATCCATCGTTTTCTTAATGTAATGCTATATACATATGATTCTGGGGACAGTTAATGCTGGCCATTTTATTAAGTAAAATGTATAATGGTTTTCTTTTCGCGAGATTCTGCTATCAAAACAGGTCATACATTATTTTTGACAGTAGACAAATGAACCTGAAAAATGAGCAAATCGATACCATCACTCATGTCCAAGCTGTACGAGCGATTTTGTGTTTTACAAAAAACAAACTTAATATTCATCACCATTGATAGGAAGCCAACAGATCAGGGCCCAATTTCATAAAACTTTTTACGCTTAAGCAAATTCTCGTGCTAACGGTAGCACGAGAATTTGCTTAAAGGGATTGCATACGTTTGGTAATTTGAGCCTACTCTTTGTTTCAAACCAATATAATTGTGTATATATACCATAAAACTAACCTGTGAAAGTTTCACTTCAAAAGGTGGTAGCGTTTTTGAGATTTTGGCGACAAACTAGAGCGGTTATTTCACGCCAGATAACAGTAAGTCAATAGCTGAGAAGCGTTACGGCCATAACGCTTCTCAGATTCGTAATTTTTGGAGATAAAAAGTGACATATTTTTCCATAACCGCGGTACTTCGAATTGAAAGTTTCTCAATATGCATTATACTATCCAAAGCAGCTGTAGTTCTCACCAAGTAAGTTTTTATTGCCATAAATTTTCAGAGTCATTACCAAACGTATGCAATGCCTTTAAGCACAAGCGTATTTCACCACCGACTTTTGACGGCTGTTACGCTTAGTGCGTGAAATACGTGCGCGCGCAGCACAAAACGTCAAATCGTCTGCTTTTTGGGGAAATTTTGCACGTCGTCTGCGCCCGGTAATTTCACATTGAACTGATCAAAGACTTTTGCCATTATGACCTCCGAAATTGATGTAGTAGGCCTAGGTCACCAAAAGAGGAAATCCGTCCCGTTCACCCCGAAAATGGACGCTGCACTTGCTTCGGCATATCTAGAGGAAAAGGCAACGATTGAAGGGGCATTCCGGGGAACGAATTTAACCAACAAACACAAGTTGGAAGCATGGGGTCAGATAAGAGATTGTATTAACTCGTGAGTCGGCCTAACGTTACACACTAAAATTTGCTCCGTTGTTTTTGTTGATGCGTTTGACTAATGTGTTGTTTAATGTAAGGCCCTACAAAAACAAATAAAACAAATTTTATAAAAGAAAAAGATTTTTATTTACCCTAGCCTAAGTGATATAGTATCTTTAAGAGACTGTGGGTTTCAAAATGATGTGCTACTCAACTCCGTCAAAATGTAAATGTGGAGGGCGCTATTTTATCAAGTTTTCGAATAATCATGCGAACTGTCTGTCAGGAATTCTCCGTATCCGTGGATTTTCCAGAGTCCAACCGTTGTGTCTTACAATGGTTGAATAATGAATAGGGGGCCTACCTAACGCAGACAGATAAGTTCATTTTGTTGTGTTCATAATTTTGATTTATGCTAGGCTAGGGCTGGCTAGCTTAGGTCTATTGTAAATTTTGCCTAGCTTAGTCAAAGGAAGTTTTGTCATGCTCGCGTTGGAACATTGAATTGAAATACACTATAGTGTCACTAACACTAAAAACAGTTGCAGTTAGGCCTAACTTTAGGCATGCTAGGCCTACGTACATCCGAGGCGTAGGTAACAGAACAAGGCCCTACATACATACCTTGCATAAACAGCATTTTACATTTACAACTTAAGTACAGTACATGTTGTATGCCATTTACTTGTACTAGGCCTAGTTGCGATGATCGGTCCCAGTCATACATCATGTACACTTGTGTTGACTGTACTTAAGTTGTAAATGTCAGACACATGTCAGACTTAGCGTGAAATCTATTTCATGGAATCCGTAAGCAAGACTCTCAGTTAGTGAAAAATGTCTAGGGTAACCGTGATCACTTTCTGCTTATGGGCTGTCGTATGCAATCTGCAAAAATTCCTTGCTTACCGTTACCAAAAAGGAAACTCTTCTGTGAAATACGCTAACCGTTACCAAACAAATTATGCTACCGTAAGCGAAGAATTCTTGCTAACGGTAACGGATTCCATGAAATTGGGCCCTAGTCCTAGGGTAACGATCATCGCAGTGTGACAATCATCGTTACTTGTATAGTAGGCTAAGGTGACCATATTTTGTTGACATGATCCAGGGACAGTGATCCGTGTCCTGGCGGAGGGGTATAATTTTGAAAAAAAATTGAATACAGATGGTGCCTATATCTATATGGACATCTTGTCCAGTTAACATGAGTGGGTTACATACTTACATGTCTTTAGGCAATTGTCTTCGCATACTTCTCTGAAGAATGGATCTTCTTCAGCACAGCATTTTTGTTCAGTTTTTAGCTGTTCCGACATTGCCGATGTCGGAACAGGTATTGTTTTCGTTCGGATTTTACATTATTATTATTCCTTCGAACTTTTTGCTCCCATAGCTTAGTGCAGTAAGTTTGTTTATTGCTTATCTCTTCATAGCTTCTTCTGATCAGCTTAGATGAGGTATCATATGAAAGCTTATAAACTAAGGATCACACTGACTCTGAGTTGTAAAAATTCTTCAATAATTAAGCACGTGACAGCTAATTTGCATATTTAATTAGTCAATTTTGTTCGCAGCGTATCTTGAGAACGGCAAATGCTACGGAAATTATTTCTTTTGTAAAAGCTTAGTTATATCATGTAGTTGTGCATGCTGTCTAGAAATTTACTGTGACGTCACTCTGACGTCATTATGACGTCATCAAAAAAGCTGATTTTTGTTCACAGCATATCTCGAGAACGGTAAGTGCTACGGTAATGATTCTTTTTGTAAAAGCTTTGTTACATCATGTTGTTGTGCATGCTGCCCCGAAATTTACAGTGACGTCATCATGACGTCATCGAAAAAGGTAATTTTTGGTTTATAGCAGTATATCTCGAGAACGGTAAGTGCTACGGTATTGGTTCTTTTTGTAAAAGCTTTGTTAGACCCTGTAGATTAGCATGCTGTTTTGAAATTAACTGTGACGTCATTATGACGTCATCAAAAGGCATTATTTATGTTTGCAGCATACCTTGAGAATGACAAAAACTATGATTCTTTTCACAAAAGCTTTGTTCGAAACTTAATGCATGACACACACGCTGCTTTGTAAATGAAATAAGGTCGTATACGTATAAGCATTTCCAGCCACGTGTTTATGTCGCACACCAATATTGTTTTATAGATGTACTGTAGCAGTGACTTTGTTGCAGCTGCCGTATGAGAATTCCAGGAAGGCGATACATTACATACGATGGTTTTAGCCGTACACGATGGTAAAATCTTTGGCAAAACAATTACTGAATCCGTCTGTTGAAACCATAATTAGGCTTTTCAGGATGATTCACAAAAATTTTTTTGAGGTTACGAAATGTTTGCGACTTGACAAAATGTTTTCGGGTTGACGTAATGTTTGCGAGTTGACGTAATGTTTGCAAGTTGAGGCAATGTTTTAGAGTTGACGCAATGTTTGCGAGTTGAGGCAATGTTTTCGAGTTGACATAATGTTTGCGAGTTGGCGCAATGTTTTAGAGTTGACGTAATGTTTGCGAGCTGAGGCAATGTTTAGGAGTTGACGAAATGTTCGCGAGTTGGCCCAATGTTTTAGAGTTGACGCAATGTTTGCGAGTTGACAATGTTTTCGAGTTGACGCAATTAATGTTTGCGAGTTGACGTAATGTTTGCGAGTTGAGGCAATGTTTTAGAGTTGACGTAATGTTTGCGAGTTGAGGCAATGTTTTAGAGTTGACGCAATGTTTGCGAGTTGACGCAATGTTTTCGAGTTGACGTAATGTTTGCGAGTTGACGTAATGTTTCTGACAGTTCAATGTTTGCGAGTTTACGCAACGTGTTTGAGTTGCCACAATGTTTTCAAGTTTATGTAATGTTTGCGAGCTGACACAAAGTTTTTGAGTTGACACAATGTTTGCGAGTTTATGTAATGTTTGCAAATTTACACAATTGTTTGCGAGTTGACGCAATGTTTTAGAGGTGACACAACGTTTTTGAGTTGACGAAATAGTAAAGGCAAGCATGGGCGCCAAAAAGTGCCAAAAATGCTATGTAGGAGGTAGGCCAGCAAGTACATGACCAGGCACTGTTGCCACGGTAACAATTTAGGTACGTGTGTACAAGGGCATACAGACATGTATAGTAGGATATTGAAAGTACTGTAAAGTCTCCATTATTTTACGTGTGGAGGTTGTGTTATCAGGCTTAGTTTCATTTCACCAGTTTCATATACTTGTAAATTTTGAGAGCGACAAGTGCTACGAACTTGATTCTTTAATCTGTTATATCATGTAGTTGTGTATGCTGCCACGAAAATGACTGTGACATCATTACGATATGTCATTATAATTACCTTCGAAATTTGGGTTTCCTATTTAAAGATACGTGATTGAAAGATTTTTTTTCTACGGTTAATTCTAAAATGTCCGTGAATTACTTGAATAAAAATCATTTGTCGGAGAATGTGACATTGAGACTGAAGTCACTGATAGAATTGCTACGTGAAACATTAAAAACTGGAATACACCATACAGCCCTTATACCTCAAAACAAAAGAATAATCTTCCGCTTTGTGTGACGTCTGGTGACCTTGGCTTGCGACGTAGATCGTGGTCGATCGATCGGAGCCGAGCACACCCAATAGCGCCACCAAGCATTTTAACGTTATGAAAAAAGCTTAATTTCTTGTTTGCAGTATATCTCGAGAACGACAAATGCTATGGTAATGATTCGTTTTGCATGAGTTCTGTTAGATCCTGAAGATGTGCATGCGGTAGTGAAATCAAATGTGATGTCACCATGGCGTCATAAAAAGCTCAATTTTATTCCATAACGTTAAGAATGTCTGATTTTCAGAAAACTTAATATGTGTGATGTCTGTGCTATATACTCCAATAATGTTTTAGTAATGATTTATAATTTAGAATTAGATAATTTTTGGTAAATTTTTGAGAATTGTCGTGAAATGCTGGTAAATTTTAGATCATGTAGTTGTGCATGCTGCCCCGAAATTTACAGTGACGTCATCATGACGTCATCAAAAAAGGTAATTTTTGGTTTATAGCAGTATATCTCGAGAACGGTAAGTGCTACGGTATTGGTTCTTTTTTTTTAAAGCTTTGCTAGACCCTGTAGATTTGCATGCTGTTGTGAAATTAACTGTGACGTCGTTATGACGTCATCAAAAGGCATAATTTAAGTTCGCAGCATATCTTGAGAATGACAAAAGCTATGGTAATGATTCTTTTCACAAAGCTTTGTTAGAAACTTAAGATGCACGCTGCTTTGTAAATGACCGTGGCATCATCATGACGTCATCGGAGCTTATAAAGCTGATCAAATAAGTCGGAACAGCTCCGTGTTCGTCCACGAACACTTAAATGTCTAGTTTTTTATTTATTTAGGACAATTATAATTTTCGGGGGCATTTTGTCGAATCGGGGACATTTTCGGGGACAATTTTTCATCGGGGATGGCACTTTCAAATCGGGGACTGTCCCTGGAAATCGGGGACGTCTGGTCACCTTACAGTAGGCCTTCCTAGGTTTGACAAGCCTGACGGTACCGGTATACACAGACACCATGATCTAGGCCCTAATGTACCGTAACCGTTAAAATCAAACATTTAGTACTAACTACTAATAAATACTATAGTAAGCCACTACGCATGCTCGCACTATAGGGATACTCATGGGAAACAAACATTAGAATCGAAGATGGCTGATTAGATTGTTAACATGTAATTCCAATCCTTCCCAATCATTGACAGATGAAGCTAATCAATAAACCGATCAAATGATTCATTGCTGCTATAAATCACACCAGTTTACAGCCTTTGAATCATTTATTTATGTAACCACCCATTACAAGCCTACCTTCCAAAAAAAGCATTATCATAGGCCTATTTTATAATTATGATTACAAGCTAGTACAACATGATGAATAAGGCCCCTCATTTATTTTTTACGTACCTAGTACTTAATACACATTTCTTGTTATATTTCAGTGTTGCTGGAGATAATGAAAAGTCTCTCATCCAGTGCAAGGATCGGCACCGAAATCTGGTGCAATCCAGTAAGTGTTACAACTAAAACGTATTAACCTACACATTATTCAAGTACGAAACCAAGCATTGAGGGGGATTATATTTATAACTAGAAGCCAGTTCCAATTTTCGATCGAGTCCGCATGAGTGATATGCAAACTTGTGTTTAGGATAAGACGAAATTTCCACCTTCGATCTCTTGACAGTACAGCAACGTGTATATTGGAGAGAACGTGCTTCTAACTTGATTTTCTTTGAATTAGTGTTTTCGATTTGCAAAATCGTACAGGAAAGGAATATGTGCCCGGTCCAGTTTTATCCAAATTCAATCCCTTGCAAATGACAGACAGATCCTTGCACACACAATTAGACTTCAAACTGGTTGATTATACTAGTCTGTGTCTACTGTCTACCATAAATTGCCACCACTAGTTCTACCTAAGTTAATATAGAGTGTCACAGTTTTATGGAGCATATCCGTACGTAAATTGATCTTTGATATGTGTGTTTAATTTTAGTCACAAGAAGGAAATACCAGGTGACGGCAACTGGTGGAGGATCAGAGCCTGCCCCTCTAACACCTGCCCAGGAGCTCCTTGAGAGCACCCTGTCAAGGGAAAAGCTGGAGGGCATTGACGCACCCCTGGATACATTTAAAGGTAGGTTTAATACCACATGATTGATTACTTGCAGTATTGTCACCACTTCAGTTTCTTCTTTGCTTTATGACTGAAAACTTTTCGCGGCCACCTGGATGATTGCTTTTTCCCTTTTTTTCCAAAATGTCTTCTTTTTTTTAAAGGAAAATTGGAAAAAGAAAGGTTGCATGTACATAAATACTACTATCTGAAGCTACATCAGTATGTGTGTACTGCATGGGCCCAACGAAAATAGAACAAATGAACAAATATAATACTGCTGCTGAAAGACAGAGATTGTCATGTTTGCTTTGCTTCTCAAAACACAATCTGTGCAGTTTATTAAGCCAGCTCCTTGTTTACTTAATTCACATGACCATCTGTTCCTTTTATATTCCAGCTCTGTGCACAGAGTTGATTTAAAGTTACATGTACTCACAGAAACAGTAACTGTTACAAACTTGAACTACTATTTCCTCAGGATCGCTCATCAGTCAAGAGGCATCCACTCCAGAGGAGCAAAATACAGCGGAGACAGGTATGAACATGTATACGTACCATAAATGTAGGTATCAATGACTCAATACAAAGCGGAGTTAGTGGTTTAATTCAATTTAAACCAATCTAATTTCGAGTCAGTAAAACATTTGGCTTTGAATTATAACTTATGGTATGCACATGGGTTATAGTATGATGTAGGGACCCAAGTAGTTTATAATCATCAAATAACCATAAGGGAAACTGACTGTATTTATAAGTCATTGGAAGGTGAACAAAGACATATTGACTGGAGCGGAATTCGAACCAGTGACCTCCTGAATACCGTACAGGCGCCATCTGCCAACTGAGCTATCAAACTCTACGCTGGTGGTGTCCCTAATAGTAAATTATCTTTGTTCGTTTTCCCAATATTTTTTTATAAAAATACGTCTTTGTAACTCAAACTCATATTAATATTATTTGATACAGATCAACTGCTGTACATGGTTGGAGATTCAGGTATGTCACCTATCTTGGTTAATTTTTCTTTACCTCACATTTATGGAGAAGAATTCAAACACGTTTGATATGTAAATACATGTGTGTGTGAACAATTTAGGTTAATCACATCTTACCAAAATATCATTGTTATGATATTGTATTTTCTACAGTTTTCCAAACGCTTGGAGAGGCGTGCCGGGAGATTGAGGTGCGGCAGATTGATACGTGTAAGTCATTTTAATTAGTAGATTTCATTTTTACAAAATTTAACTTGTTCACAGCTCTGTCACACAGTAATAAATAACTATTTATACATGTACATGCATTTATGCTTATATAATTTCTGCATTTAATTTTAAAGTCAACCAGCACCAGCTATGGAGATTAGGCCTGGGCGATTAACTCGATTAATCGATTAATCGCGATTACATTCCTGTGTCGATTACTCGATTAGTAAATTCTGAACTACTCGATTAATCGTGTCAGCGCGATTAGTGCCTTCGAGTTGCGATTAATTCCATGAGTTACTACTATTCTCAGGAAACGAAAGGTTGTCGGGACTTGTCGCACACATGAGTTATTGGAAACATACAGTTTAAACGTGTCGGGGTGAATTTGTATTCAAGCCTGACAGCTGACAACAAAGTTTTTCTCAACTTCCTAGGCCCACGTGTTTACAATGGATTCGGCTACCATGGCCGGCGGCGCATGGCGCGATGGCATTCAACTACTCGAGTACGGACGCAACTCGATTAGACGATTACTGTACTGGACTACTGTATCGTATCGTATGATAATCGTGAAGTGAACATGTGGAGTAATCGTGAAATGTAAAATAATCGCGATGTGTTTAGTAATCGTGAACTGTATAATAATCGTGTTCACTGTTCAGCCTACATGGCTAAACTAACCTACTCAAGTTACTGAAGGAATATCAATAATTATGGACGATATTAGCTTCACGAATTTTGCATTATACCTTATCAGAACAAAAATGACATTGCTCAATGCCTCGGAAATCGGAACTGATCGCTGTTGAAACTAATTGTAAGAATCAATTCATTACGCTAGTGCAGTTTACTGCAGTGCCGCTATGATGAAAACAAGGTACATGCTGCTTGTATAGTCACTTCCGGGTAATCGCGATTAATCGATTAATCGCGATTATTTCCTCCGCGATTAATCGATTAGTGAAAATCACTAATCGCCCAGGCCTAATGGAGATGTCTCCCCAGACTGTTCCCTTGCCCCCTGGTGAAGTACTTCCGGGACCATCATCGCTACCCACCAAATCATGTGAGGCACCAAAAAGAAAATTGCCTTCTATTCCAATCACAGAGGAAGACTAAATGTTAAGGAAAATCACTCTCCTGGAAAAGGAACATGCCTTGAGAGTGAGAGTGCTTGAGGCCCAAGCAAACTACTATGAGGTGAAAGCAGCCTTCTTGTCGAAACAAATGTAATTCCTGTTTGTGTTTAGTATTCAATCTGAATTTATGGTCAACAATTTATTAACCCCAAACTAATTTGAAATCTTTGAATACAGAATTTTTAATTTTGAGCAATGTTACAGTGCTGTCTGGTTTTGTAGGGGTTGTAGTGGTCTTGGTCTCATCCTTTCAAAGTTTCAGTCTTTTACGACAGTGGTTCTTGGTCTTGAGGGTTTTATAAACTTCGGTCCTGTCTTGGTCTTGTGCTGTAATAAAGTATGGAATCTCCATCTTAGGAAAGCCAGTCTTTGTCTTTTGTGGGGTACTTTTGGTCTCGTTAGTGGTCTTGAATGTCTTGAAAGTGTCAGTTTCAGACTCAGTCTTGGATGGCATGGTTTCAATTCACTGGCACTGGTGTTCTCATTTAAGTTTAGATTTAAAAGCTTTTGGTCTCTTTAAGCGCCATTTCTGTTGCAGTATCGCTCAATCAGTTTTGGGAGACATCATGTATAATCTCTTTCATAGATGTGTGGTTCTGAAAAGAACCGGCCATTGTACTTTGGCCGGAACGTCAAGACTTTTCTCACCGGTTCTTTTCAGAACTACACATCTATGAAAGAGATTATACATGGTGTCTCCTCAAACCTACTCTATTATACTCTATTACTTCCACCATGCAAAGCTTCAAAATCCTACCAATCAGTTTACTATAGTTTTGAACTTAACTCAAATTTGTGTGCTGTTTTTCTGCTGCTGTATACCTAATTTTGTGTATTTTTTAATTTGAATTCGCATTGACAAGGTTTATATCAAGTGCCTAAACACAGACATGTCAGTTCAGAACAAGTGCCTTTTCTGACGGCACACTGTTCAAGAATTACAAATGACCTACTCAACGTGTGATATTTTCAGGCTAGTTCATTAATGGAAGTTTGACATATATATAATACAATGTACACTTCATTGGTAATAGTATGATTTCTAACTTTCTACACAATGACATTTATTTGATAATTTGATTACACTTCTTCTCTGTGGTGTCTGTTGCGGTGGATAGATGCAGCAATTTGGCCTCGAAGTGCTTTGCTAAGTACGGCATCGCTGCCATTTTCTCTGTGGTTGAAGCGCTGGTCACTTGCAGGATTATTTTCATTATTCTGTGGTTCCTCTGGCATGAGGTCTCCTGAATGAGAAATATTTTAAAATGTGTTTAACATCAATATTTAAATTCAATGTCTTTGTATTTTACCCAACTACCAAAGTTTTCAATACACGTATGTATGAGTAGAAATCTTTCATTAGATAAACTGTAGTATGTCTAGATCAAAGAACCTTTGGATGTAAATTTCATGTTTGATATTTACCTTCATCGATACCAAATTTGTGAAGCAGGCAGCATGCCAAGATTTCTCTGGCAGCTTTGCCCATGCTCCGGACCCTTGTGCCTGTTTTCATTACGGCAAACCTCCTCTTTGCTGTGCCGAAGCTCTGTTCTATCAGTGTCCTGCAATATAAGAAAATGTATTCTCTTAGTTTTATGTAAATTAGTCCAACATTTGGTGGCTGTGGTAAAGTCCTGTGATTTTTGTATCATACTTCTCACAACTTCACAAGGCGCTCTTGATTGATCCTTACTTTCACATCACCACTAAAGGTTCACTTTGCAAGGGATCACAGGGTACACATACTTTTCTTATTAAGAGCACCTCTTAGGGCAATACTTTGACACGTTTGGGCAGTATATAGGCCTAGTGCATTCATACCGTGTAACAGCATGCACTGTGTTGTAATCTGCTTGCACTTCATCATCAGGATTCAGATATGGGGTCATCATAAAGATTCTCTGGTAGTATGCTGTGTCACCAAGGATGAAGCAGTCTGGCCACCTGTCTGCGGTTGTGTAAATAGTGAGATTTCAAGACATGAATTACCTTGTTGTATGAGAGGTTCATGAACCAGTGTTACAAATACAAACTAATTGGGTAACATGTATGTTACACACAAGGGCTGCCATCAAAGCATTGTCCAGTAGAATTAGGATTGCAGTGAATTTGAGTATGTTTTAAACTGCTGACTTTAGTCAATAGATCTATTTCAAAGGAGGCACAAAGGAGAAATTGAAAGAAGTTTGTAAAATTTACTTCTTTCCATAGCTCTTCCTAGAGAGCTTTCCCTCCATATCCGGCTGTCATGTGCTGATCCTGGGAATTTGATGACGACATCCAGGAATCTCTTTCTGTAGTCGCATACCATCTGTCAATGGAAGATGAACAATTAGCAATACATCACTTAGACTCTTTTTCCCCCAAAACCTTTTCAGAAATGTCATTCTCTTTGCATTTGTGAGAAGTATGAACCAGACAATATTAAGTTGGTTTATTTATAATACATGTAGTACACAAAGTGCAATATACATATTAGGCTTGCCCTTCACCGCACTCCATAGTCTGTGCTTATTGAGTGAACATGAAAAAACAAAACAAGAGCTTGCTTTGAGGTGGGATTCAAACCCATGTACCTCACGTGCACTCAACAAGCATTTAGTATGCAGTGCTTATCTAGGTTGGTGGAGGGAAAGCATAATTATTTTTATCTCCCCAGCAAAAAATTACTAATATTCATAGAACATGCACTTGTCATATTGCGTAAACCATTGAAAATGTCAAGACACAGCTGTCTGACTTTTGAAAATGTACTTTAAATTGCCAGCATGTTTGAAAAACTGTAAGTAAGCAGTTGCTTTTTTGTCCAGATATTGATGTAGTTGTTTCAACTTGTGTTTCTTGCCCTGTGCATTTTTAATAAAAATGTGAATTTACTGGTTTAATCGTTTACATTATATTATTGTACCTGGCAGTTGAGGGCTGGATATCCCTTTCTGTTGAAAAATTAAGAAAATGATGTTCATTGTATTCACTGTAATCGCGTTTGAATTTTATTGTATTATTTCAGTGATAAAAAGTTTAAAAAATTGGAGGTCTATTCCCAGAATTTTTGGAGACAAATTTTGTCTACAGAAATTATGGGAATTCTTTTTTTCTTTTTTATTATACCTTTCTGACAGGGTCGGCGGCAAAAAGTTTGTTTTTCTTCGGTCAGAGCCCAAAATATGGGTCGGTCGGAAATGAGAACCACAAAATTAAAAGGGGGCGCCCTTATGAGAGTTTGTTTTGGTGCCAAAATGATACATTGTATTACACTAAAAATGGGTCAATCATTCATAGGGCCTACATTGTATAATTATAATACATAGTGCGCGTGTGCGCCAATGACCACTCTATCTTTACTGCAATTAATTCCCTCGGTGATGTAGTTGTGTGTTGGACTAGTCTGTTTTGATTCGGTATGCATTGACAGGCGTTTGATCGTATGAAATAACCAGATAACTGTTAACTGGATTTGATAAATGGACCTTGTGACATAAACATAGGAATTATCTTCAAGTGGGACTAGGCCTACGTACACGTAGTCAGTTTAAGCCACGGTAAGTCCGGGCGAGTACGTTACTGGCCCAAGCCTAGGCTATGGTTCGCACGATGACGTGTGTCGGTGTGATGTTCAATACATGTCACTGATGTAGGTGGCATATGTAATGATATACTACGTCCTACTGAGGCTCTATCGTGTTAATACGACATGTAACACTATTAATACTAGTACTTTAGTACTGGGCCTATTAAGGGAAAATTAATTACCGGCTGTAGTGATATTAACTCCAGAATAAATGAAGCTAAAAGAAGCGATGGCTTTGTTATGCTGTCTGAGGATGGACCACCATATTTATTGCTGTCTAGCTGACGAACAAGTATAGAGCCTTATTACAAGGAATGAGTTGGTTGTGCTTGCGCACAATAAAACATAGTTCCCTAATACAACATCCCCCCCCCCTTTTGAAGAAACAATTCGGGTTATCATATTCATAAAGCCGTGGGGGCATATCTAGCACAATTACACATTGCTGGGTACAAAGTTGATGTATTGTTGGGCCTATAAGTAATGGCTGCAATAGAATTGTAAATCTGCTGTGATAAACAGATCCTTCCATGGAACCTGAATTTTTCTCTACTTGTTTATATTGTTCCAAACAGAGTTGAAGTGTGAAGGGTTTTCAGCAAAAAAAAAAAATCTTTCACAAAAATGAACATTAAAGTTGCCACAATTCAACAGATTTGAATGATCAACACTCAAAGAAACTTTAACATTTAACATTCTTTTTAACACTGAACACTTAATTAGCATTGAACTTCCAAGTGCATAAATCTGTGCATTACAAAGATGGGTTTTCTTTGCTCTTCTAGTTATCTGTATGCATGTATCTCGCAGGCTTACGGGTTGGTCTCCCTGATCTAGTTCTAAGAACCCTCTGTGTACTATTGGAATTAGCCTGGGACGTTTTTGTGTCAAGAGCTGTGTTGGGTACATGTATTTGAGCTTTTGGGATGCACTTCTCTGTGGTCTTGCTGTTGCCTCCACTTGTGTCTGGTAATTCCGCAAACCTAACACGCTTGACGGGCTGGTCAAAGTTCATGCGCTTAGGCTGCGCTGGATTGGCTACTGCGCTTGGCATAGACGCATTTGAGCTTGGCATTTCGCGCAGGTGCGATCTGTTGCGTCGGAGTATGTTTCCGTTTGGGGTCATTACCTCATATGACCGTGGTTCTCTGCATACCTTCTTCACCTCCCCTGGATACCATGTTGAATGCAAAATAGAAACTAATTAAAATACAGACCTACTTGTACCTAAAGGTAGTTTCATACTTTAGTGGGTGTGTTCACATGAGCTGCTAACTGTGTTGCTACATGTACATTCAAAAATCACAGCGGGAGTTGCAGAGCTGAAATTCACTGAGGGTTCACATGCGGCGTTCACGACTGCGAACTGTACAATCAGTGTGTTCAGAGACCATGTAAACCATTACGTCACTGGTTATTACATCATGTATATTGCTGATCAATCTCGGCTACTTCTGTTCAGGGGCTGTGCGTGCTTTTTTTTTTCCCACCAGGGGCCAATTTCACTAACGCTTTGCGATCATCTTAGCCCAAATCCATCGCTAATTATAAACGGAGAATCAATCGTAAAGTAGCCATCTCATATCAAGTGTGATAGTGTAGTGTAAATACATGTACATGTATATGCAAAAGTTGTGTGACGTGATAATGAATAAATCAGTCAGGCGTGCCAACGGCCGGCTGCACGTATAGTGCCTTCCAGCCACGAGGCAGTCTTGCGTCTACCTTCAGAAAGTCAACACGTCTCCTTATAGCGTCGTTTGTTCGTCTTCTCTGGGCTAGGCGTGGGCTCAACCCCTGCTGATTATTGATAAGGTAACCTCCACAACATTGGCGACGAGGATAAATCCTTGTCATTTTAAGTAATTCAGACTACTTTACTTTAGTAAGCGAGCTTGGTTATATTAGAAAGTTTAACCACGTTCTTAACCAATTATTTGAAGGCATTAGAGGAACGACTGCTGATTTGTTTTTCGGCGTTTGTTGAATCGGTCAGCAGATTCCTTAACCATAAGTCTATTCAAGATAAGTAGTCATAAATAAATTGCTGTAAATGTATTTGTTGCTATCTAATTAACGTAAAACTAACGTACAAGGGAATTGCCTTGCGATAGCTAAGCGATTTTCGGCCTCCTTCCAAATATAATATACTGTTAATCTGGTCAAACTGTTGAACGTCACCCTCAACAGCAGGCGTTAGCAGTATTACGTGCGTGACATGCTGGCAATTTCCTTTTAGTTTAATTAATATCCGTAGCGTATCACATACTAACACTAATTTAAATTAGGTACCCAGATAATCGTGATCTAAGCATGGCCATTTCAATTAATAAGGCGTCCCTTAAGGAACTAACTACCCTGCCAGGAATAGGTTCAAAATTCGCCCAAACTATAATAAGTGTAAGAGATAAAAAAGGGACTGTAACTATCGATGACTTCTACGATACCCCGAATCTCCAATCCAAGTTAAACGAACTGGCAGAAAAGGAATTGATCATCATCGACTATGCCGCAAACCCACAGTTTGACCCAAGCCAAGCACATGCCAAATTTGACTCTAAACCAAATGAGCTGACAACTGCAATTACCATGCTAACAAAACAAATGGAAATATTCATGCAGGTTATGGAGAAAAATACGGCACAAAACACAAAAGCCATCACCAGCGCCATTCAAAACTTAGGGTGTAGTCTCGACCAAAAAATAAGCACAATCGGCGAAAAAATCTCCATAAAGCCAGAAGACGCAAGTCCCGCTGAGGCAAAATTATTCACTGGGGACCAAATAATAGACGCCACTCTAAAGGTAATCGACAATAAAGCCCCACCGCAACCACCTTTTGCATTTCAATCAGGACAGCAAATAGCTGGTAAAGGTCCAAAAACTGAACTGCAACCACTGCAGGAACAAAAACCGCAAGTCAACAAAATAACACACAATCCACTGACCACTCCGCCCACCACATCAGCACTCCCACTAGGCGTGGTTGAACAAAAACCAACCGCAACATTCCCGGGCCACGGCAACCAATGGAATAATAAACCCACTCCACCAAATCAGAATGTACATGAAGTGATGTCGGCAGAACAAAACCCAACGCACTTTCTGCACAATGCAAATGCAGTTATGCCAGGCCCAACCACCCAACCTCCAGGTGGCCACACACCAAATCGTATAATTCCCAAGCTGACCCCATATGATGGCACAAGTGACTTTTATGCTTACATTACGAAATTTGAAGTCATTGCCGAGTGCTCCCATTGGGACGAAAATGCAAAATTACTCCAACTAGTTGGCGCTCTTACAGGGAAAGCATTAGACTGTTATGCTTGGCAGGAACCGAATGTCATGCGCAACTACCAACAAACTAAACATCAGATGCTCAAAATGTTTGGTAAAACTCAAGACCCGATAGTACAAAGAGCAGAGCTATCCACTATCCATCAGCATGAGAATGAATCTATCCCCCAATTTGGGCAGCGCGTACGACAAGTGGCAACGAAAGCATACCAGAACGCTACCCCAGATATCTTCGAAACAATAGCTAGGGAAGCTTTTCTAAAAGGCTGTACTGATGTAGAAGCGGCCGAGTTGGCGCTTTTTAGAGACCCGAAAACCTTGAACGAAGCGATCCAGTTTACGCAAACCGCTAAACACAACCACAAGTTACTCTCCCGAACAAATAGGCCGAGAATAAGACATGTGTCATTTAATGAACAGGTTACATACGACCCACCATCTGTTCAACGGGTTGAAGTTCAACAGAGGGGCAACGATCAGGTAGACATCCACGTCGATTGGTCGGAACTTAACCAAAATATGACAGAGTTACTTTCCTTCCTAAAACGGGGAACTGGGAAAACTCCTGCACACTTAAACCACAATAGGGCACTTTCCAACTGAAAGATTGCCTGAAAAACTAAGTACGCTCCCATCGACAGTAACAAATTCCCGGTACGAAAGCCCCTCACCAAATCGAGGTCTCCCTCCCCTAGGCCACCCATACTCATCAAATAGATCACCCTCTCCAAACCGTCGTGCACAACCTTCGGCCCAAAGTCAGCCTACATCCCCAACCCGACAACAGTGCTTTAAATGTCACAAAACTGGGCACTTTGCAAGAGCTTGTCCTTCTGCTTACCAGCTCACTCCACGTTCCCCACCACCCGTACGGAATAACCAAATGCCATCTTTAAACGCATAGGAACCGGTTGTGATGGCCAACAACCGGTTAACTCAAATCATACTGGCCAATTAGAAACCTCAGCAAGTCTACGGGAAGTCCATCTTTCCACAAACCCTGGTGTCAGTCTGATAATTATGGTTAATGTACAAGGCATAGAAACTGAAGCTGTAATTGATACAGCGGCACAAATTTCCATTATTAGTGAAGATCTTCTACACTATCTAAAACACTATCCAAATCCCACGGACACAATACTACTGAGGGGGGCGCAGAAAAACAGTTGTATGGTAGCTAACAAGATTCCAAACATGAAATTGGGAATAGAAGGTAAAACTTACTACTGGGACCTATTATCAGCCCCTATTGAGGATAAACTTATTTTAGGACTCGATTTCTTAAAATTTCACTCAGCGGTCATCAACTTAGACGATGATACGGTGCGTCTAAGAGACTCACTAATTCAAGCACACATGAGGAAAAATAAGGATGAGAGATATTCTGTTCATAAGGTTCTCCTAGACAAGCGGGTAGTGGTTCCCCCCAATACTATAGTAAGGACTCAAGTTGTACTGAATTCACTAAATTCTCAGAATCGGGAAAAGACGTACATGATCCATTCCCCAGAACGAGACCACAAGGGAATTCTAATTCCATACGCCGTAGTATCTCTAAAAAATACTTCCCCAAATACAACCAAGGTGGCCATAACATTACGCAATAATACTGACAAATTCATTCATTTGAAAAAGGGGCATATTATTGGTAGGGCAGAGGAAATAGAGGAAGTTCTTGACGATTCTTACACAACACAGACTCATACAGAAGGGTGTGACCGGCGTCTGCTGGACACGAACCCTCAACGTGAAGTAGGGACCGGCTGCAGTTGGACCCTACATAACAAAGTAAGACAAGTGAACGAACTTCCTCCTCATATACTTGATCTGTGGAAAAGATCGGCAGAGCATTTGTCTCGCGAACAAACTCAAATTCTTGCCAACGTCCTGATAAAATATGCGGATACCTTCTCAAAAAATGATATGGACCTTGGGCGCTTTGCAGAAATTAAACATCCAATTCACATAGGAGATGCCACTCCCATTAAACAGAAAATGAGACGAACACCACTAGGCTTTGAGGCTGAGGAAAAGGCACATTTAGATAGGCTGCTTGAGTCAGAGGTAATCCAACCATCTTCGTCCGAATGGGCCTCTCCGCCGGTTCTGGTGAGGAAAAAAGACGGCAAAGTCCGTTATTGCATTGACTATCGCGCACTCAATAATGTAACAACTAAAGATGCATTCCCCTTTCCAAACATTGATGAATGCTTAGATATTCTGGAAGGGACTGAGTTCTTTTGCACCTTAGATATGTGCTGTGGGTATTATCAGATCGAATTAGCTGAGGCAGATAGACACAAAACAGCTTTCGTAACCAAGTATGGCTTGTATGAATATCAACGCATGCCGTTTGGTTTGTGCAATGCCCCGGCAACATTTCAAAGGGCAATGACCCTGATTCTCAGTGGAATTAACTTTAAAGAAGCGCTAGCCTATCTTGACGACATCGTTATCTTAGGAAGAAATTTCGATGACACATTGGCGAACTTGATTAAAGTTCTAGAGAAATTTCGACAACATAACCTAAAGCTAAAACCCAAAAAATGCAACTTGTTCCAACTAGAAGTACTTTTCCTAGGGAAGCTAGTGAGTAAGGGAGGTATAAGACCGAACCCAGAGAGCATCTCAGTCATAAGGGAGTGGCCGATACCCAAAACAAGCAAAGATGTACAAAGATTCTTAGGATTAGTTAACTACCACAGGGCACACATAAAACATATTGCCGAGCTTACTAAGCCTCTGTACGATCTCACGGGGAAACGTGCATCTTTCACTTGGTCTGAAAAACACGAGCAATCATTTAGGGATTTAAAGACTGCACTTACCACATCACCAGTACTCTCCTTCCCCCGAAATAGTACAGATCCATTCATCCTTGACACTGATGCATCAGATACCGCAATAGGTGCAGAGCTTATTCAAATTCAGGATGATGAAGAAAGGGTCATTTGCTATGGAAGTTATGTTCTCTCCCCTTCACAAAGAAGGTATTGTACCACGCGCAAGGAACTTCTGGCCTTAGTACGATTCACACGGCAGTTTCGCCACTATCTTTTGGGGCGGAGGTTTTATGTGCGAACTGACCATGGTAGCCTCGCGTGGCTCATGAATTTTAAACATCTATCGGGGATGCTGGCCAGATGGATGGAAGAACTGAGCCAATACGACATGACGGTCCTTCACAGAAAAGGGAAAGAACATACAAATGCCGACGCCCTGTCACGGCGCACCATCAATGTGCCATCTTGTAATTGCAACACAGCAGGCTGTAATGTAAAAGACCTACCATGTGGTGGCTGCAGCTACTGCACGCGCCTTCACTCACAATGGGAAAAGTTTGAAGAACAAGTTGACAATGTAGTCCCCTTAGCAGTCCGCCACATTAACATCACAGACCCAGCCTGTCAACCCCCAAACCCCAAAGCCGATACAAGTGGTAACCCCAACAACCGGCGTTTGCTGGATGAAAGGGAAGCCCACCACACTAGCAAGGCAGACTCAGGCAATGTAAGTGGTAACCCCAACAACCGGCGTTTGCTGGATGAAGGGGAAACCCATTCATTGTTTACGAAATATACACGTACGCAACTAAAGGAAATGCAAATGGCTGATAAGGATCTAAAATACCCATTACTTTGGATCACAAACTCAACCAATCCTTCTCAAAATGAGCTCCACATTCAGTCTGCGGCCGTTAAATATCTTTGGTCGAACTTTCCGCTTCTGAGGTTAAGGGATGGTGTCCTGTACATGCAGTGGGTAAAAGACCATTCTTCCAGATTACTTTTTGTGGTTCCCGACAAACTAAAACAAGAGGTATTGAGTCTTTGCCACGAAAGTAAGATGGCGGGCCACCCCGGAATAAGCAAAACTCTGGACAAGGTCAGGCAATCCGCTTTTTGGCACGGGATGACAGAAGATGTCTCACTTTTTGTTAAATCTTGCAACGAATGTAATAAATACAAAAAGCCGTCCAGAAAAGCAAAAGCGACGATGTCCTTGTACCATGTTGGTGCTCCGGTTGAGCGAGTCCACCTTGATGTACTAGGGCCGTTTGTCCCCTCAAAGACAGGAAATAAATTTATCCTTATGATTGTCTGTCAATTCACGAAGTGGATAGAGGCATATCCTCTCCCAGACCAGAAAGCGGAAAGTGTAGCTAAGGCTGTCGTAGACAACTTCATTTCGAGGTTCGGGTGCCCGTTACAGATACACACTGATCAAGGAAGCAACTTCATGAGTTCACTGTTTCAATCGCTTTCTAGTCTGTTGGGCATTGCCCGCACTCGAACAACACCATATCATCCCTCCTTGAATGGCCAGGTTGAGAGATATAATCGAACGTTATTACAAATAATGAGGTGTTATCTCAAAGGGCATAATTCGAACTGGGATAAGGACCTTCCTACCCTAACTGGCGCCCTCCGTGCCCTCCCTAATCGTACAACGGGCCTAACGCCAAACTTGATGATGTTAGGTAGAGAAGTGAGACAACCCTTGGATCTTGTCTTTGATACAGAAAACAGTACAACAGAAGATGAATCACCTCACGAATATGTGCGTGCACTTAAAGATAGAATATCCAGGGTACACTCCCTAGCAAGAGAAACAATTGGCGGTTCACAGAATTACCAAAAGAAGTACTACGACTTCACCAAAAACCAGCACTCATTCGAGGAGGGTGATATTGTGTACAGACTCAATAAAGCCTCAAAAGTAGGTCAGTCGAGTAAATTGCAGCCAATCTGGCAGGGTCCCTTTCTCGTAGTGCAGGTGATGTCCCCCATCCTTTACCAAATTCAGGGTAAAAAGGGAAAGTCAATTATCCACCATGACCTTTTGAAGAAGTGTGAAGACAAGGAGATACCTTTTTGGCTTCGAAGACTGCGGAGCCGTCTTTTTAGCGGCACAAAGTCGGTTCATGGTTATGGGGCTGGGCAAACACCCGACCAAGATGATCAGTTGTCGGATGTTAAGTCCTTGTTTGAACCAAGTCCGAAAAGTAATGGGGACAGAACTGTCCGCACTAGAGTGGGACGGCAAGTAAAGCCGCCTTCACACTTCTCAGATTATATATTGTATTAATAATCGAGGATGTTAATAAAGACTTACTTAAAAACGTCCCACAAGTAACCCTCGTAGAAAGTGAAGAAAAATAATGTTCCCTTTTGTTTTAGGGAAAATACAAGTAGCGCATGCACAATAATCGGCATGCAAGTTAATTTTGATTCATACATGCAGAAATTCAAACATGTATGAGCCAATGTTAATTATAAGTCTATACTTTCGTATTACACTCTGTATAAACCGTTTTAATTTCATTAGATAAACGGAGGAATATGGAAGAAGATGAGGAAAACTTTGTTCCAGACTACAATGAAGAAGGGCTAGCTGTGAGCGACGAGGACCTGCAGCTCCACCAGCTAGATTGTGGCTCCAGTGATGAGGAAGCCAACATCAAGACGCGTGGGCTCAAGGACGAGTCCAACTCACCGGAAGTTATTCCTCCCACCGTGCCACAGCCAACTGTACAACCAGAGCGTTCTACACCACTATTGAATCTCGCGTCAGGAGTGAGAGAAAAACGGTGCTGCGTCCGTCCCCAGTCGTGCCCACACCCGGGCTGCTCACACCAGACCAATAAAATGAAGAGGCATGTTGTACGTCACCATATTGACAACGCCTGGTGGTTCCTCAATCCACTTACTGCCTGCTGGAGTTGCCGGCGTTGGGAGGTCGCCGCCCATATCAAGTCTCATGGCCCGTTCTCTATAAAGCACCATCTTCCTGAACTGGCCGGTCACGTAGAGAGATTCATCGACTTCCTGTGTAGCAACCTGAATGTGAACTCCGCGAGCTCCGTCTTAGACCATGTCGCCATGTACCACTTGGGTAACAGCCTTTCAACCTTCACAGCGGAAGAGAAACTCATTTGGGACTCCTATGATGAGTACGTGGGCCTCACCCCGGTAGACAACCGCAACATGCAGTTCCCCAAACGCGTCACCTCGATGCTGCACTGGAGAACCACCCACAGCATCCTGCTGCAGATCCCCGTCGTTAATCGTTATGAATGAATTAATGAAGCTAATAAAAGGAAACTTTTGTGTAATTGATTTATAAAATAACATTGAAGTCAATAAAGGAAACGTTTGTGTATTTGATTTGTAGAATATAACGAAGTCAATGAAAAAGAGACGTTTTGCCAATAATTGATTTATAAAATAATAATGAAGAAAAAAAAAAAAAAGAGAGAATTAACTTTTTGTATAACTGATTTGAAACAAATTTCTTAAATTGATCATTGAGACTAGTAAAACCACTTGGAGTTGAACGTTTCGTATAAATCATGAGTGGAATTTAAATATTATCAGAAACTCTATTTATTGAAGGGAGAATACACGAAGGTCAAGTTAAACATAGATTAAATTACTTACGGCGGTCAGTGAAGCCGCTGAGAAAGGACAGGTTCCTTTGATTAATTTACGAGACTAAAGAAATATTTAAAATTTGTTGTTTAAGAGCAAATTATATGAAGGGGAAGAGTGTAGTGTAAATACATGTACATGTATATGCAAAAGTTGTGTGACGTGATAATGAATAAATCAGTCAGGCGTGCCAACGGCCGGCTGCACGTATAGTGCCTTCCAGCCACGAGGCAGTCTTGCGTCTACCTTCAGAAAGTCAACACGTCTCCTTATAGCGTCGTTTGTTCGTCTTCTCTGGGCTAGGCGTGGGCTCAACCCCTGCTGGTTATTGATAAGGTAACCTCCACAACAATAGCGATGATCGCAAAATACGACTTTAGTGAAATTGGCCCCTGGTCTATGCTTTGACCGTACACTGCACTGCAATTGTGAATTGGGGAAAAAAATGAAGTGACAGCTAGAGGAATTGTGCACACAAACATCAGTATACACACTTATGACGTGTGTATACCGTCCATGGCGCATTATGAGAGAGGTCGGCAATTAAAAATCGAGCGAAAGTCATGTTTTCATATGGCAATTCACAGTAAGCAGCTCGCTTAAGTATATCATATTACTCTGTTAAGTTGGAGGAAGGGAAGTTATTATTAACAGCACACATGTCTGTACGTTAATTTTCGGAATATGCAGTTACGTCGACAGCGAAGTTAGCTAAAATTGCAATCCAACGGCAACACATTTTCACTGCTACAGCTGTATTACACCGTAGTTATCAGCGAAGTTAGCAACTCGTGCAAACATACCCTGTGGTGTTAATCTGCCATCTCGCATCTCACGTTAAATGTATCTCGCATCTCGAATTTGAAAATGTAATTTGATGCGTGTGTTTACATTCATGGCCAGCGCGCTTGCGGTATTGGAAGTTGTACGACTGGAATTGTCAGAGCGTCTTTTATCTGGTCGTGACAAGATAAAACATAAGGTGACATTTCTAGTAGAATTGCGAGATGTGAGATTAAAAACCTAACACGAGATTCTCAACGTAAGATGAGAGAAGACAGGTTTAGAACAAATCAACCTCATATCTCCAATATACTATTCCTCTATGGTTATACTCTGTACCTAGCTTCCACAGGTATTATTTCATATTATTTCGTTAAAACACAAATTTTGCCATTTAATCCTGGTCAGATGTACAATATAATGTACATGTAGGATGTACAGCACTTGCTTGAATAATACTTACTGTTCTTACTGTTGATAGGTCTAGTATTCGTGATGGTCCTGCACCTGGATCAGTGTAATGAGCACTAGTCAACAACTTTTTACATGAAAGTGAGTGTTAATGCACAGCCACATGAGTAAAATGTCATATCTTTTTACTTTTGTGATTGATTCGTTGTATTATTGTCAAATTCTTCCTGAAATGTATTGTTAGCAAAAAAAAAACATATGCTAGCCAGGGGCCGATTTCACTAACGCTGTGTGATCATCGCTAAAGCCCGAATCCATCGCTAAACGGAATATTGCTACGCAAAGTAGCGATCGATTTGTTCGTGTAGCGTTTGATTTGGGCTTTAGCGATGATCGCAAAGGTTAGTGAAATCGGCCCCTGGCCTGCTTATTCCGAAAGTTGCAGTAATTTGAGAGTGCAATACTGGTTTATATCATTGCACTGGCTTGACCAATTTGAACTAACTTTGGCTTTATGATAATATCTGGGGGCCAATTTCATATATTTGCTTAAGCACAAAATTTGATTAAGCATGAAAGGTCTTCCAAATTTTGAAAACTTTTCACTTTTATCTGCCTATTGTTTGCTGAGCAAAACATTCACAATGTGTTTTGGCTGGCATACTCATACTGAAGATATTTACCAAGGTTTTGGTGCTTAAGCAGCTCTATGAAATCACCCTCTGAAGACCACCATTTTTAACAAAGGGTAGAATAATCAAAATTATGAAAATAATAAGCATGATAAGGTCTAATTAACAAATGACACAAAGTTACAACATCCAAACTTACATGTGATGCTGATATTTCCTTCTCTGCGCTAGGATCGTCCTTTTTTGAAACATGAAAACAGATTATATATTCTACAGATTTATACAAAGAGATAAAATACATTATTTGATTAATTACAAATATGGAAATCTGGGTATGGGTCTCTCAAGCGAAAAGATCAATATCAATACACTCTAAGCATCATGAATTAGACTGCACATGTTCTTATGCATGAAATATCAATCCCAAATTGTAAAATGTGGTAATCTGTAAGTGTGTGTGGAAAATATCCAAACTTACATGTGGCACTGACACATCATTGATTCAATCATGAAAATAAAATACCATTATTTTCTAATTTCATTTATTGAAATAATTACATTCAAAATATGTTTTAAAATAGTATGATCCCTGCTCGACAACAGTGTCTTATACCTTTAAATGGAGGACATCCCCAATTCAACCGAGAAATAGATAATTTTACTAAGATGATTTTCTCAGTGTCAATTATTAATTGTCTTTATTTACCCAGAGTCTGTCAATTAGACATGACGACTCAACAGCTTGCATAGGAGCATGAGCAGCAACGTAAAACTGCTGTTGAGTTTCTTGTTGATGGCTCATGTAGTTAGCCACTTTTGCTCTATCCGGTGCAGACAGGGAACCCCAGGACTGTCGATTGCCATAAAAGAAAGAGAAAGAAAGGTAGGAATATTTGTAATGAAGAAATTAAATTTCTCCTTAGGATTTCAAGTGCAGGTAGGCCTTAAGGTTAAATGGTTAAGGAAAGCATCTACAAATTCCATTTAGAAGACAACATTCTGACAAAATTTGATGCACGTTAACACCAAAAAAATATGTTTATTCTTGTAAAGCGCATGCTACACAGACTTTTGTCTAGACCACAGGTAAACAGTCTTAATTTAAAAACTCTTCATTAATCACGTAAAGGATGGTTTTTTACCTTCATGAGAAATGTTTCCTCAAATGAATGGGGGTCATTGCCAACAACTAGTTGGCGCTGATGAAATTCACCCACAGTTGCATTTGTAATGACGCAACTGCAAGGGGCTCTTCTCAGCAACACTTCTGCGATTAAACAATTTCTTAGATGCAGAACCTGAACGTCCAGGTCATTCTTTGTTTGCATTTCTGCAATCTGAAGGAATGCTAAACAATGACACAAAAGAAGAATTGTATTTTATCATTAGATTTAAATTTAAACATCCAATATAATTTGCCAAACCATATTATTTTTATCAAGCAGAAGGGTGTAAATATGAACGTAAATTTAGATTTTGAACCATTTCTCTGTTTTTGTTTGTTTATTTTTTTGCAGTAGGTTGTTTAGGTTTGACCATCAGAGTATTAAGCTATACTCATTAGAGAGAATGCTATAAATGGTTGAAATACAGATATAGGGAGGTTTGCGGTAGCACCATGTAATATATCTATTTTTGTGTGAGTTGTGTTCTGAATAGAGCCGGTTGTTATTTCTAGGTTCTGACCAGTATGCTCTGGCTGTCTTTTAAGCTTCTAGCATCGGATAACCTTTGTAGCAAATGGAATTTATATCTTGAATTTGGAATATTATAAATACATGGTTCTATTCGATTATCATAGTAAATTATAGATTTAATAATAATACATGTATTTTTTTAATAATAATAATAATAAATGTTTCTCTTACAGATCATTTTCACGATGTCTGCCCGAACTGCGTTGCGAAATTTGGTGACATCATTTAGTCGGAGAATCATTGCTGCAAGAGGTAAGAATATGCATGTACATATGGAAAAAGACAGGTGGCAATTAAAAGGAAGTATCATACTTTGGTAGCATACCGAAACAGAAATCTTCACAGATTTACCTATTACTTACAGGGTAAAAAGATGGTGATTGCAAAAACATGCCATTATAATTCTTCTGGCTGCAATTATAAAAAAAAAAGAGTAAAACCAATGACCCAAATTATTTTTTTTTAAGATCAAAAATAAAAGAGAAAAGACCTAAGAAATAATGTGGCCGTTTTTCACTGTTTTCTCAAAAAGTGGGCACCGTGTGGGACTGATATTTTCACAGATGGCTGTTACTGTATCTTCCTTGAAATTTTTTCCCATGAATCTGCATTTCTTTCAAAAAAACCAAAGTATGATATGACCTTTAAGTGGTTAAAAGTTTGCACATTAATGCTTGTTAATTTTGCAAGAAGCATTTATGTACAATATTTTCAAACCAGTACACCTTAAAATGTTTTCTTTTCAAAAAGATGAATGCATGGTAATGAAAATGAATGATAGGGCACATAAGTACATTGAAAACAAGAATATTATGTCATATAATGGTTTTAACTGTTTATGTTTGACCGCATTTCAGCCTGTCTGACATTCACTGCCCTTCGCAGGGATGGGGAAAAGTCCTCAATTATCCCCTGGACGGAATGCATATCCCTGTCAGTGAGACCATAACTAGATCTTGTCTTCCGTCTCACTGACAGGAAATGGCAAAAATTCCGCAAAGAACACAGATAAGACATCTGAGTCTTTGCCTGCCTAGCGTCCCGTTGGAGGAAATTCAGGATTCTGCAAGAAATGAAATGTACGTTTTTATGCACTAAGAAGTAAAGATAACAAATCTTTTTTAGTATCAGTTGCCCAGCTGCATGTGTACAGTACTGCAGTTTACGATATAAGAAAAGATTAGAGCGACTATTATTGTTGATTGATTTACCTCACATGACACTGCCTTTAAGGGGCAAACCCTGCAATTTTTTTGTTTGGGTTCAAACTAGTTTTATACATCGAAATATTGCCACATTTAAAACATAAGATCTTAACCAAACATCTTATATTATATTCGAAAATATATTATCTGTCTGTTGTTAAAAGACATAATCTCTCGTTTAATTTTAGTATCCGTTTCTATTTCACTGTTTGTCTGTACATGCACAGACATCCTGTACCTTGTTGGTATATCATTCAGACATCAACATAATCGGTATATCAAGGGTCCTAAAATGTTGCACTAGTATTTTGAATGGAAATTGATATGTTACCTTTGTGGAACATTCTCCTGAATCAGTAGGCTGCTGTCCTTCAGCCCAAGGTTCTCTACACAGCACAGAAGCTGCTTGTGTGTTTGCAGCGCAGACTTCCGTGCTGAGGAGTCATCGGTGGCTCGTGTCAGTTGGTACTCTAAGAACTGATCTCGGAGGGAGTCTGATGACAGTCAATATAATACGCAAGTTAAAATATCTTTAAGTTTTTCAGAAATGGACAAAAATATTTGGCACATCATGTTGACATCACCGCCATGATATATGGGGCTTCGGGCTATTCAAAAAAAATAATATATAGACCCCCCCCCTCCAGCAACCCACGTGACCTTGCTGAATCAACACCATATAAGCTGTGACCTGTGCCAAATACTGGCTGAATGCCATTTAACAACTAAATTGAATTTCAACGGACTCAAAGAAGAAGACCTCAATGATTTTGTGTGGTTCTTAGGGGAAGCCACGAAATACTAAGCGCCACTGTTGTTTGGCCGTTCTTAGCTTGCTAAAGATGTATTGCTGTGTGTACATTCTTTGCTAATCCTTTTATGTTTAGACACATGTTACACACACATATTATGTTTACCTTCATTTTCATGAAGCTGGTTGCTCAAAGCAGAGCAATGTAGTGTTTGAATTCAGCAGAATTCCTCTGAAATGACGGTGAGTTCAGTACTATTATAAACTTCTATTTTGTTACTAAGGGAATATAAGTGTTTTCACCTATGTCTTTGTGCAGAAGATGCTGATTAGTGCTTAATGCCAGGGCCGAAGGATATAAATGCAATTAGCACCTTCAGCTTGGGCATTAGTATAATCAGCACCAATTGGTCAGACTTTGAGAATTTCCTAACATTTAAAAACAAATTTGGTCACAATGAGGTGAAACAGCTCTATTGTTTCCATCACTTTACATGTACCCCGGTAATACACCGATCCAGTAGGCCACGCCCCTTAACAATTTGGCCAATCACAACGCGTTATTTAAGGTCCGACAAACTGGCGCCATTTTGTCCGACATAACGGCATGAATTTTGTATTCTTTAGTGTACACTTTTCGTTGAGTTTACAGCGGTGTTAAATATTTCCATTATATTCCTGGCTCTCGATGCCCTGGCTGAAAGTAAAGGTACATTTTTGGCCTTTTGCAAAACCAAAGTTCAACTCAGAGCGAAGTGTTTATGTGGTTGAGTGTATGTGATTCGTCGCGTGTGGGCGATCGGGACACTTGATGTGCGTGCACGTGTGCGTTGTTGCTAGGACGTTGCTATGGTGGGCATGGCCTACTGGATCGATGTATTCCATGCAAAATGTTCAAGTAATTACCTGTTGCTATGTGATCTACTCACACCTAACATAATGACCCAATCCCAAACCAGCTTTAATGACCTTGTTTAACTGGCTTCAGCCCTATTTATCACTGGTTAATGCCGATGAGAATATTTTATACTTTTTGTGGAGGGCTGTGTGCAGTGAGCTTATACTTACATTTAGCTCATGCTTTTCCCATGGTGGGTATCAATACGCTTATATCCTTTTCCATAACATCCAGGGATTGGGCAGTCTGCGACCTTTCTGTCATACTTTCCCAGCCTTGGTATTGATATGGGTTGCCTGTGTGAGTATAGACAATTGGAAAAAAAATCATATTAATGTAGAATAATATGATCGGTTAACATTTTGACTATACATAACAGCTATCTATTATTTATCTTTTCAATTTCAATACAGTTCCTTATTAGGAATGGCAGAGTTGCATATGACCCCAGTCTTTCAAAGATTTTTAGTGTGGCACCAGCGAGACAACAACGATAGCAGTCAAAGGTAAGTACACCGTGAACTTTGTTGGCTTTTGGTGCGCAAAATCCTTAAATTATTGCAAACTGAGATATATAGTAATTCGATATTGTAGCATGAAAGGGTTTGGTGATTAAGTGTGAAGTCTATCATTGGTATATATTTAAATTGTGGAAACAGACTATTTAACATTTGTACATGTATCGTGCAAATCTTACAAAGGAAGTGTTCATATTTTCACACTTGAGAATGTCAAAGAAAGTCTTGACATCTCTGTAATTTTGGTTCATGTATTAGGCCTAACCCCGAGATGTTTGTCTTTATAACCCTGGGCCCATACAGTTCAAGCTACAATGTAACAGGTTGGCCTAAATTTTAGATGACCGTTCCTGTGCACATTTAGCCTCGTTCACTGATTATGATTAAAAAAAGCCGGATACTAGTGCTCCCCCTTGTAGGTGCATGTACTGTTTCTCAGGTTGCAGCATTGCTAATGATGCGCGTATCTTCAATGGTCCTTGGAACATAGCGGTATGTGAGTGGTTTCATGGGTTCTGACTACCAAACGAACAAAGAATATGAGGCCACCACCAATATATTAAGTCCGGTTAACTCAGTTGGTCAGAGCGCCGGTACGGTATTCCAGAGGTCACTGGTGCGAATCCCGCTCCTGTCAATTGTTCTTGTTCTTCAAGAACAATTGACTGGAGTGGGATTCGAACCGGCGACCTTCTGAATACTGTACAGGCGCTCTACCAACTGAGCCATCCAGCCCAACGTTGGTGGTGACCCCAATAGTCAAATATCTATGTTCCTTTGGCAGTCAGAAGCCATGCAAACACCGCCAAACTACAGGAATCGTTTCAATGACTTTTCAAAGAGTTATATTTTGGACAAGTCAGGGATGTGAGACTTTTTTTTGTTCAGATTTTAACTCTGCTGTGTACTAAAGTACAGGAAACTTTACAATTTCTGCTTTTTACGGAGTGTTTTCAAGACTCTTTTGTGTGGCCCCTCACTTCCCTGACTAGTCCTGCTTAAAGGTACTATCATACTTCGGTAGACAGATTTACAAGTTTCAGGGCATTACATTGGTGATGGTAGAAACATACCATTAAAATTGCTCTGCCAGAAATATATTTATCCAGAAAAAAGTACAACCAATGACCAAAACAGTTTTGATCTCAGGAAGAATCAAACTCCTGTGAAAAGATTTAAAATTACAGTGACCACTTTTCCCTGTTTTCTCAAATAGTGGGCACCGCATGGGACTGGCAATTTCACAGATGACTGTTGTTGTATCTTTCTTGATATTTTTGCCCATGAATCTGCATTTCTTTGACCAAAATTTAAGTATGAAATTATTAGGTGGATCGGTCTGCGGAAACACCATGTAAATTGTTCAGACTTTCGCACTTCTATATCGTTCGCACTTCTCGCAATTAAGGTCTCAACGATTCGACTTGTCTGTGCTCTAGTCTTCATTAGGAGACCAATGACCAATGGTCCTGATGAAGACTAGGGCAGGCTATACTAGTCGAAACGTTGAGACCTTAATTGGGAGAAGTGAGCCTCCACATACATGTTGTACGTACGTGCATGACATGTACAACCTCGTGCTCTTGGCTCCAAGATCCACAGCGCAAGCTGGGCGCGGTGAGATCGATCAGACTTGAGAACGAGGTTTTCAGGGAATGATTGAAGCCGACCGATCGCTAATTTTGGCTTTGGCCGAATTGAGAGGAAAAAAATACTATTATTGGTCGCGTGAGGGCGGTATCTACGAAACCGGTTGAAAAAATGAATAAAACGCTTCGAAGCGATTGATTCAAATCGGAAAATAGTTTCATTTATATCTCAACGAATATGGCATTTCAGACAAAAATATTTCATGGGATGTTTTTCCCATCATCACCATTATACTGTAATTTGTGATCATGAAGTGTAATTTGTCTTACCAATTCTGTACCATCCCTTTAAATTAAGTAATGACTGAATGCTTGGAGGTATGAGGGTCTGACGCGTTTCAATCATAGCAGGATCTTCATACTTATACATTTCAGGTCAATATTCTGGTAGATGAGCAGTATGCAGCAGTTTATTGCTTGTATAGATTTTCCCGGCCAATTTCAGCAATTTCAATTTCGTTATGGAAGCATTCTTTCCATGAATCCGTGAACTTCGTGAATAAGGATTTACTTCTCACAAATGTACATTCAAATTAAAATCTAAATGGCAAAATACCTTGCACATCAGGAAATTGAGGGCTATCTTAAAAACTGTAAAGAAACACAAACACAAAAAGACGCAATCTGCACAAAGGGCTACAAACATAATTAGAAACTTCATCTTTTCGTTGTAATATTTTAACAAGTTTGAACACGAAGTGAGAGTGAAAACGCGAAACGCTGCCTACATTTAATTAAAATTACTATCCAGGAATGAGGTATGGGCATAAATTACAACGATGAGGTTAACTGAAAGTAGGGGCATATGTAAAACGAAGCCCAACTCTGTTTCACCAGAAATGAACCCCAGATTGCTTGATTTATCAACGTTATATCTAGTGGCGGTTCTAAGGGGAGGGCAAGGGGGAGGAGTACATTGAAAACAAGAATATTATGTTATATAATGGTTTTAACTGTTTATGTTTGACCGCATTTCAGCCTGTCTGACATTCACTGCCCTTCGCAGGGATGGGGAAAAGTCCTCAATTATCCCCTGGACGGAATGCATATCCCTGTCAGTGAGACCATAACTAGATCTTGTCTTCCGTCTCACTGACAGGAAATGGCAAAGTTTCCGCAAAGAACACAGATAAGACATCTGAGTCTTTGCCTGCCTAGCGTCCCGTTGGAGGAATTTCAGGATTCTGCAAGAAATGAAATGTGCGTTTTTATGCACTAAGAAGTAAAGATAACAAATCTTTTTTAGTATCAGTTGCCCAGCTGCATGTGTACAGTACTGCAGTTTACGATATAAGAAAAGATTAGAGTGACTATTATTGTTGATTGATTTACCTCACATGACACTGCCTTTAAGGGGCAAACCCTGCAATTTTTTTGTTTGGGTTCAAACTAGTTTTATACATCGAAATATTGCCACATTTAAAACATAAGATCTTAACCAAACATCTTATATTATATTCGAAAATATATTATCTGTCTGTTGTTAAAAGACATAATCTCTCGTTTAATTTTAGTATCCGTTTCTATTTCACTGTTTGTCTGTACATGCACAGACATCCTGTACCTTGTTGGTATATCATTCAGACATCAACATAATCGGTAGATCAAGGGTCCTAAAATGTTGCACTAGTATTTTGAATGGAAATTGATGTTACCTTTGTGGAACATTCTCCTGAATCAGTAGGCTGCTGTCCTTCAGCCCAAGGTTCTCTACACAGCACAGAAGCTGCTTGTGTGTTTGCAGCGCAGACTTCCGTGCTTAGGAGTCATCGGTGGCTCGTGTCAGTTGGTACTCCAAGAACTGATCTCGGAGGGAGTCTGGTGACAGTCAATATAATACGCAAGTTAAAATATCTTTAAGTTTTTCAGAAATGGACACAAACATTTGGCACATCATGTTGACATCACCGCCATGATATATGGGGCTTCGGGCTATTAAAAAAATATATATATAGCCCCCCCCCCCCCAGCAACCCCCGTGACCTTGCTGAACCAACACCATATAAGCTGTGACCTGTGCCAAATACTGGCTGAATGCCATTTAACAACTACATTGAATTTCAACGGACTCAAAGAAGAAGACCTCAATGATTTTGTGTGGTTCTTAGGGGAAGCCACGAAATACTAAGCGCCACTGTTGTTTGGCCGTTCTTAGCTTGCTAAAGATGTATTGCTGTGTGTACATTCTTTGCTAATCCTTTTATGTATAGACACATGTTACACACACATATTATGTTTACCTTCATTTTCATGAAGCTGGTTGCTCAAAGCAGAGCAATGTAGTGTTTGAATTCAGCAGAATTCCTCTGAAATGACGGGAGTTCAGTACTTTTATAAACTTATATTTTGTTACTAAGGGAATATAAGTGTTTTCACCTATGTCTTTGTGCAGAAGATGCTGATTAGTGCTTAATGCCAGGGCCGAGGGATATAAATGCAATTAGCACCTTCAGCTTGGGCATTAGTATAATCAGCACCAATTGGTCAGACTTTGAGAATTTCCTAACATTAAAAAACAAATTTGGTCACAATGAGGTGAAACAGCTCTATTGTTTCCATCACTTTACATGTACCCCGGTAATTCACCGATCCAGTAGGCCACGCCCCTTAACAATTTGGCCAATCACAACGCGTTATTTAAGGTCCGACAAATTGGCGCCATTTTGTCCGACATAACGGCATGAATTTTGTATTCTTTAGTGTACACTTTTCGTTGAGTTTACTTTTGAATTGTATGTACAAGGCGATTCTTTTACAAACCAGAGTTTTATTCTTCACCGTGGTCAGCGGTGTTAAATATTTCCATTATATTCCTGGCTCTCGATGCCCTGGCTGAAAGTAAAGGTACATTTTTGGCCTTTTGCAAAACCAAAGTCCAACTCAGAGCGAAGTGTTTATGTGGTTGAGTGTATGTGATTCGTCGCGTGTGGGCGATCTGGACACTTGATGTGCGTGCACGTGTGCGTTGTTGCTAGGATGTTGCTATGGTGGGCATGGCCTACTGGATCGATGTATTCCATGCAAAATGTTCAATTAATTACCTGTTGCCATGGTTGCTATGTGATCTACAGTATACTCACACCTAACATAATGACCAAATCCCAAACCAGCTTTAATGACCTTGTTTAACTGGCTTCAGCCCTATTTATCACTGGTTAATGCCGATACGAATATTTTATACTTTTTGTGGAGGGCTGTGTGCAGTGAGCTTATACTTACATTTAGCTCATGCTTTTCCCATGGTGGGTATCAATACGCTTATATCCTTTTCCATAACATCCAGGGACTGGGCAGTCTGCGACCTTTCTGTCATACTTTCCCAGCCTTGGTTTTGATATGGGTTGCCTGTGTGAGTATACACAATTTGAAAAAAAATCATATTAATGTAGAATAATATGATCGGTTAACATTTTGACTATACATAACAGCTATCTATTATTTATCTTTTCAATTTCAATACAGTTCCTTATTAGGCATATGACCCCAGTCTTTCAAAGATTTTTAGTGTGGCACCAGCGAGATAACAACGATAGCAGTCAAAGGTAAGTACACCGTGAACTTTGTTGGCTTTTGGTGCGCAAAATCCTTAAATTATTGCAAACTGAGATATATAGTAATTCGATATTGTAGCATGGAAGGGCTTGGTGATTAAGTGTGAAGTCTATCATTGGTATATATTTGAATTGTGGAAACAGACTATTTCACATTTGTACATGTGTCGTGCAAATCTTACAAAGGAAGTGTTCATATTTTCACACTTGAGAATGTCAAAGAAAGTCTTGACTTCTTTGAAATGTTGGTTCATGTATTAGGCCTAACCCCGAGATGTTTGTCTTTATAACCCTGGGCCCATACAGTTCAAGCTACAATGTAACAGGTTGGCCTAAATTTTAGATGACCGTTCCTGTGCACATTTAGCCTCGTTCACTGATTATGATTAAAAAAGCCGGATACTAGTGATCCCCCTTGTAGGTGCATGTACTGTTTCTCAGGTTGCAGCATTGCTAATGATGCGCGTATCTTCAATGGTCCTTGGAACATAGCGGTATGTGAGTGGTTTCATGGGTTCTGACTACCAAACGAACAAAGAATATGAGGCCACCACCAATATATTAAGTCCGGTTAACTCAGTTGGTCAGAGCGCCGGTACGGTACTCCAGAGGTCACTGGTGCGAATCCCGCTCCTGTCAATTGTTCTTGTTCTTCAAGAACAATTGACTGGAGTGGGATTCGAACCGGCGACCTTCTGAATACTGTACAGGCGCTCTACCAACTGAGCCATCCAGCCCAACGTTGGTGGTGACCCCAATAGTCAAATATCTATGTTCCTTTGGCAGTCAGAAGCCATGCAAACACCGCCAAACTACAGGAATCGTTTCAATGACTTTTCAAAGAGTTATATTTTGGACAAGTCAGGGATGTGAGACTTTTTTTTGTTCAGATTTTAACTCTGCTCTGTACTAAAGTACAGGGAACTTTACAATTTCTGCTTTTTACGGAGTGTTTTCAAGACTCTTTTGTGTGGCCCCTCACTTCCCTGACTAGTCCTGCTTAAAGGTACTATCATACTTCGGTAGACAGATTTACAAGTTTCAGGCTATTACATTGGTGATGGTAGAAACATACCTTTAAAATTGCTCTGCCAGAAATATATTTATCCAGAAAAAAGTAAAACCAATGACCAAAAACAGTTTTGATCTCAGGAAGAATCAAACTCCTGTGAAAAGATTTAAAATTACAGTGACCACTTTTCCCTTTTTTCTCAAATAGTGGGCACCGCATGGGACTGGCAATTTCACAGATGACTGTTGTTGTATCTTTCTTGATATTTTTGCCCATGAATCTGCATTTCTTTGACCAAAATTTAAGTATGAAATTATTAGGTGGATCGGTCTGCGGAAACACCATGTAAATTGTTCAGACTTTCGCACTTCTATATCGTTCGCACTTCTCGCAATTAAGGTCTCAACGATTCGACTTGTCTGCTCTAGTCTTCATCAGGAGACCAATGACCAATGGTCCTGATGAGGACTAGGGCAGGCTATACTAGTCGAAACGTTGAGACCTTAATTGGGAGAAGTGAGCCTCCACATACATGTTGTACGTACGTGCATGACATGTACAACCTCGTGCTCTTGGCTCCAAGATCCACAGCGCAAGCTGGGCGCGGTGAGATCGATCAGACTTGAGAACGAGGTTTTCAGCGAATGATTGAAGCCGACCGATCGCTAATTTTGGCTTTGGCCGAATTGAGAGGAAAAAATTACTATTATTGGTCGCGTGAGGGCGGTATCTACGAAACCGGTTGAACAAATGAATAAAACGCTTCGAAGCGATTGATTCAAATCGGAAAATAGTTTCATTTATTTCTCAACGAATATGGCATTTCAGACAAAAATATTTCATGGGATGTTTTTCCCATCATCACCATTATACTGTAATTTGTGATCATGAAGTGTAATTTGTCTTACCAATTCTGTACCATCCCTTTAAATTAAGTAATGACTGAATGCTTGGAGGTATGAGGGTCTGACGCGTTTCAATCATAGCAGGATCTTCATACTTATACATTTCAGGTCAATATTCTGGTAGATGAGCAGTATGCAGCAGTTTATTGCTTGTATAGATTTTCCCGGCCAATTTCAGCAATTTCAATTTCGTTATGGAAGCATTCTTTCCATGAATCCGTGAACTTCGTGAATAAGGATTTACTTCTCACAAATGTACATTCAAATTAAAATCTAAATGGCAAAATACCTTGCACATCAGGAAATTGAGGGCTATCTTAAAAACTGTAAAGAAACACAAACACAAAAAGACGCAATCTGCACAAAGGGCTACAAACATAATTAGAAACTTCATCTTTTCGTTGTAATATTTTAACAAGTTTGAACACGAAGTGAGAGTGAAAACACGAAACGCTGCCTACATTTAATTAAAATTACTATCCAGGAATGAGGTATGGGCATAAATTACAACGATGAAGTTAACTGAAAGTAGGGGCATATGTAAAACGAAGCCCAACTCTGTTTCACCAGAAATGAACCCCAGATTGCTTGATTTATCAACGTTATATCTAGTGGCGGTTCTAAGGGGAGGGCAAGGGGGAGGAGTACATTGAAAACAAGAATATTATGTTATATAATGGTTTTAACTGTTTATGTTTGACCGCATTTCAGCCTGTCTGACATTCACTGCCCTTCGCAGGGATGGGGAAAAGTCCTCAATTATCCCCTGGACGGAATGCATATCCCTGTCAGTGAGACCATAACGAGATCTTGTCTTCCGTCTCACTGACAGGAAATGGCAAAGTTTCCGCAAAGAACACAGATAAGACATCTGAGTCTTTGCCTGCCTAGCGTCCCGTTGGAGGAATTTCAGGATTCTGCAAGAAATGAAATGTGTGTTTTTATGCACTAAGAAGTAAAGATAACAAATCTTTTTTAGTATCAGTTGCCCAGCTGCATGTGTACAGTACTGCAGTTTACGATATAAGAAAAGATTAGAGTGACTATTATTGTTGATTGATTTACCTCACATGACACTGCCTTTAAGGGGCAAACCCTGCAATTTTTTTGTTTGGGTTCAAACTAGTTTTATACATCGAAATATTGCCACATTTAAAACATAAGATCTTAACCAAACATCTTATATTATATTCGAAAATATATTATCTGTCTGTTGTTAAAAGACATAATCTCTCGTTTAATTTTAGTATCCGTTTCTCTTTCACTGTTTGTCTGTACATGCACAGACATCCTGTACCTTGTTGGTATATCATTCAGACATCAACATAATCGGTAGATCAAGGGTCCTAAAATGTTGCACTAGTATTTTGAATGGAAATTGATGTTGATGTTACCTTTGTGGAACATTCTCCTGAATCAGTAGGCTGCTGTCCTTCAGCCCAAGGTTCTCTACACAGCACAGAAGCTGCTTGTGTGTTTGCAGCGCAGACTTCCGTGCTTAGGAGTCATCGGTGGCTCGTGTCAGTTGGTACTCCAAGAACTGATCTCGGAGGGAGTCTGATGACAGTCAATATAATACGCAAGTTAAAATATCTTTAAGTTTTTCAGAAATGGACACAAACATTTGGCACATCATGTTGACATCACCGCCATGATATATGGGGCTTCGGGCTATTAAAAAAATATATATATAGCCCCCCCCCCCCCCCCCCCAGCAACCCCCGTGACCTTGCTGAACCAACACCATATAAGCTGTGACCTGTGCCAAATACTGGCTGAATGCCATTTAACAACTACATTGAATTTCAACGGACTCAAAGAAGAAGACCTCAATGATTTTGTGTGGTTCTTAGGGGAAGCCACGAAATACTAAGCGCCACTGTTGTTTGGCCGTTCTTAGCTTGCTAAAGATGTATTGCTGTGTGTACATTCTTTGCTAATCCTTTTATGTATAGACACATGTTACACACACATATTATGTTTACCTTCATTTTCATGAAGCTGGTTGCTCAAAGCAGAGCAATGTAGTGTTTGAATTCAGCAGAATTCCTCTGAAATGACGGGAGTTCAGTACTTTTATAAACTTATATTTTGTTACTAAGGGAATATAAGTGTTTTCACCTATGTCTTTGTGCAGAAGATGCTGATTAGTGCTTAATGCCAGGGCCGAGGGATATAAATGCAATTAGCACCTTCAGCTTGGGCATTAGTATAATCAGCACCAATTGGTCAGACTTTGAGAATTTCCTAACATTTAAAAACAAATTTGGTCACAATGAGGTGAAACAGCTCTATTGTTTCCATCACTTTACATGTACCCCGGTAATTCACCGATCCAGTAGGCCACGCCCCTTAACAATTTGGCCAATCACAACGCGTTATTTAAGGTCCGACAAATTGGCGCCATTTTGTCCGACATAACGGCATGAATTTTGTATTCTTTAGTGTACACTTTTCGTTGAGTTTACTTTTGAATTGTATGTACAAGGCGATTCTTTTACAAACCAGAGTTTTATTCTTCACCGTGGTCAGCGGTGTTAAATATTTCCATTATATTCCTGGCTCTCGATGCCCTGGCTGAAAGTAAAGGTACATTTTTGGCCTTTTGCAAAACCAAAGTCCAACTCAGAGCGAAGTGTTTATGTGGTTGAGTGTATGTGATTCGTCGCGTGTGGGCGATCGGGACACTTGATGTGCGTGCACGTGTGCGTTGTTGCTAGGATGTTGCTATGGTGGGCATGGCCTACTGGATCGATGTATTCCATGCAAAATGTTCAAGTAATTACCTGTTGCCATGGTTGCTATGTGATCTACAGTATACTCACACCTAACATAATGACCCAATCCCAAACCAGCTTTAATGACCTTGTTTAACTGGCTTCAGCCCTATTTATCACTGGTTAATGCCGATACGAATATTTTATACTTTTTGTGGAGGGCTGTGTGCAGTGAGCTTATACTTACATTTAGCTCATGCTTTTCCCATGGTGGGTATCAATACGCTTATATCCTTTTCCATAACATCCAGGGACTGGGCAGTCTGCGACCTTTCTGTCATACTTTCCCAGCCTTGGTTTTGATATGGGTTGCCTGTGTGAGTATACACAATTTGAAAAAAAATCATATTAATGTAGAATAATATGATCGGTTAACATTTTGACTATACATAACAGCTATCTATTATTTATCTTTTCAATTTCAATACAGTTCCTTATTAGGCATGGCCGTGTTGCATATGACCCCAGTCTTTCAAAGATTTTTAGTGTGGCACCAGCGAGATAACAACGATAGCAGTCAAAGGTAAGTACACCGTGAACTTTGTTGGCTTTTGGTGCGCAAAATCCTTAAATTATTGCAAACTGAGATATATAGTAATTCGATATTGTAGCATGGAAGGGCTTGGTGATTAAGTGTGAAGTCTATCATTGGTATATATTTAAATTGTGGAAACAGACTATTTCACATTTGTACATGTGTCGTGCAAATCTTACAAAGGAAGTGTTCATATTTTCACACTTGAGAATGTCAAAGAAAGTCTTGACTTCTTTGAAATGTTGGTTCATGTATTAGGCCTAACCCCGAGATGTTTGTCTTTATAACCCTGGGCCCATACAGTTCAAGCTACAATGTAACAGGTTGGCCTAAATTTTAGATGACCGTTCCTGTGCACATTTAGCCTCGTTCAATGATTATGATTTAAAAAGCCGGATACTAGTGATCCCCCTTGTAGGTGCATGTACTGTTTCTCAGGTTGCAGCATTGCTAATGATGCGCGTATCTTCAATGGTCCTTGGAACATAGCGGTATGTGAGTGGTTTCATGGGTTCTGACTACCAAACGAACAAAGAATATGAGGCCACCACCAATATATTAAGTCCGGTTAACTCAGTTGGTCAGAGCGCCGGAACGGTATTCCAGAGGTCACTGGTGCGAATCCCGCTCCTGTCAATTGTTCTTGTTCTTCAAGAACAATTGACTGGAGTGGGATTCGAACCGGCGACCTTCTGAATACTGTACAGGCGCTCTAACAACTGAGCCATCCAGCCCAACGTTGGTGGTGACCCCAATAGTCAATTATCTATGTTCCTTTGGCAGTCAGAAGCCATGAAAACACGCAAACACCGCCATACTACAGGAATCGTTTCAATGACTTTTCAAAGAGTTATATTTTGGACAAGTCAGGGATGTGAGACTTTTTTTTGTTCAGATTTTAACTCTGCTGTGTACTAAAGTACAGGAAACTTTACAATTTCTGCTTTTTACGGAGTGTTTTCAAGACTCTTTTGTGTGGCCCCTCACTTCCCTGACTAGTCCTGCTTAAAGGTACTATCATACTTCGGTAGACAGATTTACAAGTTTCAGGCTATTACATTGGTGATGGTAGAAACATACCTTTAAAATTGCTCTGCCAGAAATATATTTATCCAGAAAAAAGTAAAACCAATGACCAAAAATAGTTTTGATCTCAGGAAGAATCAAACTCCTGTGAAAAGATTTAAAATTACAGTGACCACTTTTCCCTTTTTTCTCAAATAGTGGGCACCGCATGGGACTGGCAATTTCACAGATGACTGTTGTTGTATCTTTCTTGATATTTTTGCCCATGAATCTGCATTTCTTTGACCAAAATTTAAGTATGAAATTATTAGGTGGATCGGTCTGCGGAAACACCATGTAAATTGTTCAGACTTTCGCACTTCTATATCGTTCGCACTTCTCGCAATTAAGGTCTCAACGATTCGACTTGTCTGCTCTAGTCTTCATCAGGAGACCAATGACCAATGGTCCTGATGAGGACTAGGGCAGGCTATACTAGTCGAAACGTTGAGACCTTAATTGGGAGAAGTGAGCCTCCACATACATGTTGTACGTACGTGCATGACATGTACAACCTCGTGCTCTTGGCTCCAAGATCCACAGCGCAAGCTGGGCGCGGTGAGATCGATCAGACTTGAGAACGAGGTTTTCAGCGAATGATTGAAGCCGACCGATCGCTAATTTTGGCTTTGGCCGAATTGAGAGGAAAAAATTACTATTATTGGTCGCGTGAGGGCGGTATCTACGAAACCGGTTGAACAAATGAATAAAACGCTTCGAAGCGATTGATTCAAATCGGAAAATAGTTTCATTTATTTCTCAACGAATATGGCATTTCAGACAAAAATATTTCATGGGATGTTTTTCCCATCATCACCATTATACTGTAATTTGTGATCATGAAGTGTAATTTGTCTTACCAATTCTGTACCATCCCTTTAAATTAAGTAATGACTGAATGCTTGGAGGTATGAGGGTCTGACGCGTTTCAATCATAGCAGGATCTTCATACTTATACATTTCAGGTCAATATTCTGGTAGATGAGCAGTATGCAGCAGTTTATTGCTTGTATAGATTTTCCCGGCCAATTTCAGCAATTTCAATTTCGTTATGGAAGCATTCTTTCCATGAATCCGTGAACTTCGTGAATAAGGATTTACTTCTCACAAATGTACATTCAAATTAAAATCTAAATGGCAAAATACCTTGCACATCAGGAAATTGAGGGCTATCTTAAAAACTGTAAAGAAACACAAACACAAAAAGACGCAATCTGCACAAAGGGCTACAAACATAATTAGAAACTTCATCTTTTCGTTGTAATATTTTAACAAGTTTGAACACGAAGTGAGAGTGAAAACACGAAACGCTGCCTACATTTAATTAAAATTACTATCCAGGAATGAGGTATGGGCATAAATTACAACGATGAAGTTAACTGAAAGTAGGGGCATATGTAAAACGAAGCCCAACTCTGTTTCACCAGAAATGAACCCCAGATTGCTTGATTTATCAACGTTATATCTAGTGGCGGTTCTAAGGGGAGGGCAAGGGGGAGGAGTACATTGAAAACAAGAATATTATGTTATATAATGGTTTTAACTGTTTATGTTTGACCGCATTTCAGCCTGTCTGACATTCACTGCCCTTCGCAGGGATGGGGAAAAGTCCTCAATTATCCCCTGGACGGAATGCATATCCCTGTCAGTGAGACCATAACGAGATCTTGTCTTCCGTCTCACTGACAGGAAATGGCAAAGTTTCCGCAAAGAACACAGATAAGACATCTGAGTCTTTGCCTGCCTAGCGTCCCGTTGGAGGAATTTCAGGATTCTGCAAGAAATGAAATGTGTGTTTTTATGCACTAAGAAGTAAAGATAACAAATCTTTTTTAGTATCAGTTGCCCAGCTGCATGTGTACAGTACTGCAGTTTACGATATAAGAAAAGATTAGAGTGACTATTATTGTTGATTGATTTACCTCACATGACACTGCCTTTAAGGGGCAAACCCTGCAATTTTTTTGTTTGGGTTCAAACTAGTTTTATACATCGAAATATTGCCACATTTAAAACATAAGATCTTAACCAAACATCTTATATTATATTCGAAAATATATTATCTGTCTGTTGTTAAAAGACATAATCTCTCGTTTAATTTTAGTATCCGTTTCTCTTTCACTGTTTGTCTGTACATGCACAGACATCCTGTACCTTGTTGGTATATCATTCAGACATCAACATAATCGGTAGATCAAGGGTCCTAAAATGTTGCACTAGTATTTTGAATGGAAATTGATGTTACCTTTGTGGAACATTCTCCTGAATCAGTAGGCTGCTGTCCTTCAGCCCAAGGTTCTCTACACAGCACAGAAGCTGCTTGTGTGTTTGCAGCGCAGACTTCCGTGCTTAGGAGTCATCGGTGGCTCGTGTCAGTTGGTACTCCAAGAACTGATCTCGGAGGGAGTCTGATGACAGTCAATATAATACGCAAGTTAAAATATCTTTAAGTTTTTCAGAAATGGACACAAACATTTGGCACATCATGTTGACATCACCGCCATGATATATGGGGCTTCGGGCTATTAAAAAAATATATATATAGCCCCCCCCCCCCCCCCAGCAACCCCCGTGACCTTGCTGAACCAACACCATATAAGCTGTGACCTGTGCCAAATACTGGCTGAATGCCATTTAACAACTACATTGAATTTCAACGGACTCAAAGAAGAAGACCTCAATGATTTTGTGTGGTTCTTAGGGGAAGCCACGAAATACTAAGCGCCACTGTTGTTTGGCCGTTCTTAGCTTGCTAAAGATGTATTGCTGTGTGTACATTCTTTGCTAATCCTTTTATGTATAGACACATGTTACACACACATATTATGTTTACCTTCATTTTCATGAAGCTGGTTGCTCAAAGCAGAGCAATGTAGTGTTTGAATTCAGCAGAATTCCTCTGAAATGACGGGAGTTCAGTACTTTTATAAACTTATATTTTGTTACTAAGGGAATATAAGTGTTTTCACCTATGTCTTTGTGCAGAAGATGCTGATTAGTGCTTAATGCCAGGGCCGAGGGATATAAATGCAATTAGCACCTTCAGCTTGGGCATTAGTATAATCAGCACCAATTGGTCAGACTTTGAGAATTTCCTAACATTTAAAAACAAATTTGGTCACAATGAGGTGAAACAGCTCTATTGTTTCCATCACTTTACATGTACCCCGGTAATTCACCGATCCAGTAGGCCACGCCCCTTAACAATTTGGCCAATCACAACGCGTTATTTAAGGTCCGACAAATTGGCGCCATTTTGTCCGACATAACGGCATGAATTTTGTATTCTTTAGTGTACACTTTTCGTTGAGTTTACTTTTGAATTGTATGTACAAGGCGATTCTTTTACAAACCAGAGTTTTATTCTTCACCGTGGTCAGCGGTGTTAAATATTTCCATTATATTCCTGGCTCTCGATGCCCTGGCTGAAAGTAAAGGTACATTTTTGGCCTTTTGCAAAACCAAAGTCCAACTCAGAGCGAAGTGTTTATGTGGTTGAGTGTATGTGATTCGTCGCGTGTGGGCGATCGGGACACTTGATGTGCGTGCACGTGTGCGTTGTTGCTAGGATGTTGCTATGGTGGGCATGGCCTACTGGATCGATGTATTCCATGCAAAATGTTCAAGTAATTACCTGTTGCCATGGTTGCTATGTGATCTACAGTATACTCACACCTAACATAATGACCCAATCCCAAACCAGCTTTAATGACCTTGTTTAACTGGCTTCAGCCCTATTTATCACTGGTTAATGCCGATACGAATATTTTATACTTTTTGTGGAGGGCTGTGTGCAGTGAGCTTATACTTACATTTAGCTCATGCTTTTCCCATGGTGGGTATCAATACGCTTATATCCTTTTCCATAACATCCAGGGACTGGGCAGTCTGCGACCTTTCTGTCATACTTTCCCAGCCTTGGTTTTGATATGGGTTGCCTGTGTGAGTATACACAATTTGAAAAAAAATCATATTAATGTAGAATAATATGATCGGTTAACATTTTGACTATACATAACAGCTATCTATTATTTATCTTTTCAATTTCAATACAGTTCCTTATTAGGCATGGCCGTGTTGCATATGACCCCAGTCTTTCAAAGATTTTTAGTGTGGCACCAGCGAGATAACAACGATAGCAGTCAAAGGTAAGTACACCGTGAACTTTGTTGGCTTTTGGTGCGCAAAATCCTTAAATTATTGCAAACTGAGATATATAGTAATTCGATATTGTAGCATGGAAGGGCTTGGTGATTAAGTGTGAAGTCTATCATTGGTATATATTTAAATTGTGGAAACAGACTATTTCACATTTGTACATGTGTCGTGCAAATCTTACAAAGGAAGTGTTCATATTTTCACACTTGAGAATGTCAAAGAAAGTCTTGACTTCTTTGAAATGTTGGTTCATGTATTAGGCCTAACCCCGAGATGTTTGTCTTTATAACCCTGGGCCCATACAGTTCAAGCTACAATGTAACAGGTTGGCCTAAATTTTAGATGACCGTTCCTGTGCACATTTAGCCTCGTTCAATGATTATGATTTAAAAAGCCGGATACTAGTGATCCCCCTTGTAGGTGCATGTACTGTTTCTCAGGTTGCAGCATTGCTAATGATGCGCGTATCTTCAATGGTCCTTGGAACATAGCGGTATGTGAGTGGTTTCATGGGTTCTGACTACCAAACGAACAAAGAATATGAGGCCACCACCAATATATTAAGTCCGGTTAACTCAGTTGGTCAGAGCGCCGGAACGGTATTCCAGAGGTCACTGGTGCGAATCCCGCTCCTGTCAATTGTTCTTGTTCTTCAAGAACAATTGACTGGAGTGGGATTCGAACCGGCGACCTTCTGAATACTGTACAGGCGCTCTAACAACTGAGCCATCCAGCCCAACGTTGGTGGTGACCCCAATAGTCAATTATCTATGTTCCTTTGGCAGTCAGAAGCCATGAAAACACGCAAACACCGCCATACTACAGGAATCGTTTCAATGACTTTTCAAAGAGTTATATTTTGGACAAGTCAGGGATGTGAGACTTTTTTTTGTTCAGATTTTAACTCTGCTGTGTACTAAAGTACAGGAAACTTTACAATTTCTGCTTTTTACGGAGTGTTTTCAAGACTCTTTTGTGTGGCCCCTCACTTCCCTGACTAGTCCTGCTTAAAGGTACTATCATACTTCGGTAGACAGATTTACAAGTTTCAGGGCATTACATTGGTGATGGTAGAAACATACCATTAAAATTGCTCTGCCAGAAATATATTTATCCAGAAAAAAGTACAACCAATGACCAAAACAGTTTTGATCTCAGGAAGAATCAAACTCCTGTGAAAAGATTTAAAATTACAGTGACCACTTTTCCCTGTTTTCTCAAATAGTGGGCACCGCATGGGACTGGCAATTTCACAGATGACTGTTGTTGTATCTTTCTTGATATTTTTGCCCATGAATCTGCATTTCTTTGACCAAAATTTAAGTATGAAATTATTAGGTGGATCGGTCTGCGGAAACACCATGTAAATTGTTCAGACTTTCGCACTTCTATATCGTTCGCACTTCTCGCAATTAAGGTCTCAACGATTCGACTTGTCTGTGCTCTAGTCTTCATTAGGAGACCAATGACCAATGGTCCTGATGAAGACTAGGGCAGGCTATACTAGTCGAAACGTTGAGACCTTAATTGGGAGAAGTGAGCCTCCACATACATGTTGTACGTACGTGCATGACATGTACAACCTCGTGCTCTTGGCTCCAAGATCCACAGCGCAAGCTGGGCGCGGTGAGATCGATCAGACTTGAGAACGAGGTTTTCAGGGAATGATTGAAGCCGACCGATCGCTAATTTTGGCTTTGGCCGAATTGAGAGGAAAAAAATACTATTATTGGTCGCGTGAGGGCGGTATCTACGAAACCGGTTGAAAAAATGAATAAAACGCTTCGAAGTGATTGATTCAAATCGGAAAATAGTTTCATTTATTTCTCAACGAATATGGCATTTCAGACAAAAATATTTCATGGGATGTTTTTTCCTATCATCACCATTATACTGTAATTTGTGATCATGAAGTGTAATTTGTCTTACCAATTCTGTACCATCCCTTTAAATTAAGTAATGACTGAATGTTTGGAGGTATGAGGGTCTGACGCGATTCAATCATAGCAGGATCTTCATACTTATACATTTCAGGTCAATATTCTGGTAGATGAGCAGTATGCAGCAGTTTATTGCTTGTATAGATTTTCCCGGCCAATTTCAGCAATTTCAATTTCGTTATGGAAGCATTCTTTCCATGAATCCGTGAACAAGGATTCACTTCTCACAAATGTACATTCAAATTAAAATCTACATGGCAAAATACCTTGCACATCAGGAAATTGAGGGCTATCTTAAAAACTGTAAAGAAACACAAACACAAAAAGACGCAATCTGCACAAAGGGCTACAAACATTATAAGAAACTTCACCTTTTCGTTGTAATATTTTAACGAGTTTTAACACGGAGTGAGAGTGAAAACACGAAACGCTGCCTACATTTAATTAAAATTACTATCCAGGAATGAGGTATGGGCATAAATTACAACGATGAGGTTAACTGAAAGTAGGGGCATATGTATTACGAAGCCCAACTCTGTTTCACCAGAAATGAACCGCAGATTGCTTGATTTATCAACATTATATCTAGTGGCGGTTCTAAGGGGAGGGCAAGGGGGAGGAGCTTGACCCCCATGCTTTTCTACTCCTAATAAGACATAAAAAGAAGCCAGTTGTTAGGAGAAGGGTCTAAACCTTCAAAAAAGTGGCTCTTTTAGCCCCCCCCCCCCCGGCCAAAAATAAAAATGGCTCTTCTAGCCCCAGAAAATATTGGTTTTATGTCTAGAACCGCGCCTGGTGACATCGGACATGTTTGGCCCGCCCGGTTCAGACGTCGTGATTATGTCGTGTCGAATACAAATCAACTCGAATTTTTAGACACGGCATAAGCACGACGTCTGAAACCATTGGCTCGACAGGTTGAATTTGGCACGGCAGAAGCTTTAAGCTCGACATGGTGTGCCGTGATTATGACATTTAGCACGGCAGAAGCACGGCGCGGTTTCAGACGTCGTGCTTATGCTATGTAGAATAAAATGTAAATTCGAAGTTTGTCTTGAAAACTGGTAATTTTTAGGAATGAGCATTCTCGCCACTTGTGTGAGAATAGAATTGATAAAAAATGCTCAAACAAACAAAGCAGATTTAACAAAATGGCTACTGTCAGTACTGACACACCGTTTGCTCGAGATTTTAACACCGTAGAAAATGAATCCGGTCATGACATCAGGAGCGGATCTAGCTTTTTGCTAAGGGGGGGGGGGGGGGGTTACCCGGAGTGATATTTTGTAGCCAGGCACTGCGAGGGCGCGAAGCGCCGGGGTTTTTTTTCTTTGGGTGGGAGCTTTTTCAATTTGACATTTAAAAAGGTGCAATATGAAACATACTTCGGTCATCATTTCTACAATTCTTAAAGGCAGGATTGATGTACTCAATTAAGAAATAGGTTACATTTATCTCATGTAGTAGGCCCCTACACTGAAAATAATACACCATGAACAATTGCAATCTTCCAGATTAATGTAAGTGATGCATTAATAATTATTCCAAATCAACTGTCTTCATTACCTGAGCAGTATCTAGCTTTTTGCTAAGGGGAGGAGGTTGACCAGTTGGTTAACCCAATGACGATTATCTGCGACTTCCTGGCATCTACTTACATAATGGAGACATGATAACGTTTTTTTAATTCAACAGTTTGATACAAACTAATTCCTGAGAGAGTGGGCATTCCAGATGCAAATTCTGGAGTTGGGTTCATTACTGTGATCCTGTTTTGGAATGCATCGCAGGTTTTCATGATTAATGCCACGGGGTTGATTGGATTTAAGTTCGATGAAACGGCGAGATATCACCACCTGAATTTGGCGCTGCTTCCTTCTCCCTGCTCGCTTACCTCGGTGGGATTTGCGTTTTTGAGATAGTCCGAGACAAGAGACAAGCCCAAAACATGTGAGCGGCAATGCGTGTACAGGGCAAGAGGATTCTTCTCTGTGATCACGGCCTGGGCTCCTCTTTTGTCACCAGCCATTGCAGACGCCCCATCATATGACTGCCCACGAATATCCTTTACATCGAGGCCATGTTTGTCGAGGAGGCTTAAGATGGCTTTAGCAATCTTCTCACCAGTCGCCCTCTGCAGATGAAGAAAGTCAAGGAAGACCTCCCTGATGTGAGGCTTTCTATCAGGGACATCCACAAACCTCAAGCATAGTGAGAGTATTTCCTGATTTCCGTGCGGATCGGTCACCTCGTCAGCCATGACGCTGAAGTATTTTACATGTTTCAGAGGTGCCAAGATGTTGTCACGGATGCAGTCAGCAATGGTAGTGATTATCTGATTCTGTATCGTTTTGGAAGTGTATCTTTGATTCTTCTTCCCCTGCTCCAAATGTTCGTGGAGAATCAGATCATGTTTGGCAGCACGCTCCATGATTGCGACAAAGACTCCTCTGTTCGTGAGCGGGTCTGCTGTAACGTCATCTCTGTGACCAAGTAACGGTAGTGCCTGCATGCCACACAGCTTGACGGTATCCACAATTACTGAGAGGATATGCATGTTCTTATCGGACAGAGCCTGACCCTGTCTGTCGATGATGGTGTCAATTCTGGCTTCAGGGTTTGTGTACGTGGCCAGATATGTCATAGCATCATGGTGATACTTGTTTGTGTCGTGATTGGTGATGTGGCCATCTTTGCCCTTGGCCTTGCTGAAATTCTTGAATGGGGACTTCACAAAAGTTCCAAGGACTCCTTTGGCCAGCTTTGCCTTAAACAAAACACAGTACTTACAGTAGCCTCCAACTTGTGAGGGGGAGTACGTCAGCCACTCATACTCATTTAGCCATGCCTCTTGAAAGCTGAGTGGGATTCTTCGTGACCTCATATGTTGCAAAAGTTCCTTTGTAGTTATGTTTTAAGTAGTGATAGAGATCACTGTCACCCTTAACAGACGACTGCCCTGTCACCAATGTCCCAATGGTACGGTTGCTCTGTTCCTGCCTTACTGCTGCTAGCTGGGAAGTTGGGTCAGCAATCCGGGAAATGAATCAGTGACAGTGGGAGGGGTCTTATCTCCAGGAATGTCCGAGTGCAGGTGAATTTTAGTAACAGTACACGAATCCATGGTATGTGAAGCTTGCTCAGCATCCCCTTCACCAGAAGATGTACAAAATAAAAAATCTAATAAAAAGGTATATAACTGACTGCATAGGCCTACACCACTCTTCGATAAGACTATTGTTAAAGATAGGTTGTTAAAGTTTGGGTAAGATTGAATAATATCTAATATTTTGGTCTATCATCGTCACTCCTACGTTAAAGAAGTGACACCGTTGTTTCACAAGTGCGAATCTTAGTAAAACATTGAATTTGACCTTTGGAGCAGATCCGAGCGCCCTCTGTCAGAATTGTCCTTAACGATCAATATACCCTGGTATTGATATGGTTAAACTAACTGTAAGGCTTTCCTAACAATGCTATTTCATAGAATATAGCTAGTATATGTCAGAAAGGTATATGTAAAGTTAAACAGTTTTCAGAGAAAATAAATAATGTGCAACAATTACATAATTTTAATGCCAGGAAAGAAGCATCCATAACTTTATAGTAAACTGGTGTATAATTGTGCAGTACTGCAGGCTTACCTGAAAAATTATCTCATGTTGTTTGCTTTCTCTTTTTCACCATCGGAGCACTTTCCATTGTTATTTCGTGATGATGTTGTCGTCCTTCTGCTCAAAAGTTTCCGCTCTTTCTCTTGCTTAATTAAACTAAAGGAAGCCCAGCGCACGCCAATTAACAACACGCGGGGTCAAGCACGGGAATGTAAAACGTATTTGCATGACTTGTCAAGTCATGTAAATACGTTTAACCCCGTGCTACAGTAAGCCGAAGTAGAGCATAATTATTTCCACATATACAACAGAGCACTTTTTCTGTATGCACTTTTCGGGAGTTCGTTGCATGATTTGTTCCCACTCTTTGAACTCTTACTTTGCTTAGGTAAAATTGCATGTGCTTAAAATGAATGCTTAAATTGAAACTCGCCAGACTCTTAAACTAGCTTCCGCGCAGGCGCAGACAGTCCCGACAGCTGCGTGGTCGTGTTCTATTTCATTTTTCACCGTTAGATGATATATGACCTAAGATTTTTAACAAGAGTCGTTAGGGAGTCTTTGGGCAGCGACCAGCGCCACATACACAAAAAGCTGAAAGAGCGAATAGAGGGATTTTGCCTAGAGTTTGGAGGGCCTGATGCGTTTTAGACTTGGGGCCAAGTCTTTATGGCTGCGTTCGAGCGGTTACTCCCGGTAACACGAGTGTGATGCGCGCGCAATACTCTCCGGTGCAGGAGTATACTCCCCAACGCTGGAGAGTATACTCTCGCTGACCCGAGTGTCGTACTCCGGCCGTTCGAGCGCTCAGGAGTATACTCGTGTTAACAAGAGTAGCTCGCTCGAACGCAGCCTATAAGTCGCAGTGATTGTCTCTTTGTTCACGCAACTCTCGCGAAATCGCGCGAGACTCACGGCTTCACCGAGAGTTCAGCTCTCGGCCCGGGACCCCGGCTTATAAAGACTTGGCCCCAACTCTACACGCGGTTTCGATCCTAGCAGAATCTTCATCGAAGGCTTCGATAATTTCAGGTCATTATTTTGGCTGATGAGCAGTTTGCAGCAGTTTATTACTTGCAGAGGGATTTTAGTGGAGAAAGGGAATGGGTGAAGAAAGTGAATGGTGAGGCGCTAGACAGGCTAGTGATACGATTTTTTTTAGGGAGCCCAAGGGGGGGGGGGGGGGGGTTTAAACCCCCTAACCCCCCCCCCCCCCCACCCCTAAGATCCGCCACTGAAGATAGTATACATTATTCCAGTGATAGCAATGACGATGGTGATGTAGCCATAAGCGGCGAGGACGAGGTGAGCGAAACAGAACCCGTTGGTGTCAAAACTAAAAAGAAATGTCACAGATCACAATGGACAAATGACACGGCAATGTCAATGTAATGGTGAGTACTGTCGTATCTGCATATGACAGGCAACCAGTCTATTATGTTTAGGATATGTGTCAAAGGTCAACTCGTGTAGACGCTGCGTGTAGGCAGCCATCTTGAATAACCAAATAAAACATGCATGACATGAAGTTGTAGTTATGCCGAGCTTGAGCTGTGTGGCATTCATTAAGTACCCCTAAATGGTTTAAAAACGACAACACAACAAGTACCACAGGAAAATGTTGATTTTTTTTTTACACTAAAAACACCAAGAATGCAGAAATATATGGGGAAGTTCTAAAATACATCCAGGAACTGTATGGGGAAAGTATGGAGACTGCTTTCCCTTACACGGTGCTACAAATGATGAACAAATTCAAGAAGCTTGTCTCGGACTGCAAAAAAAATAATAGCATTAACTGTGAAAACAGCAACAGGAATCAAATGTGTCAAACAACAGAAACACTATGGAGGCTGGTTTGATCAACTCTTTGAGTTGGTAAAAACCAGAGATAATATGCAAATTAGGCTTGCCCTTCACCGACGTGGATGAGCACTGTATACTCAGTGCTTGCGAGAGCACGTGAGAAAAAAATCACATGCTTGCTCAGGTGGGATTCGAACCCACAACCTCCTGCTTACTAGCGCAGATGCCTTACCTGCTAGGCCACCGAGCTAGCTGGGGTCTGCAGGGTGAATCGAATCCAATATCGCGGCGGGTACCGCAGTCAATCATGAATATGAAATGATTTTGGTCAGGAAATAGATAATATGCAAATTAGGCTTGCCCTTCACCGACGTGGATGAGCACTGTATAATCAGTGCTTGTGAGAGCAAACTTTTTTCTCACGTGCTCTCACAAGCACTGAGTATACAGGGCTCATCCACGTAGGTGAAGGGCAAGCCTAATTTGCATAATTATTATCTATTTCCCGACCAAAATCATCAATATTCATGAAAACCCACAGACTCTTGTCAACCTGATAAGGCCCTGGAACCTGGGCAAATCGGCATGTCACCAGGGGACAGAAAAATCTTCATCTGTGAGTCAAAGTGATACCAAATTCTCTGAAGTTCCTCAGCCAGATGCTAGTCTTTTTTCTGTGCCCATCAAGAAAGTTGCTTAAAAGCCAAAGAAAACCTCAGAACCAGTAGCTGCAGCAGCCTTGGAAATAATCAAAACTGTAGTGGACAAAGATCCCACCAAATCTATGATTGAGTTCTTCAAGGAAGAAAAAGGAACGAGCTCGAGCACATGAACTTCAAATAATAAGGACCAAATCAGAGGGATTTTACCCTACCTTTCCAGCACAACAGACCACAGAATTCTATGTGGGAAAACAGTACTTCAAACTACCAGTACCAGCAACCCCCAATCCCTTCATGCCGAGTTTTCAGTGTCCCATGAGACAGCCATTTGTGCAGGATCAAGTACATCGTATGGGTCTGGAGGGAACACTACAACCTATCACCAACTTTAAATTTTATTTATTTTTGTAGGGTGTACTAAAATGTGTCCATTTCCTCCTGGATCCTACAGCTTGTCTCATTATTAGTTACCATTCCATGCCTCTGCAGCGCAGTTTTGCTTACGATATATGCATACTGTAGTCTTCCTCTATAATAGGAGACCTTTGAGAACCGGTCTTCAAATCAACAGCGCACGCGCACGCAATTGTGAGTATGCGCGCGAGGTTTTGCGCCTGCGCTGTTGTGCGTGCGCGTGCGCTGTTGACTTGAAGACCGGTTCTCAAGAGTCTCCCATTATATAGAATCTTTTTTCATGAGTTTATGATGACAATTCCCAAATCCCACTAACACTTGTTTGAACACTCTGGTACTGAAGCTTGAATGCATTTTCATCCGAGTTTCCACGTTACTGAGATAATGTACATGTATCATGGAAACGTGGAAAACCTTCTCAGAAACAGTTACACATAAAACTGTGACCATTTCATCTTTTACAAAAAAATACTGACGTGAAAACACAGGATTCCATATTAGCCTAGCTCATAAACACGGATTTCAACGATAGGTGTTTCCGAGATACTCTAACATGAAATTCTGTTGTTCCACATTACCCTAGCGTTGTATTCGGTGTTTCGGAGATAAATTATCTAAGTAATGTGGAAACTCGGATGGTAATTCCTGTACTCAGGGGCACAAGAGCTGCTATGATTTAATGCATGGGCATACATGATACATACTTGCATACATTTATACTGAAACCCGTACTAAAAACGACTACACACAAGGACAAATCATATTTCAATTTTTGTAACAGCTCTCCTTTTATTTGGATAACCATCAACCCACTGCTAGGGCTATGACTTTAAAACTAACTGAAGTGGGTACACAAGACCCAAGGGTACACAAGACCATAAAATAGGTAGCCAAGACCCATGGAGTGCACAAGACTCCCAACATGGGTACCACGACCCAGGGGAACACCGGACCCCAACAATATCTTCAACATTGATTATTTAACAGTTAAACCAATAGAATTAACAATTAATTTGAACATTGTCAAAATCGGTCGAATAGCCTTAGAGGAACTTCATGGGGCTATTCGACTGCCTATTCCTTAACAAATACCCCAAGAGGGACTTCAAGGGGCTATTTGTTCACATAGTTAAATGTTAAATTAAGCACATTGTATTTAGCTGGTGTTATGAGATAATTATTTGAATCCCAAGTAAGAGATATTGATATTATTGAATTGGAAATAAAGCAAAGTTTTAAACTAATGGTGTCTGATTCCCGCCAATTAATGCCATACGCGCATAGCACGACCCATAGGGAAGAAGAAGGCATTTAAGCCCCGTGAAGGGCTACCTAATAAGCACAACCGAAACAGTAAAACAGAATCAAAACAATAAAAATGAGCGAATACAATGCTGAATACTCTCCCGAAACAAAGTATTGCCCTCCCAAGATAGATGCACAGCATCACATCTGAACAAATGCAGTTCTGTCTGCTTGAATTGAGGGTGATGGAGAACATGACATCCTAACTTTGCCGCCTGGTATTCAGCCCACTTATTTATTTTGCGCCGTTTCTTCTCTATTGCTTTCTGAGTATTTGCCCCAAAATAAAACACCCGTGGAAAAATATCAGACCAAACCAAAAGTGATCTATGGAACAACATCCTAGATTCTTCCAAAAATAGCTTTATGCGCTGCCTCATGGAAAACATGTTCGTGGCCACTAAGTCATTCGTCCCTGCATGCAGTATAATCATTGCCGGAGGAAGGCCAGACATATGAGCCAGAAGGAGCGGGATATCACACAGCTGGGCCCCTCCTTAACCATGCCAAAGAACAGCCACTGGAAGGCCAAGGTATTGCCGTGCCCACTTAAAGACGGAATCCCCTAAGTTCCACACTCCACCTGTACAAAAATGGGAATGGGAGACCAGTAAACATGCCTAAATAGAATGGTTATAACATGAGGGCACAGAAATGCTTGACGAAGTGCTTGTTGCAGCAGGACGTATGTAAGAAAGCACAGCATCTGAACGCCATCGACCCATACCTCGTATGTCAGACTCTGAAACCCCCAAATCAAATGCTGTGGTGGCTGCTCCAATTCGGAAAGAATGACCCCTGTATTTTAGCTCCCCCAGTCCGCAGAAACTGAAATACTTCCTTAAAAACAGAATTGAACTGATAGCAGATGAGTGGGGATCCATTAAAGTGGCAGAACAAGGGGCCATCTAGCATGGGACGCATGAGGCAGAAATCGTGCAGAGCACCCACAGGACAAAGGACACCTTGTGACTTCACCAGGCGAACCCTGTGTGGCGGACCACACTTAAGCTCCGAATCCTGGAGCCTATTTCGCGAAACTGCAGCAGACTCCCCAATGCGCATTAAGCCTAAAAAGGCAGTCAGGAACACTGCCGTGAACATCACGGTTTCATAGTTTGAACTACATTTCTGTGGCAAGGTCTGCAATAGGCACCCAGTTACCTGTGCCGAAAAAAGAAAATCATGGGTGGGGTCATTCAGACAGTGCAATTTATGAAAATATCCCACCCCTGACACATAGGTTATGATGGTAGAAAGGGCAAGCTTTTTAAGAGAAAGCCATGCAATAAAGGCCCGAAAATGGCAAAAGACGATCAACCCTCATGTTCTACCATACCTGAGGAAGAACGGACAACGGTGACATTGCTGTATCGGCTTGTGGGGCTGCCAAGCGAAAGCGTCCCATCTGAAACCGTGACAACGAATCCTCTATTTCATTGAATGTCCCTGGCACATGAACAGCCTTAACAATTATCCCGAACTTAAGGCAGAAGAGCACAAAATGCCGCAGCAAGTTCACAATGGCCATTACCACAGGAACAAATTCAAGAAAAGCAATTGATGGAGGATTGGCTAAAATCTCATCACCCCATCGTACCTGAATCCACTTCCCTGCAAAATAAGCCCTGTACTGGTTTCAGCTGTAAGCGTAGCCTTTTTAATTAAGACGGTAGCCTACGTGTTACCAGTGATTTCAACCACGAGCAAGAAAGGAGTAACGGCCAAAGGTCAGAGCTTCAGTATCCGCACTGGTTTAATACACGCGGTAAACTGCAAGAAAAATGCAATGAACAAGAAACAACTTTAAAAATCTAACAAGAGTGTAAAAGAAAGCACACCAGAAAATACTAGAAAAATACATGAAAGGGACAATCTAACATGCATCGACATATAATTATCATAATTTATGGAGGAATAAAAACAGAAGAAAAACCATAAATTACTGACTAAGCCTTAACATTATTCCTCCGTATATCGACTAGTAAAAATGAAATAGAATGTACTATCCGGGAATAAGTTCGTAAAGCAGGGGGAAGTAACTCAATCTTATACGAATGCGAGTAAATGCACATGTAAAGTCTAGGTCCGGATATAAAAAGTAAACAATGACAAACTGGATCGGATAAAAATGAACGGAAAATTGCCCTTAATCTACTTACTTGACTGTGGACGGTGGTTCTTAAAAAGGGAATATGAAATAACAAGTCTTGATAAAGATGTGAGCTAAGAACAAGCAGGTGACAAAGACTGGAGGGTCGTAAAAACGGACGATAACTTTGGAAACTACATGATCTTTTGTAAATCTGTCGGAAAATCGGGCCGCATGGCTCATTACGTGTAGTCTATGGGTCCCAGAGAAGAGCGCCCTCAATAGACAGGTACGTGTACGGACGGTTTACCAAAACACTCCCCGCCTGCTTTTATCAAAGAGTTCAGTGAGTGGGCTGGTCAAGTCCTTGAGTTGTCTTCTCCTAGACGACGAGCTCGGATATGGGTCTCAGGTAGGTTCGCCGTGAGCCGCCGGCACAGACCAAGATGTCTGCCTTGCGAACCTTGCCGTCGTCGCTGGGGTATGCCTTGATCACATGTGCGAGGGGCCACAGGTTTCTGGAAGTCTCCTTCCGTCTGAGGAGCACGAGATCTCCTACGCTGACGTTGGGCATGCTTTGTGTCCACTTCTGACGTGGATGGAGACTCTGCAAATACTCCTTACGCCACCTTGACCAGAATTGGTCAGTGAGATACTGGACACGTCTCCAGCGTTGTCTTCCGTATAGATCTTCTTTGCAGAACTGATCCGGGGGCGCTTCCAAGGGTTGAGTTTTCAGGGTCAGAAGCATGGCTGGGGTTAGTGCCTGGGAGTCATTGGGGTCGGATAAGAGAGCCGTGATGGGTCTGGAGTTCATGATGGCCGAAGCTTCGACTAGGAAAGTGGTAAGCACCTCATGAGTGAGTTGGTGCTTTCCTAGCTGCAGAAACATAGAGTCCTGGATGCGTCGGATTGTCCGGATCTGACATTCCCAGATCCCACCAAAGTGGGATGCCTTGGGCGGATTGAAGATCCACTCACAGTTCTTCGTTGTCAAGTACCTTGTGATTACTTCTTGGTTCAGCTTGCCCTCTGCGCCGATGAAGTTCAACAAATCTTGTGAACAGAACGGCCCATCTCTTGGCTTCGGCTTGGCCACCTCGTGTTTTCCTTGCTGTCATTGTCCGTGGGCCAAACACATCGATTCTAACGTTGGTAAATGGCGTTGTTGTCTGGAGTCGGTCAACGGGTAGATCAGCCATTATCTGTGTGGTTCGCTTGCCTCAGAGTCTCTTGCATGTGATGCATTGGTTTATGATGCTTCGGATGGTACCATGGTATCCGATGATCCACTTGCCTCCGTTTCGGACTGCTGCGAGGGTCATGTGACGCCCGAGGTGATTGGTCTCACGATGGAAGTGCTCGATGATGAGCCTCGACACACGACTGTCCTTGGGGAGGAGGAGAGGGTGGCGTCCTCCAAGGTCTAGGTCAGTAGTATGTGAGGGACATCTCGAGCCTGTTTGGGAGGCGGAAAGAGGCCATTTTTGGAGGAGGATGAGGAGGAAAGAGGCATTTTGAGGAGGAGGGAGGGAGGATACAGAGGAGGAGTGAGTGGTGGTGGTGGGGGTGGCTGTGGCTGTGGTGGAGGAGGGAAGGGAGGAGGTGGTTGCTGTGTAGTGATGGAGGAGTGGGTAGATGAGATGGAAGAGATATAGGTGAGGTTGAGGTGACGTCATGGACAAGATAGGACAAGTTGACAAAAGAGGGGAGGTTGAGGTGACGTCATGGACAAGTTGACCGTAGAAGCGACGTTGTTGTGACGCAGTCACGGACGAGATGGGACAAGTCCGCTCAGAACAAAGGGCGGACGAGGAGAAGTAAATGACTCTGGCAATGTTGTCTCACGATTTTGATTGGTTTTTATAGTCAAAATACTGAAAAAGCATATTAAGTATCGTTGTCCGTGAATGGTGTGTCTGCTTTGCAAACACTGTTGGTGCCAGAGAAGACCATATGAAAGGTAATATCATTCTTTGTTGTTGTTGTTGTTTTTTTTGGGTCAAAGAAATACAGATTCATGGGCAAAAATATTAAGGACGATACAGTAACAGTTATCTGTTACTGGTTTTACTCAATTTTTTTTTTTTTCGGAATAAATACAGCAATTTTAACGGTATGTTCCTATATCATCACCATCTTTATACCCTGTAGGTTACACGTAAATTTGAGAAGATTTCTGGTTCGGTATGCTGTCAATTAGTATGATGCTACCTTTAAATCGAATACGCTGCCAATCGTGCATTTTAATAACAGGAGAATTTATGCTCTCACTCATGTTGTACAAAATATATTTTACTTCAAATTACTTCAATAATGATAGTGAATACAATACCGGATATGCTGTACTGTGAGGATACACAGCCCATTGAGTGGTCGAAAAATGAGCCACATCCGAACTTGGTGTGACTTATATATACAAGTGTCGTACTCGATAGTGTTATCAAACATCTACGAAGACTGAGAAATGGGTCAAACATCTGTGCATCCGGTGTCTGGTTAAGATCGAGTAATTGGTAGGAAAACATAAGAGGTAGCTACCTCCATGGTCTATGTGATCTGCTTTTCTATTGCATAGAGTTATTCCTTTGTACATGTAGTGAACCATATTCTTGGAGACTGCTTTGATATGAGTACCATACTCTCCTGACGAATGGTACTACTGCAGGATACCCAGTTTCACTATAAGGCAATGACCGCTGACCAGCTCAAGCTCGGAATAGCAGTACCCCTTCCGTTGAATGTGCACTGAGTTGTTTACGGGAGGACGGATAACTGACGTCACAACATGATGACTCATCGGGATTGCCCAATTCATTCGGTGGTCCTGTTCGGACCTGTTACCACCCCTCCCTCTGCCCTCCCCACCTCCCCATTAGCGCTGTATTGGGAAACATCCGCCTGCATATAACTTCAGTAATAGACAAAACATAAACTGCACTACGTAATTGACTCCACGAAACTTTTTTCTCATTTTAATAATACTGCATACTGTTCGTTATGCCAGTTTATTTTAAAAACATTCTCGTAATAGGAATACAAATTATGATATTATTAATAAAGAAACTCTAACCACAAAATTTAACAAAGGGAGTTCAGCGCCCCAGTTACTGGGTCTAGCTACCGGTAAGTAAATAAAATAAAATGAAATTAATAAGCGTTAAACGTAAAACTCTCAGATACATCAAAACAACGGTTTTGAAATACAATTTAGTTTAAGCCTATTAAATGCGGAGTGGGCAACGGAGGTAAACATGATTAATATCAAGTGCTAGATTATTATTTTTTAAGTTAAAGGCTAATGTAATCTGTTTCAAACTTGAAGCCTCGATCTATTTATCGTCTTTATTCATCACTGTCTTCCTGGTTATCCTCCTCTTCATCTTGTTGGAACAGTCCGTCAATGCTTTGGTGTTTAGGCAGTACTCTGTTCAAGGCTTTGTTTAGTCCCATGCCTTTATCTACTTTTTCTTCGAGATCATCCACGATATATTGATGAGTATCACTATCTTTCAGATGCAGGTAACTTGACAAAAAATCCTTGTAGTTGTTGAAGAAGGTTTTCTTGACTGCCCAGACGGTCTTCCTGCTGGCCTTTTCTTTGGCTCGATCTTCGTCCATGTCCCCGTTGAGATACTTTTCATATTTTTCACTCCACATCTCTTCAGTAGCTTCTTTGGCCTCTTCCAACCAGTCTTGATAAGCAGCATTGTCCTCCAATTCAGGACTAGACTCAGCTTCATCCGTTATATCGTAATTTTCTTCATCCGATGAGTCGCCATTTTCCCCTTCCGTTTCGGATTCCGAAATACTTTCCTCTGACTCTTCGTTGTCAGACTGCGGAGACTCACTTTCACAGCTTTCTGATTCCGAATCTTGAAATCTGCGCTTTTTAAATTCGGGTTCATAGTTACCTGCGCCAAACTTTTCAGATCGAATAGCGCTAATTTCTAGGTCATCGTAAACTTCATCCATTTTCGATTCATCTGCGCATGCGGCGTGTGCATTTGCTGCATGTCTCCGAAGATTATATCTCGATCCAAAACCTTTGTCGCACTTGTGACAAACATGGGGGTTGACTACGGAAATATTATTCATATTGTCTCCTGGATGGTGAATCAACAAATGGAAAGAAATGGAAATATTTTAGAATATATATTCTCACTGATTCGTCGACTTGCTCATTGACCTGCTCAAGTTGGTTACCGACTTGCTCATTTTGCTTATCGGCTTGCTCATTTTGCTTATCGGCTTGCTCATTTTTGCTCATTCTGCTTATCGACTTGCTCATTCTGCTTATCGACTTGCTCATTGTGCTCATCGACATACTCATTTTGCTCATTTTGCTTACCGACTGCTCATTTTGCTTACCGACATGCTTATTTTGCTAATCGAATTGCTCATTTCGCTCATTTCTTGCTCATTCTGCTCATCGAGTTGCTAATTTTGCTCATTTCTGCTCATCAAGTTGCTCATTTTGCTCATTTCTTGCTCATTCTGCTCATCGAGTTGCTCATTTTGCTCATTTCTTGCTCATTCTGCTCATCGAGTTGCTCATTTTGCTCATTTCTTGCTCATTCTGCTCATCGAGTTGCTCATTTTGCTCATTCTGCTCATCGAGTTGCTCATTTTGCTCATTTCTGCTCATCGAGTTGCTCATTTTGCTCATTTCTGCTCATTGAGTTGCTCATTTCTGCTCATCGACTTGCTCATTTTGCTCATTTCTTGCTCATTCTGCTCATCGAGTTGCTCATTTTGCTCATTCTGCTCATCGAGTTGCTCATTTCTGCTCATCGAGTTGCTCATTTTGCTCATTTCTGCTCATCGAGTTGCTCATTTTGCTCATTTCTGCTCATTGAGTTGCTCATTTCTGCTCATCGACTTGCTCATTTTGCTCATTTCTTGCTCATTCTGCTCATCGAGTTGCTCATTTTGCTCATTTATTGCTCATCGAGTTGCTCATTTTACTCATTTATTGCTCATTCTGCTCATCGAGTTGCTCATTTCTTGCTCATTCTGCTCATCGAGTTGCTCATTTTACTCATTTATTGCTCATCGAGTTGCTCATTTTACTCATTTATTGCTCATTCTGCTCATCGAGTTGCTCATTTATTGCTCATTCTGCTCATCGAGTTGCTCATTTTGCTCATTTTTGCTCATCGACTTGCTCATTTTGCTCATTTCTGCTCATCGAGCTGCTCATTTTGCTCAATTCTGCTCATCGAGTTGCTCATTTTGCTCATTTACTGGACACTTTGCTCATTTTCTCACTGCTCAGGTTACTCATCTCGTTGCTCTTCTAATTTCTGCGAATTTATGATCTTATCTCCTCCATTCCAATACCCACACCTCCATCACTATACACCTATCTCCTTCCATCACTTTCACTTTCTCACATCCCTCCTCCTCCACCTCCACCAGAGCCGCCACCCCCACCCCACCAACATCAACAACTCCTGGAAAGAAAGGTTAGTCTTTCATGTGACGCAAGCTGGTTGCGTCACAGTCTTTCCAGGAGGAGGAGGAGAAGGAGG